>OX377621.1:138569939-138681661 GCA_947397865.1 Polietes domitor | reverse complement strand
GATATTTTCTTTCCAAGTGTGTACGAGATGCGATTATGAAAATTGCTGACTATGTGGTGTTCGTTTAATCGAAAAATTGTCGTTTTGGCTTAAAAGTGCAAATGCAACATTAATGTACCATTATTATGAAAATGAAAGTCTGAAAGTCTTTCACTGCACAACCACAAAATGAATATTCAGTCAGCGAAAACTGCAAAAAAGCAAGTTGTATATGGTTCATTGTTAAGCTATAGAAAATAATCAATGAAATGCTCGAATTGTACACTCGTTCGAGGACAATATCCGGCGGAAATATTATTTTTCTTATGAGCACGAACATATGAATGTTTGTAGGACCGTATGTGAATAAATATGCTTTCGTTTGTACATACATACATACATATAGTATTTTCTGATATTGCTGCATGAACCTACTGACACAGATATGGCCAGTAAAATTGAAAACTGTTAACAACAAAAATAACCTACACATCCCACTCATGTCATCGGCAAACATTTCTTCCGTTTCATGATAATAAACGATTTATTGTGGGTGGTGTGGTCTACTTCCCAGACAAGAGGTTGCACATGATGTATCATTCGGATTGTATTTATAAGGCTACTTGAGTATGACATATAGAAAAAAGTAATAATAAATTGATTTCCAATCAATTTAACAAAAATGTGTTACACCTAGCTCATGTTGTTTCTAGGTCAATATTACTTTGTGGATATTTTTTCAATAATATCGGACCCCCTAGGCCTTGCAAGCAAGAGTCCATATACATGGCAACATCTAAATGATGTTATAACTGTCACTTGCAAAATATCATTCAGAACATCATACGAAGAATTTATTTAAACAAATATACCACTGTACTGTACATTCCTTTTTTATGAATGAATCTTATGGTAATCGATCAGTAGATCGATTACCATAAGATTCATTCATAAAAAAGGAATGTACAGTGGTTTTAAGCAAAAAATAATCTACGAAAGTTAGATTATTGATTGAACGGGTTATTAAGATTTTGAAAATTGTTTATTTTGTAGATACGCCCAAGGTTCATTATAATTAAATGAAGAATAATTACTATTTAAATGTATTTAGTTAGTGCTTCATATTTTGAATAAGACCGTAGTCTTCTTCGGGGGATCTGATAAAACTCACAGCAATTTTATTTACATTTACATTTTATTTTATTTATTAGTTTCATCTCTTCTCTGCAGGAGATTTTAATTTGTTCTCTAAAGATACATTTCTTGTAAAATTCCAAGCAAAAAGACGTTAAGTTCGGTCGGGACGAATCCTTATACCCTCATAATTCTAACCACAGCCGTTTGGTTGGCACCATTTTTATCCCCTTTCCCTCTAAAATTACTAATTTTTAAAAATTATTGTATTCATTCATCTGACTGCATAGCCTCGTAATCTAAGCAGCCAGAGGAATGTAAATACATACCGAATTTCATGGTTTTAACTTCAGCAATATATCATAAAAGTATTTATTTCGAACTAATCACTTATTTTACAAGTCTATGCAATTTGAGGGATAAAGTCAATTTCATTTTTCCAGCAGCTGTCATTTGATTAGTACCATTTTACCTTTTTATACCCTACACCTCTTTGTGGTCTAGGGTATTATAAGTTAGTTTCGCGCCAAATGTTTGTAACACCAAGAAATAATCGAGCTAGACCCACCTTTAAGTATACCGATCGGCTTAGAATCACCAGCTGAGTCGATTTAACTATGTCTGTCTGTCCGTCCGTCTGTCCGTCTGCTGTCCATCTAAGCTGGTTCGCACTCTACAGGTCGCAATTGATGTCCAATTGTCATGAAACTTGGCGGAAGTTATTTTTTCTGGCCAAGGACCATCGGAATTGAATTTGGAGGAAATCGGTTCAGATTTAGATATAGCCCCTATACAAATATCGCTCCCTATTAGTCTTTTCCGCCCTATAAAGCACATATAGCACCCGATATTCTTCAAATTTGGCTAAACACCTTATAATCAGACTAGAAATACCTGTGGCGATAGCGGGTTAGATCGGTTCAGATTTAGATATAGCCCCCATACAAATGTCGCTCCCGATTTCACTTTTTCCGCTTCAGAAACCCCATATTGTACCCGATTTTCTTTAAAATTGGCACAACATTTTATAATCGAACTAGAAACACCTATGCTGAAAGTGGGTAAGATCGGTTCAGATTTCGATATAGCCCCCATACAAATGTCGCTCCCGATTTCACTTTTTCCGCTTTAGAAACCACATATTGTACCCGATTTTCTTTAAAATTGACACAACATTTTATAATCGAACTAGAAACACCTATGCTGAAAGTGGGTAAGATCGGTTCAGATTTAGATATAGCCTCTCTCATATTTAGATTTAGATATATGTCTCTCCCGATTTCACTTTTTCAGCTTCAGAAACCCCATATTGTACCCGATGTTCTTTAAAATTGACACAACATTTTATAATCGAACTAGAAACACCTATGCAGAAAGTGGGTAAGATCGGTGCAGATTTAGATATAGCGCTCATACAAATCTCCCGAATCTTTAACCGATTTTGGCCAAACTGTACATATTATATTTCACCTATAAACATACATGGTGAAAGGGGGTCACATCGTTCCAGGTATCAGTATACCCTCATAAAAATGTCTTTTCCGATTTAACATTTTTTGTCAAACACATACATTTACAGGATGCAAAAATCCTTCCCGATTTCACTTTTTTACAATGTCCTTACTTGTTTGGGAGATGCCCATATGACCATACTTTGGTATAACCCAAATGGTGCCCACTCTGATCTATTACAGCTCTAGCAACTACATCTTACATCATATCTTCAACAATTTTTGCAGATCATTATATGTTTCAACTAGGAATACCTACCGTGAATGAGATATATATTGGCGCATGTTTTTGCAGAGGCCTCAAGTGTTGTTATAGGTCCCCTTCAAATGTCCGTCCGATTCATCCTATTACCACTGTATAATCTGTATTTATCATTGGATCTTGATCAATTTTTCCATATCATGTTATATTTACTTTACTCGGAATATCTGCTGGAAAATTGGATCAATTACTTTATTATTTACATTACTCATTAAGTTTGACTAAAGATGAATTGATAGCATACTTTATAATTTATATGAACTACATTAAATTGCTCTCATGAAATATGGGTTTAGTAATCAAAGCGAGGTATATACGCAGGGAGTGGTGTAGGGTATTATATAGTCGGCCCCGTCCGACTTTAGCCTTTCCTTACTTGTTATACCCTAAACCACGTCGTGGACTAGGGTATTATAAGTTAGTTTCGCGCCAAATGTTTGTAACACCAAGAAGTAGTCGAGCTAGACCTTTAAGTATATCGATCGGCTTAGAATCACAAGCTGAGTCGATTTAACGATGTCTGTCTGTCCGTCCGTCCGTCCGTCCGTCTGCTGTCCATCTAAGCTTGTTCGCACTCTACAGGTCGCAATTGTTTTCCGATTATCATGAAATTTGGCAGAAGTTATTTTTTCTGGCCAAGGACCATCGGTATTGAATTTGGAGAAAATCGGTTCATATTTATTTATAGCCCCCATACAAATGTCGCTCCCGATTTGAATTTTTCCGCCCTATAAAGCATATATAGTACCCGATTTTCTTCAAATTTGATCTTATCATCAAACTAGAAATACCTGTGGCGAAAGCGGGTTAGATCGGTTCAGATTTAGATATAGACTCCATACAAATGTAGATATAGTCTCCATACAAATGTCGCTCTCGATTTTTCCGCTCTAAAATCCACATACTGTACCCGATATTCTTTAAAATGGGCACAACATTTTATAATCGAACTAGAAACACCTATGCTGAAAGTGGGTGAGATCGGTTCAGATTTAGATATAGCCCCATACAAATGTCGCTCCCGATTTGACTTTTTCCGCTCTAAAATCTACATATTGTAACCGTTTTTCTTTAAAATTGGCACAACATTTTATAATCTAACTTAAAACACCTATGGTGAAAGTGCGTTAGATCGGTTCAGATTTAGATATAGCCGCCATACATATGTCGCTCCCGATTTCAATTTTTCCGCTCTAGAAACCACATCTTGTATCCGATTTTCTTTAAATTTGGCTTAACACCTTATAATCGAACTAGAAACACCTATGCTGAAAGTGGGTAAGATCGGTTCAGATTTGGATATAGCCCCCATACAAATGTCACCCCCGATTTGACTTTTTCCGTTCTAAAATCCACATATTGTACCCGATTTTCTTTAAAATTGGCAGAACATTTTATAATTGAACTAGAAATACCTATGCTGAAAGTGGGTAAGATCGGTTCAGATTTAGATATATCCCCCACACAAATGTCGCTCCCGATTTCACTTTTTCCGCTTTAGAAACCACATCTTGTACCCGATTTTCTTTAAAATTGGTACAACATTTTATAATCGAACTAGAAACACCTGTACTGAAAGTGGGTAAGATCGGTTCAGATTTAGATATAACCCCCATACAAATGTCACTCCCGATTTGACTTTTCCGTTTTAAAATCCACATATTGTACCCGTTTTTCTTTAAAATTGGCACAACATCTTATAATCTAACTTAAAAATCCTATGGTGAAAGTGGGTGAGATCGGTTCAGATTTAATATAGCCCTCATACAAATGTTGCTCCCGAATGTTAAACCGATTTTGGCCAAACTTTATATATTATATTTCGTCAATAAACATACATGGTGAAAGCGGGTCACATCGTTCCAGGTTTCAATATACCCCCATACAAATGTCCTTTCCGATTTAACATTCTTTGTCAAACACATACATTTACAGGATGCAAAAATCCTTCCCGATTTCACTTTTTTACCAAATTGAATTCTAATAAGATCGAAATCCGCCCGTCTTTAGCATTTCCTTACTTGTTTATATATAGATAAATCGAAAAAAGAACTTAAAAACTTAATTCCATGCTCTTCTTTCTATTGCTTCGACTTCAACAGTGATAGAGTGATAGAGTTTTTTCGAATTCGACGCCTCTACACAGTCAAATGAATGTATAACCGAACCGAACTTGTTTTGGGTTGAACTATTTTTAAACCCTTTTCCAATTGTATCCCTTAAAAGTACGAATTTTGACAAATTCCTCTATTTTACTTATCTACACAATTAGATGGATGTATATTCCAAAATTTCATGTTTCTAGTTCTTGTCGTAACATTGGTACAATTTTTATCCCTTTTTGTCCCATTTCATCCGCTAAAACTTTTATTTAAATTATGGTGCTTTTACACTTCAAGAGGAATGTACGCAATAAAAAATGTTTAAATAGTGTAAATATTAGGCGGTAGTTTCATTCCTTGTTTTGGAAAAATGTTTCCCTCTGGACCGATTTCGTCCACTTTCAATCGCAACCGATCTGCAACCATAAGGCATATGTAGGGAACGTTTGAACCTCCTAGATCTTATCGTTCGACGGTTAGCGTGCGTTCAACAGACAGACAGAGACAGACATCTCCGAAGAATATTTCAAGGTGTTACAAACGGAATGACAAAGTGAATGTACAAAGGTGTACGTACACCCCATCCTAAGATGGAGTGTATAAAAATACTCTATTAAATTGAAATCTTACGTATATTGCGGCATTTACTCAATTTTAAATCAGATTCGAATTAAGTATGGGATAAAGAAGTTTGAATACACAATTAGATGTATCAATATATCCCTGTTTTTTGGGTAATTTTAAACGGATGTATGTGCGTTTAAACAAAAACATCGAAACATCTGGTGATTCTTTACAAATCACAAGGAAATGTTTCTCAATTTCTGTCAACTCATTTAATATAAAATTCGCGTAACGAAAATTCCTCTATAAAAAACCCACCCGACACTTTAGACCAGAGTCCATTACATTTGTTCTGAGCCACTGTGCCTCCAATGAAACTAAACTAAAACGTTCCAACGCAGTCAGTCATCTGCAGTCGTTGCTCTTATTTCGGTTTCCAAGCCATTTCGCCGTCTGCCACACAGCAAGAGTGCAGTGCTATCAAATTTATACTCGCATTTTGATAAAAATGGCACAAAAATAAACTCAACCAAAGTTTCGTTCATATTCCGTCTGCATTTGCATTGTGGATTGTCTGTTTGTCCCCTGCCACCGTTTCGAAATGTTTTAAACATTTTTCCTGCCAGATTGATGTTGCACATAAATATAAAATATCATCATTAAAGTGTTAACATTAATATTTTGTTGCCGCCAGCTTTGCTCTGCTGCGTTATTTGTCATCAACTTTTTGTTTTTATGCGACAAAAAGTGGTCGTGCTGTTGTGATTTTTTTTCGGGGGGAAGGGGAAATGAGTTTTTGCTGACAGGAGATTGATATTAAATGGTGGTGGAAATATTTGTGGTAGAGTTTTCAGGAGAGTTTTTTGCCTCAGTTTATTATGATATTTTAATGACAATACTTAGTATATATGGGAGCAGATGAGGGGTCAAAAGGCATTAGACTGTGGTAGGTGGTATGCCACTTGCAACGAGTAACATCAGACGTAAGGTCTGGAACCAATAGGTGGCATATAAGCTATACGTACAGTAATATAGACCAGAGAACAATATTCCTCGACACTGATAACGACCACATATGTTTGACCTCATTTTAAGCAGTATATTTGCAATTTGGAATAATCAAATCATTTTGTGTAAACAAAGTAACAATATTTGAGTTCCATTAGGAGTCTTCCAACGGAGATTTCCTGGTAATATATTTATAAATCCTATGGACAAACAAACGCATTACCGGTGGTTTTGTAGAAATTTATTTTATCATAAGGGCATATAATAAGGTGTCCCGTAAGAGAGTTGAGAACAGCAACGTTAAGTAACATGAACAACAACTAAAAGAAACAGCTTAAAAGTAACAACTAAAAAGCAACAAAAATCGGGCAGGCCGAATTATATATATCCTTGACCAAGAAGGATATTCCACAGTTTTACCGACAGATTAGAGGCTGTAGACTTCACGTCGAAGTGTAGTAATTGTTAGCGCAATTTATTATTTTATTAAATAAAGCGAGTTTTGCACCCAGAAGGTCTCGGGTATATCCAAATTCAAAACAATTCATAAATACCAAGCATACCATTTGTGAGACCTCACAAATTTTGTATTGGCGATTTTTAAAAACAATAACATTGCATACATCGCGTATTTCACGCGTATTTTACGTGTGTCTGTAATTAGAGTGCTGTACACACCGAATTTCATGTTACTAGTTGTTGTTGTTGCTTGATTGCAATTAGTGGCATGTCATTCTTTTCGACTCACCATTTCGTACATTCAACGTTTATTCGGGACACCTTAGTATACCTACATAAATATGTACAAATAATATGAAATGATATAATTTATTTATTATTGTTCATTGTATATACGGTCAATTTACATTTACCCACAGCAATGGGGTCGAATACAAGGTTTCCACACAGAGAGTGGGTGGCCGCCTAAGCTTTCAAAAGCATAAAATTACAACTAAATTGATTTTGAATATATTTGTATGTATGTATGGATGTAAACCAGTATATGTACATTCAATAATTGTATTCATTTTCAAAAATTACTTGTAATTAATTTCATGCATATATTTTGACAAAAGGCAATTTGTTGCTTTCATCACCCATGACACAAATTCGAGTATAATGGAAAAGTCTTCATTCGATATAGATTGCTATTCATTAAAATTAATGGCCCAAATAATCACTGTACAACGTGGAGGTCGATAAAACGATTATAAGTATTTTAAACGGCAATTAGAGCCTTATTGAAAAACGGCACAATAGCGTGCTTTGTTGCGTTTTATGTGAAATATCTGCAAATTACGTTTTTCGTAAAAAAATGCAGGTATTTGTGCCGTAATATTTGTGGAGATGGGAATATATAATGGATTAATTTACTATTTTGTAATTATTTGTTGGAAAATATTTAAATTGAAATGACTTTATTGTTGGGATAATGGCCAGAAATTCATATGTCTAAGTAATCACTCAAATACAAATTCCACTTGTACTATGTTTAGGCTCATTACCTTGTGCGACACTGACACCACAGTTGCCCTTCAAATTTTCTTAAATAACATTTGTTTGCATGTGCCAACAATATTTTTCAAATGCGTCAGTCACTGTGTGTCGCAAATGATTTTTCGATTGTGATTTTTTTCCCACAAAACAACTTCAGTAACGATTTTACTTACGCTTAACTCCATTAACACACATACGTGTATTAGGGCTTATCGTATTTGAAAAGACTAATTCTTGGCAGTAGGTTTGAACATTATTTCATGGAAATATGATACCACTCCACTCACTGCGTCTAGACAAGGATTTGATTACTAAATACAGGTTTTTTCGTAGGGATGGGGCTATTTTATATAGTCCATATAAATTACACATTACATTATGTTACACCTGTGATAGGCCCACACACAAACAAAACCGACGTGATCCTCTCTAATTTTAGCCGCGCCTAGGGGAAAATATAACGATAATTTTCATCTAGATTGATTGCAGTAAGTTGCATTTTGAGTGATATGTAAACAAATCGGATAGCGTGGACTATAGTTTTGCATTATACTCAGTCTATACATGGATTTGATTACTAAATACAGTTTTTTTCGTAGGGATGGGGCTATTTTATATAGTCCATATAAATCATTACATTATGTTACTCCTACCTGTGATAGGCCCATACACAAACAAAACCGACGTGATCCTCTCTAATTTTAGCTGCGCCTAGGGGGAAATATAACGATCATTATCATCTAGATTGATTATAGTAAGTTGCATCTTGAGTGATATGTAAAAAATCGGAGAGCGTGAACAATAGCTTTGCATTATACTCAACTTTTACTGGAACACTTCCTAACTGAAATATAACGCGATGTGGAAAAACACGTCTAAAATCGTAACGGAATTCTTTTTGAGTGGGGTCTATATAAAAAAGGACCCATGTGTATGGGGGCAATATGAAAGCAAGCACCCATATAGTCCACTTTAACAGTAGGTGTTCGCATTAGGGATGTCAAAACCGAAATTGGTTAACCGGTGTTAACTCCCACACCGTCCACATTTTTTTTTTCAAATTTCCAAGGGAAAACCAGGCAAACCGGTGTTTTCATGTCGGTTTTTAAAATTACAGGTTTTTAAATAACAAAACATTTGCATTTCGTGGATATATTCTACAATAAAACAAATAAGGAAGGTTAAAGTCGGGCGAGGCCGACTATATGATACCCTACACCTAGTTCTCCTTGAAGCTGTTTGGCATAAATCGTACTAGAACTTTGAATTTAGATATTTGGTAAACAAATTTTTTATTATAGGGTGAAGTTTGTCTCATTGAGGAAATAAAAAATAATTTTTGGATACAACATCTATATATATAAAAATGAATCTGTGTTTGTATGTTTGTTTGTTTGTTTGTTTGTTCTTTATAGCAGCCTAAACTACTGATCCGATCTTCTTGAAATTTTCACAGTATGTTCATGCTGAACCGGTGGTGAAAATAGGCTATATAAATTTTTGATATTTTCAGTGGGCGTGGCACCTCCCACACAATTTGGGGATTTATTCGTTTTTTTATAAATTAGCATATTCGGAATACTGTTGCAGCTAGAGTCTTGGATTTTTGTGAAGGTTCACTAATTATTAGTCTGCACAGTTGTGTCAAAAAGGGGTGGTATTGGAAAAGTGGGCGTGGAACCTCCCATACGAAGTTAAAACCTATTATTGAATGACACCTATTGTGCTGTAATTTTGTGTAAGTACATCTAGCATCAATGTGCGTAGTTGTGACAAAAATGGGCGGTATTGGAAATTTGGGCGTGGCACCTCCCTTACGAAGTTAAAACCCATTTTCGAATATATGCCGTTCTATGGCAGATAAAAAACTGAAATTTTGTGTAAGTGCATCTAGCTTCAATGTGCGTAACTGTGCCCAAAAAATGGGCGATATTGGAAAAAAGGGGCGTGGTACCTACTAATGTCGCAATTGTAGACATAACTAAATGAAATTTTGCACAATGAAGTTTTTCGGGACATGGACGAACGCTGTTTAATTTGAAGAAAATCGGTTCAGATTTAGATATAGCCCCCATACGAATTTCACTCCCGATTTTACTCTTTTCACTCTAGATACCACATATTACAACAGATTTTCTTCAAAATTGGCAAAATATCTTATATTTCAACTAGAAACACTTGTGGTTAAAATGTGTTAGATCGGTTCAGATTTATATATAGCTCCTATACAAATTTTGCTCACGATTTGACTTTTCCGCTCTAGAAACCACATATTGTACTTGATTTTCTTTAAATTTGGCACATCATCTTATAATCAAACTAGAAACACCTATGATGAAAGTGGGTAAGATCGGTTCAGATTTAGATATAGCCCCCATACAAATGTCGCTCCCGAATTGACTTTTTCCGCTCTAGAAACCACAATTTGTACCCAATATTCTTTAAAATTGGCACAACATTTTATAATCTAACTAGAAACACCTGTGCTGAAAATCGGTAAGATCGGTTCAGATTTAGATATAGTCCCCATACAAATGTAGGTACCGATTTGACTTTTTCCGCTCTAGAAACCACATACTGTACCCGACTTTCTTCAAAATTGGCACAACATTTTATAATCGAACTAGAAACACCTATGATGAAAGTGGGTAAGATCAGATTTAGATATAGCCCCCATACAAATGTCGCTCCCGATTTGACTTTTTCCGCTCTAGAAACCACATACTGTACCCGACTTTCTTCAAAATTGGCAAAACATTTTATAATCGAGCTAGAAACACCTCTGCTGAAAGTGGGTAAGATTGGTTCAGATTTAGATATAGCTCCAATACAAATGTCGCTCCCGAATGTTTAACCGATTTTGGCTAATATTTGCATATTATATTTCACCAATAAACATACATGGTGAAAGCGGGTCACATCGTTACAGGTATCAATATACCCCCCTACAAATGTCCTTTCCGATTTAAAAGTTTTTGCAAACACATACATGTACATGATTCAAAAATCCTCTCCGATTTCAATTTTTTACCGAATTGAATTGTAATGAGATAGAAAGTGGGGTGTATCATATAGTGGCTCCGTCCGTCTTTAGCCTTTCCTTACTTGTTTGGGAGATGCCTATATGTCCATACTTTGGTATAACCCAAATGGGTCCCCATTCTGCTCTATTACTATTCATCAAATTTATATTATTATTCATCAAATTTTGCAGATCATTATGTGTTTCAGCTAGGAATACCTACCGTGAATGAGAAATATATAGGCGCATGTTTTGGCACAGGCTTCAAGCGTTGTTATAGGCCTTCAAATGTCCGTCCGATTCATCCTATTACTGCTGTATAATCTGTATTTATCATTCGATGTTGACCAATTTCTCCAGATCATGTTATATTTACTTTACTCGGAATATCTGCTGGCAAATTGGGTCAATTACTTTATTATTTACCATATTCATTAAATTTGACTAAAGATATATTAATAGTAACTGTATAATTTATATGAACTACATAAAAATGCTCCCATGAAATACTTGGGTTTAGTAATCAAAGCGTGGTATATACGCAGGGAGTGGTGGAGGGTATTATATAGTCGGCCCCGCCTGACTTTAGCTTTTCCTTACTTGTTTTATACTATCACAATTATATTTAGGTTTCGATATTGTAACATATGGCCGACTAGATACTAAAGAAAACATAAATATATTTATTTGTAATAATAAATTATTCCTAGTATTCACACAATGTTAAAATCTATAAAACTATAAGATATAAATTAATTAGTTATGCTAATACATATCGCGTCGTGGTAACTATATACAGTTTCAAATGTTGAAGCATTTATGAATATTGGTGAAACACTAATCAATTTTTTCAAATTTGAAGAAAATCTGTCAAAGTTTGTGGTTTCTAGAGCGGAAAGAGTCAAATCGGAGGAGACATTTGTATGGGAGCTATATATAAATCTGAACCGATCTATCCTATTTTTACCAGAGCTGTTTTTAGTTGAAATAGAAGTTGTTTTGCCAAATTTGAAGAAAATCTGTAAAAGTTTGTGGTTTCCAGAGCGGAAAGAGTCAAATCGGAGGAGACATTTGTATGGGAGCTATATATAAATCTGAACCGATCTATCCTATTTTTACCAGAGATGTTTCCAGTTGAAATATATGGCGTCTTGCCAAATTGGAGGAAAATCTGTTGAAATATTTGGTTTATAGATAGGAAAAAGTAAAATCGGAACCAACATTTGTATGGGAGCTATATCTAAATCTGAACCGATTTGCTTCAAATTAATTAGCGTTCGTCCTTATCCCATAAAACTTCGTTGTGCAAAGTTTCATTTAGTTCTAACAACAATTGCGACCTGGACTTTGATTACAATAATAGATGGACAGACGGACGGACATCGCTAAATCGACTCAAAAAGTGATTCTAAGTCAATCGGCATAATAAACGATGGGTCTTTCTCGTTTCCTTTTGGGTGTTACAAACAAATTGACAAAGACATTATACCCTGTGATGTAGGGCATAAATACGCAAGAAAATATGAGAGTAAAGATTTGTTTACTAGCTGCGAATATAAACTCTGAACTGACCTCTTAATACCGCAGGGTTAAGATTAAGATTTTCCCCAAAATATTGATTTGTGACGTTGAATAAAAACAAGCACGATATAAAATGGCTTCGTTTGGAGCTTGATGTGTAACATCGACGCCAGTGACTGCTATTGCTAATTATACACTCCACGAGAGTATCATGTCTTTGTGCATTTGTTTGTTACACCCAAAAGAAAACGAGATAGACCCATTGTTAATTATACCGATCGACTTAGAATCACTTTTTGCTCCCAATTTTACTCCTAGAATACTCCTATTTTAACAGATTTTCTTCAGAATTGGCAAAACATCTTATAATTCAATTAGAAACACCTTTGGTAAAACTGTTTTAGATCGGTTCAGTTTTATATATACCGCCCATACAAATTTCGCTGTCAATTTGTCTTTCTCCGCTCCAGAAACCACATATTTTAACAGATCTTCTTCAAATATTGCAAAATATCTTATATTTCAACTAGAAACGCCCAAGGTGAAAATGGGCCAGATCGGTTCAGATTTACATATAGCTCCCATACAAATATCGATCCAGGAACGACTTTTTGTGCCCCCGAAACCGTTATTTTCACCGAATTTGTTCAAATTGAGCATAACACGTTATACTTGAAATGGAAGGACCTATTGTGAAAGTGGATCACTTCATTCCATGTTTGGATATAGCCCCGATACAAATATTCTTCTCAATTTGACAAATTGGGTCAGGTCATATCAGCCTATGATTAGGAAACATACAAAAATCGTTCCCGTTTCCACTCATTTACCGAATTGAATTGTATTCGGATAGAAAGTGGAGTGTATCATATAGTCGGCTCCGCCCGATATGACCAGAGTTACAAGCAGACCCATAATAATCGGCGGCGGCGGCACTACTCAAAATGGGTCGGCGGCGGCTTTCGGCTGATTTACCGGCTCGTTCTGTTTCGGTCACCTCTATTTATTTGACAATTTTGGATAAAGAGAAGGAACAATTTGTACTGATTTTTAATACCTTTTCTTTTATTTTTTTGTCAATTAATTCAATATTCGTTAATATTAGCAAATGTTTCCATAATTTCATAATATTATCCCATACAATTATTCTTTGGGAGTGGTAATCCATTCCTAAATTTTATAATACGGATGAATTTAATAAATATTTTTGCAATTACAGCTTCTCATGTTAGGCATATTTGACCAGACATCTTGAACATCATAATCCTTCCAAAGAAGGTAAAGCTCTACCTACTTTGACACACTAAAGAAGCATAATAGAGTAGCTGTTGCTTATTGTTTTATATAGGAACACATGGTCACGCATACTGGAATTGACTTATATAAATGCGATTTTCAAATCAAAATACAATCATTCAACTATCTATAGACGTCATCATATACATAGTAGGATACCAAATTCAAGGAAAGGTCTAAGTCGTCTTCTCTTTTGTAATTTAAAGTGGATTGCCTATTTTAGTTGTAAGATTTGGGGGCGTTAGAACTCGGCGGCGGCACGGCTCATGCAGAAACATGCGGCGGCGGCTTGCCGGCTTAAAATCGGTCGGCTTGTATCTCCGAATATGACTTGACCCAATTTGTTAGATGGAGAAGAATACTTGTATCGGGGCTATATCCAAACATGGAATGAAGTAACCGCTTTCACAATAGAATATTTCAGTTCAAGTATAACGTGTTATGCTCAATTTGAAGAAATTCGGGTTAACACTCTCGTATTAGCGGTTACTGGGGCGGAAAAGTCAAGCCGGGAGCGAAATTTGTATGGGGGCTATATCTAAATCAGAACCGATCCATTTTCACCACGGGTGTTTCTATTGGAAATATAATATATATTGCCAAATTTGAAGAAGGTCTATTAAAATATGTGGATTCTAGAGTCAAATCGGGTGCGAAATTTGAATAGGAGCAATATATAAAGCTGAACCGATGTGACCTATTTTCACCATAGGTGTTCCTAGTTTAAATATAAGATGTTTTGCCAAATGTAAAGACAATCTGATAAAATATTTGGTTTCTAGGGTCAAAAGAGTCAAATTTGTATGGGGGCTATATCTAAATCTGAACCGATCTAATCCGCTTTCGCCATAGGTGTTTCTGGTTAGATTATAAGATGTTAAGCCAATTTTGAAGAAAATCGGGTACTATATGTGCTTTATAAAGCGGAAGAAGTCAAATCGGCAGCGACATTTGTATGGGGGCTATATCTAACTCTGAACCGATTTGTCTCAAATTAAGTAGCGTTCGTCCTTGATATACAAAACTGTCTTGTGCCAATTTTTTTTAATCGGCCAATAATTGAGACCTGTAATTTACTTACAACAATAGATGGACAGACGGACATTGCTAAATCGACTCAGAAAGTGGTTCTAAGCCGATCTGTATAATAAACGATCGGTCGAACTCGTTTCCTTTCGTGTGTTACAAACAAATGCACAAAGACATAATACTTTCGTGGAATATATGACTTTGCAAATGACATTTATAAGAACATATGGGAATCTCCCAGTGGCTCGGACGCAACAATCGCACGCCTTAAACTACGCCAAAAACAAGAAAGACGCTGAAAACGTCGATCAGCCTTTTTGGTGTTCTAAGTCGCTTAAGGAGTACTATATTTTAAAAATATATCGTTTAGATTTAGTACAAAATTTGCGCGGAAACGGACGCTACAAAAAACAGAAGTACTTTTGAAGGTCTTATAAAGAGTGAGTATTTTGAGGTTAGGATTTTCATGCATTAGTATTTGACAGATCACGTGGGATTTCAGACATGGTGTCAAAGAGAAAGATGCTCAGTATGCTTTGACATTTCATCATGAATCGTCTTACAAACGAACAACGCTTGCAAATTATTGAATTTTATTATCAAAATGCGTGCTCTGTTAAGAAAGTTCATTGCGCGCTTCCATTTTATGGTCAGTTTAATCGACCCACTGAAGCGGCTATTCGGGCTATTGTGACTAAATTTCGCACCAAATTTACATTGTTGGACATTAAACCACCAACACGCTTACGTAGAGTGCGAACTGAAGAAAATATCGCAGCTGTATCGGCCAGTGTTAATGATAACCACCAATTTTCGATTCGTCGCCGTTCGCACCAATTGGGTCTCTGTTACTCAAAAACGTGGAAATGCCAAAATTGGACTAAGCGGATGGACCACCTAAGACGCAGCCGCGGTCAACATTTAAATGAAATTATCTTCAAAAAGTAAATGTCATGGACCAATCTAACGTTTCAAATAAAGAACCGATGAGATTTTGCAAATTTTATGCGTTTTTAAAAAAAAAAAATTATCAAGCTCTTAAAAATCACCCTTTACAAATATATAATGTTCAGCGATTTTTGAGATTTTTGTTTTCCATATATACATGAAAACGAAGGTCAGATGATGTATTTTGTTCGTACATTTATGAAATATTAGAATTATCTTTTAATTTTTTTAATTAGGTACAGCAGAAATACGGACGCGACAATTATTTCCACTCTTAGTAAAAAAAATAGAAATTTTCGTTATAACACTTCAACTTTTAATACAAATAAAAGAGAACAAGTTAACTTCATGTTTCATAATAAAAAAGTTTTCGAAATAAGGAAAAAATAAAGTTACAAAGTGTGGTCTGATTTCTCTTTTCCAATACGAATTTTGAAAAATGACTCTATTTTACGTATCTACGCAATTAGAGGAATGTACATTCCAAATTTTATGTTTCTAGCTATTGTCGTATCATTGGTACCATTTTTATCCCTTTTTGTCCCATTTTCAGCTAAATCTTTTATTTGCATTTAAGACACATTTAGAGAAAATTTGAACCTTCTAGCTCATATCGTTCGGCGGCTAGCCTGCTTCCAACAGAAAGACAGCCGGATATGGCTAGATCGTCTTAAAATTTTACCAATTTTTTCAATCAATGTGTCTTTTGAATAAGAAGAATGTTTAGAGATTAGTTTTGTGCCAGAAATTACGTATTTTCTTATGGAAAGCTCATTCTTTTTAATAGATCTTATCTAATTCCGCATATTTTGCTCAATTTGAAATGCGATCTACAAATGTAATCTATGTCTCATGAATTTTTAATATTTTAATTTCGGTATGTAAAACATGTATTTATAAGTCTCGGCAACAAATTTTCTATTTTTCGTTCTTATTCCTAAATTGCTAAAAAAGTTAAAAGGCAAAAATAATCCATACGCTCTAATAGACATAATGACTTTATTTACATACATGTCATTCAATGACATACAAAATTCTCAAACATACAATCAATGACAAGGCAATTTCTTTTTTTATTTTCAAATCTTGACAAGAGGCATTGTTCCGCCTGAATAATAAAGAGCTAACAAAAACAGCAAATGCCTACATATATATTTTCGCACCAATTTCAAGGATTTGTTTTGCAAGAAAAGTCATTTAAGCCAACTTTAAGTCTTTATTCTTTGATAATAAAATAAGCAGAACACGTTACCAAAAGAGACCAAGGGGAGTTTCCCTTAATTAATTGAGTGAACGCGTTAAAATTGTATAGTTATTTAAATTGTATTTCTTTAAATTTAATTCCTTGAGTGAAACAGATGAACCTCTTTAAATTTGACTTATCTTGTAGTTCAGTTCAGCTAGATTTGGCAAATTTAATGTTTGGACGTGACTAAAGTCATATTCGCGGGCTATGTTTTAGAAACAAAAATTTATTCAGAGACCACTGTGGGTAATTAAAAATGTCTTCTTAAAGATATGCAAAAGTTTTTTAAAATGAATCAAAGTTTAAGAAATTTTGGAGTGTAGAAATAACGGATTATATTTTTAAAGAAATATTTTCTAATTTTAGTCAACCGCAACCGTATTTTGTAAACGAATTTATATGTAAATAAAAGCACTTACATAGGAGAAGTCGTACTCTGGATTGGGACCGCGATTAATTAGCATCGTTATTTGCGAGAAACTTTTCCATGTGTTCTAGGAAACATTTGAGGCATGGAACTAGCATAGACAATAAAAGTCCTCCATATCAGACTTTAGTCTTTCCATATTAGATGAAACATCTATCCTCATTAACAGTCATGTGGTTATTCATATTTTTTAAATGAATGTCGTCTACATCGTTCTATTTCGTCCAGAAGAAAGCCAACAAATTCATCACGCCACCTCCCAGCTACGCAACGTATACGTAATATATTCATGCAAGTAAATATTCATCATACGTCAGATGAAACAGGTATTTCTTCTCGCATATTATTTTCTTTTAGCAGAAATGCAACATATTCTCAACTTCACGGTATTAAAGCCATCCATCAATTTAAGTTGACTAGCTCGCACTTTATTTCGCCGAAAAAATATTATTTCAACTTTCTTCTTCGAAGGTCGGCAAAGAAAAAACAACTATTAACAGACATATGCACATTCACAACTTCAGGCTCGAAATATATAGTTTTCTTGGCAGCATGTCAGATTATTCAACAGACCATTAGACAGACGTTTTGAGAACACTAAAGCGAGCATATGTTTAAGCAAATGCACACAACTGTCGCGGAGCCACGCACGCACACACACATGCTAAACTTTGGCTTGGAAAAATGCAATGCAACTTTTGCTTACATTTCTAAAGGGGTCTGATATTCATATATTTTAGAAGAAAAAGTTGAAAATGTTTAGCAAATGAAGAATACAGAGCTAGCATTTTGTATCCGACGATGCACTTGTAACGAAAAGAGAATTACACTATGCGACAGTCCAAACTTCCTAGGTAAGCTAATCATAATATCTCGCATTATTAATTTTCTTCAAAAATACTACCAGTCATATCCTAAAACATATATTTTTATTATTAACATAAAAGTATACTTTAAATTTGTTTGGATATGCCAGTATGTGTTTTAAATGTAATGCCTTCGAATTCCAGCTATTCGATCAACTACTGTTTTCTTACGCAGGGAATGTTTGTTTTGGTCATTGAAAGGAAGAGAATCACACTCAAATATACACACATTGACCACATACGAATTTCATTGCCCTGTATATAGACAAATCATCATTTGGCAATCTTTTCGCCTTTTTACAGGATTTTTTTTTTTCTCTTTTAATACCCTCCACCTTAGGATGGGGGTATGTATATTCACTGTGTCATTCCGTTCGTAACACCTTGAAATATTCATCGGATACCCCATAAAGTATGTAGTGAACTGCAAAAGTCATGGTACTCATCCCAAAATTAAGAATCTCCCCAATTTTCTCAAAAATATATAAATATATATTTTTATTTTATGTATTCACATGTCTACGACAACTGATCAAAAAAATATTTCTCTAATTTGACTAAATAAAAAATTGTTAGCTAATATAACCCAATATTTTAGCAGAGCATAATTCATGGTACCCCTTTATAGACAAAATCTTTTTGTAAAGCTATTTACAGCCCCTTGGACATTGTATAGATCCTTTCAAGAAGAGAAGTTAAGAACTTTTCTAAAAGAGTTAGTAACGAAAAATAATAATAAATTGTCACGAAATGGGAAAACTTTATCAAATCTTAAGTGCAAAAGTTATTGAAAGAGATCCTGCCAGGATGGTGGACTCGTTAGGTTCTCAAAGACGGAGTCTTGTGAGAAGCCTGTGTAGTGTGGTTGTTGTTGCACGAAAATGCAGGCAACTAAAACACAAAGTAACACAAACGAACGTAAGTAAAAGGTGTTTACTTACGTGGTGGTTCCTTTAAGTGAAAACACAGAGGGTTTGAATTAGTAAGAATTACTATTTATATTTATTTATTGACACGGTGGTCTAAAACACTTTCACTTTTTGCGAAAACAAGTAGTTTTGTGTACTCCGTACGAAGCAGCAACACTTGCTCGAATAAAATATTAAAAAATCCAAATTTGTGTTTTTTTTATAAATTGTCTCCTCTAGTCTCCGTCTAGGGGAGACCAACAGGGCCACCATACTGGTTGGAACCTGTTCAGTTATAAATCGGATCAAAGAAGAAAATAATTGAAAATAAACATGACGAGGCCGTTATCCAATGCTTAATAGTAGAGAAAAAACAAGTAAGGAAAGGCTAAAGTCGGGCGGGGCCGACTCTGTGATACACTCCACTTTCAATCCGAATACAATTTAATTCGGTGAAAAAGTGAAAACGGGAAGGATTTTTGTATCCTGTAAATGTATGTGTTTGACAAAAAATGTTAAATCGGAAAGGACATTTGTATGGGGTATATTGAAACCTGGTACGCAATAGGTGAAATATAATATGTATAGTTTGGCCAAAATCGGTTAAACATTTGGGAGCAACATTTGTATTTGGGCTATATCTAAATATGAACCGATCTTACCCACTTTCACCATATGTTTTTTACTTGGATTATAAGCTGCTGTGCCAAATTTAAAGAAAATCGAGTACAATATGTGGTTTCTAAAGCGGCAAAATGTCAAATCGGGAGCAACATTAGTATGGGGGCTATATCTAATTCTGAATCGATCTTACCCACTTTCAGTATAGGTGTTTCTAGTTCAATTATAAAATGTTGTACCAATTTTACAGAAAATCGGGTACAGTAAGTCGTTTCTAGAGCGGAAAATGTCAAATCGGGAGCGACATGTGTATGGGGGCTATGTCTAAATCTGAACCGATCTTACCGAATTTCTGCATAGGTGTTTCTAGTTGGATTGTAAGATGTTGTGTCAAATTTAAAGAAAATCGGGTACAATATGTCGTTTCTAGAGCGGAAAATGTCAAATGGGGAGCGACATTTGTATGGGGGCTATATATAAATCTGAACCGATCTTATTCAATTTTTGCGTAGGTGTTTCTAGATGGATTATAAGATGTTGTGTCAAATTTAAAGAAAATCTGGTACAATATGGCGTTTCTATAGCGGAAACTGTCAAATCGGGAGCGACATTTGTACGGAGGCTATTTCGAAATCTGAACCGATTTGCCTCAAATTAAATAGCATTCGTCCTTGATCTACAAAACTTACTTTTGCCAATTTTTTTAAGATCGGACTATAATTGCGACCTTTAATTTGATTACAACAATATATGGACAGACGGACATTGCTAAATCGACTCAGAAAGTGATTCTAAGTCGATCGGTATACTTAACAATGGGTCTATCTCACTTCCTTTTGGGTGTTACAAACAAATGCACAAAGCCATAATACTCTCGTGGAGTGTATAATAAAAATTAAGCCATTATTAAGAAAAAAAATCACATTTACAAATGCCCCCAAAGTGGCTACAGTTTAGAATAAATAATTTGCGAAAGATGTTGTGTCGACACTGTATGTGGGTGCATCAAGAGTGCCGGGTATAATGCTCGCACTGTACGTAACAAACCGGGCGTTATCGAGACAACCAGAAAAAGGGTATTGACTTCGCAAAGGAATGGGGTTAAAGACACCAAAAAGCGCTCAATGTCGATCCGATTGAATAAGGAGCTACGACTTCTTAGCTATCAAACTAGGTATAAAATAAATCATATTGGTTCAAAAATTATGAAATTTTAATAAAGATTTTGTTTTTTTTTTTTTTTTTGGGTACGAATACTTTTGCTATCCCAAAATATGAAATTTGGTGCATACATTCATTTTTTCTTCAAAACTCGTACTTTTGAGGGATAAAATTGGAAAATAGGGCTACAAATGGTACCTACCAAACCGCTGAAGTTGAAATCATGAATTTCGTTGTGTAGTCATCTGATTATGTAGATGCGAAACATAAATGAATTTTCCGAAATTTATACTTCTAAACGAAAATGCGACGAAAGGGGATAAAAATGGTAACAATCAGACGACTGCAGTACATTTTACATTTAATCTAGTACATTTAGGATTAAAATGTGAATGCATTGTTTCCAATCAAGCGGTTGTAGCTAGAATCTGTTTTAAACACGTTAGCATCTAAACGAAGGGAACTAGGACGTCCCAATTTTCCCCAAATACGTCTTATAGTCGTAGATCGGTAGGGATTGCAATTCGGTCCAAAGGAAACATTTTTCCCTCACAATGATCCTAATAATCCCTAATATTAAGAGTAATTAGCATGTTTTTCAATGTGTCTACTTATTCGGTATACGAAAATTGTTTCTCTCACACGGACTGAAGTTCCCCTAATAACCCCTAATATTTAGAGTATTTAAGCATGTCTTTCAATATGTCTGCTTATATTTACTTGATATTCGGTATGCACATTCCCCTTATAGCGAAAACGTGCTCCATAAAGTGATTCGAATTCGTATGAGTAAAATGGGGCAAATGGATAAAAACACTACATATCAGGAATACAAAAGGTACCAACCAAGCGGCAGCAGGTAGAATCATGGAATTCGATGTAGACATTCCTCTGACTGATATTTGCAGGATCTTTATTGTGAAACAGAAATATCATACTGGCAATACTATGCCTGACATTGTGTCACTAATTAACCCCTAGTGCTATCTGGTTTAACTTTAAATTTCTTGCTTTCCCAGAAAAATCTACGAAATAACAAGTGAAAATCTTCTTAAAGAATAATTTACTTTACAGATGAAACCAACTAGAGGACTAGAAACATTGATCATGTTAAAATTGTTCACCTAGAAACGTTCAAAAGAAATCTAATAGGAATAGAAATATATCCTACAGTATATTTAAATGACCTTTCGCAAGAACTAATGACTGTACAATTTCAAGGTTTTTTATGGATTTATTTAATTAATATTAAAATTATATTTTATAATGTTTCTATTGCTTTTACAGTTTAGAATGTTTCCCCCTGTTTCTCTAAATTTTGTTCGTCTCTAGACGAATGAATCGTCATAACATTCTCAGTCATGCGAGTTCATTATTTCCTTAATAATTTTTATATACTCCACTAGAGTATTATGGTTTTGTGCCAACAAATGGTAACACCCGAAAATAAAGGAGTTTTTTTTTTTTTTTTTTTTTTTTTTTTTTCAATTCAATTCAGTTTATTTATAGCATAAAGTTTGATTTAGTTCATAAGATACATACAGTATAAAGAGTTCAGGTACAAACTACCTTTTCTACTTAGTCATTTAAAATGAGTTTGGTATTGAAATAGTAATAAATACATTTGAGCTTAACGAATGAAGGAAAACTTTACAAAAAACCTTTCTGAATAATTTCTTACAGCTAATCCATACAGTAAAACTTAACCTATTTTAATTGTAAACTACATCGAGGCTATGTCTCTGATGTGATTGAAATCTGAATATTGGCATCTTGTCAGGAAACTGCTAGTTAGTCGAACTAGTCTGTCAGATACGAGTTCCACATTGGCGGAATCGTGGAGGCGTCGTGTTGAATGGTACCATGGTAGATTATGTATCATTTTTAGGACCTTGTTCTGAGCTATTTGGAGCCTCTTAATATGAGTGGGAGCGACTGAACTCCAAGCTGGTGCTCCATAGAATAGGACAGCTTGAAATACAGTTTTAAAAATAAACATCTTGTTTGTAATGTTCAGTTGAGATTTCCTGTTAATGAGAGGATACATGAGACGGATTAAGTGGTTAAATTTGTTCACCACATGTGTTATATGATCCTTAAATTTCATCTTGGGGTCCAGTACAACCCCTAGATATTTTACAGTTTCCTCCCACTTAACTTCGCAGTTGTTGAATGTTATATGTCGCTGGGGGGTGTATATTGGTTTCCGCTTCCTCGTGAAATATATAGCTTGTGTTTTTTGGGCGTTTACAAGAATTTTCCATTTATTAAAATATGCGAGTAATGTATTTGCTGCTTCTTGTAGATTCGCAATCACATCATTGGCTAAAACAGCGGAGCTTATGACGGCAGTGTCATCTGCAAATATAGATGTTGTACATCCTAATAGAGAAGGAAGGTCCGATGTAAAAATGTTAAATAAGATCGGAGATAGACAGGATCCTTGCGGACATCCGGCAGTAATATTTATGGTTGTTGATTTTTTGCCAAATGCATGTACTTTAAAAGTTCGATCAGATAGGAAGGATTTTGTTATATTTACAATATATGGTGGAAAATTATAATTAATCATTTTGTAAATTAGCGCATCGTGCCATACGGAATCAAATGCTGCTTTAACATCTAGTAGGATCATACCTGTAGATTTATCGTTGTTGAAATTGCTTTGTACCATTTTTCTAATTCGCAGTAAAGGGTGAACTGTATTATGTTGTTGTCTAAAACCATATTGTTGCACCGGGAGAATATTGTTTTCTTCAACGAATTTATTTAATTTATCTTTAATAGTTTTCTCCAAGATTTTACTTATAGATGAAAGAAGACTTATTGGTCGATAAGAGGTTGCATTTTCTGGGGGCTTGTTGGGCTTCTTGATGGGGATCACTTTAGATTCTTTCCAAGTACGTGGAAAATATGACAACCGAAGACATGCGTTTATAATTGTGGTAAGATATTTCACTCCTTTTTTAGGTAATGCCTTTAAACACCTGTTATCAATACCGTCAATTCCAGGAGCCTTGCGAGGCTTTAGTTTTTTTATAAGACTCGAAATCGTAGCAACGTCGATTAAGCTATCGTTTACACCTAGGTCTGAATTCTGCAAAGTCTGAAGTGTTTCATCAACTTGGTGGATTGTTTCACTGTCACTTAAATTGGCTGTAATTTGGTGATTTAAACTGAACGTTTGAGCTAGTATTTCACATTTATCAGAACCAGTAATATAACGTGCATCATTGTGAACAATCGTTGGAATATTATTTGACTTCTTCCTTAATATTTTCGTTGCATTCCAAAAAGGGGAAGAGCCTACTTCCAGTGTGGATAAAAATGAGTTCCAAGAGATGTTTCTAAACTTCGCACTTTCATCTTGAATACGACGATTTAATAAGTTTAACTCAATTCGGTCAGAGTTATTTCGGTAACGAATCCAGTTGCGCCGACAATAATTGCGTAATGAAATCAAGTTTTTGAGGTGCGCTGGGAAAGGCTTTCTAGTAATTGGTGGTATTCTGCTTGGGATACTTTGATTTTTGGCGAGATCGATGACGTTAGTAAGAGTGGCAATCATACTGTCAACCTGTATGATGTCAACTATGGTATTTAAATTGACAGGGGTTAAATGGTTATTTACTATGTTAGAAAATCGAGACCAATTTGCATTTTTGTAATCAAAGATCCTTACGGGATTTGAATTACTAGTCATATTAATTGATATTTTGACCGGTAGATGATCTGAGCTTAAGTCGTTGATTGCAGTTGCAGGGGAAATATTTTGTATGTTGTTGGTTAAATAGAAGTCTAGTGTAGAGCTTTGTCGTCCCATGCTGGAGGAAATATAAGTATGTTCGTCAGGGGCCACTATTCGCATGTCATTACTTTGAAGTTTATCGTTTAGTATATTCCCCCAACAGTTTGCTCTTGTGCAGCCCCATGTACTGTGTCTAGAGTTGAAGTCTCCTCCTAGCAAATATTTGTTGCGGTTTCTACATAGTTTTCGTAGATCGTCAGCGAACTGTTGTTTTTTATTGTCATTTGGTCCACTATGACCACCTGGGAAATAGCAAGAGAATATGTCCATGCTATCCCCGTTCGACCAGTATAGTTTTATACCTAAATTCTCTATTAGGGATGTATTTACAATTGGTAGTAAAATATGATTTATATTTTTCTTGAGAATGACAGCTACTCCACCTCCTCTTGCATGTAATCGATCGTTTCTATAACAATAGTACTCATTGTGTCTTATGGAAGTGCGGTTATTTAACCAGGTTTCTGATAGGAGGCATATATCAATTTTATTTGTAACTAGGAACTCGAAGAGTTCATCTTTTTTGTTGCGAACGCCTCTGGCATTCCATGTAATAATTTTGATTTGTTGTTGCATTAATATAAAAATTTGCAAGCTAACTCGGTTATAACCGTAAATTGATCAGCTCTAGATTTGCAGCTTCTTAATTTTGTTACTAACTCCATGGTAAGGCTTTGTAATTCTTGCATTGAAAACAGATTGTTTTCACTGCTGTGATTCAGGCCATTATTACCTGTATTGGGAGCTGGACGATTCCATTGGTTAGTCTCAATTGGATTATTTTGCCCAAGATTATTGGGGAATTGAACACCATAACCAGAAAATGTATTGATGTTGTTGTTATTGGCTGTTCTTAACGTTTTTCTGTGGAGTCGCTGTCTCAGCTCCAGGTAGTTTAGTCGGCTTGGACAATTAGGTGATAATGCCTGGTGTGGACCATTGCAGTTTGCACATTTAATTTCCTGTGTGGCACATTCAGAAGTTTTATGGTTCCCAGCGCATTTTGCGCAAAAGGTTTTCACATTGCAGTATGACGATCCATGACCAAACATTTGGCAATTTCTACACTGTGTGATATTGTTTTTTTGGTTGCTTTTGTGTTCCCATTTTACACGAATATATTCAATGTTGCAGTACTTCTGTCTTAGATCTCTTAATGTTATAGTCTGTCTTTTAAAGTAGACAACGTAAAATATAATTTCGTTATTAGCTCTTCCAGTTCTGTGAACTAGTTTAACATCTAGGCAATTTAGGCCCATTGCTATTAACATATTTTTTATGTCATCAGTATTTTTTCTATCTAGACCTAGAAGTAATGCTTTAAATGGTTTCTCATGCTTAACTGCATATTCGAAATATTCAAATTTATTTTTTAAATATCCTATTAATTTGTCATAATCGGGTTTGGTTTGACAATGTACCTTCAAACCGATTGAAATTTTTCTAATAGCGAAATCAGTGATGTTTATTGATTTGCATATGTCTTGCAGTTGAGTTGTTGTACACTTTAGTATGGTAAGTGGTGGTATGTATATCTTTTTGTTTACGTTTTGTACGATCACTTCATCTTCATCAACATCCAGCGTTTGCAGTGGTTGAAAATAATTTGAACTTGTAACGGGAACGTTACTAGTGTGTTTTGTTTTTATTTTTTTCATGACATTGGTTGAGTCGAGACTAGTCTCATACCTTGCGCTGGTGCGCTTAATTGTTGTTGTAGTTCTACTGTCTATTGGTATAGGCAGTTGTTTTTGTCACTGTTTGAAGCATATAACTTGCACAGTCTAATGATTTTTTATATTTGTTGTTGTAGTAGAACACTCTTCGCATAGAATCAAACACTTGGTGCGTCCGTTCACAATCGCGGTCGGGGATCGACTGAAATAAAGGAGTTAGACCCATCGTTTATTATACAGATCGGCTTAGAATCACTTTCTGAGTCGATGTAGCAATGTCTGTCTGTCCATCCGTCTCCGATCTTAACAAAAATTGGCACAAGTAAATTGACACAAGGTCATGGACGAACGGAATTTAATTTGAGACAAATCGGCTCAAATTTAGATATAGCCCCCATACAAATGTCGCTCCCGATTTGACTTTTTCCGCTCTGTAAAGCACATATAGTACCCGATCTTCTTCAAATTTGGCTTAGCGCCTTCAAATCTAACTAGAAACATCTGTGGCGAAAGCGGATTAAATCTGTTCAGATTTAGATGTAAATTTATTTATATATATATACAAATGTTGCTCCGAAATGTTTATCCGATTTTGGCCAAACTTTTCATATTATATTTCACCTACATAACATACATGGTGAAAACGGGTCACATCGTTCCATGTTTCACTATACCCCCATACAGATGTCCTTTCCGATTTGACATTTTTTGTCAAACACATACATTTACAGGATACAAATATCATTCCCAATTTCACTTTTTTACGAATTCAATTGTAATAGGATGGAAAGTGGAGTGTATCATATAGTCGGCTCCGGCCGACTTTAGCCTTTCCTTACTTGTTTAACTTTGTAGGTGTCAGTAACTTGTGCCTGTGATTTAAATGTTAAATTTTATTATGTCAATTCTGATTAGTCTAGTTTAAAATATTTGTAAAATGTATAATATTTTTTTATAATATTTTGACGAAAACATTCGTTTTGACATTTGCAATATGTCAGTATTTAAAAAACAGACCGGCTACTAAATATGATATTTTAAATCATATTGGACATACCTAAAATAAATTATTTCACCTTAATCTAAACTGATTTGACCCACTTTAACCATAGATGTTTCTAGTTATAATGTTTTTTTATTTATTTATTACGAATTACAATACAAAGTAAATTTATATTCCAATTTTGGGTCCAGGGATTGAGCCAGGGTGACTAAGACCATTGTAGTTAGTTATTGCAGCGACAGACCAGAGCTTCCGGTGGGAATCGAACCCACAACCCCCACGCTGATAGCCGAGCACGCTACCATCTCGACTACCGGGGCGCTCAGTTATAATGTAAAACGTTGTGCAACATTTGATGAAAATCTTTTAAAATATGTGATTTCTCAAATCCGGCGCGGATTTTGTTTAAATCTGAACCGATTTTACAGACCTTCAACAATTTTTATTTTTGTTGAAATGAAGGGCGTTGTCCCAAATTTCAAGAAAATCTATAATAATATCTAAATCTGAACCCATGTGACCCTCTTTCACAACAGATGTTTCTACCTGAAGTATTATGTTTTGTCCGAAATTTTAAAATTATCGGAGCAGAAAAATATATATCTGACCAATCTGACTGATTTTAACCATTTTCACATTTGGATTTTGAGATGCGATTAAAATGTGCTTCCTAGGGAAGTTCCTCCAATTTTTTTTTTGCTGGGGGATAATTCTAAGTCGATCGGTACAATAAACGATGGGTCTAACTCGCTTCTTTTTGGGTGTGACAAACCAATGCACAAATACATAATACCCTAGTGGAGGGTATAAAAACCTATACCGATAAGTATCAGAACGCATTGCATTCGTTGGTCTGGCAAAAATTTAATTCCATCTCATAAAATATTATTTTATTCTCGGACGAATTAACAGTGAATAAATCTCAAAGTTGGCAACATCATGTGTCCCTTCACATGTGTTGAGTTCATGCAAGAAATGCGCCGGAAAGTTAGTGGCATGAAACCAACACAGCTGGCCACTCAGTCGACAAGCCACAACAAACCAACTATTTATATACAAACTAATCTGAGTTTAAACCTTAAAGCAAATATGTGCAAATATGCGCACACATTCATGTAAGTACTGATGATTGCATGTAGACTAGGGTATCCCAGAATGAAATTAGAAACGCGTGGTTGGATTTCTCAGTCATATCATATTTCCTGGAACGAAAATAATCGCTTTAGGCTTGAAAAACGGTGGGAATATAAATGCAAACTTATTTCCAAAGTCAATACGATAAGCTCAAACCGGGCGTTTATTAAAAAAAACTAAAATTTGTTAGCATTTTCCAGCTATCAAAATAATATAAAACTCTAATATATCCTATTGTATTTATCAAAACTTATTTATATTTTGTTGTAAACTGAGGCGACATGAAAAGTCGCCCAAAAAATATATGAAAAATCGCATAAAATAAACAAGTAAGGAAAGGCTAAAGTCCGGGTGGGGCCGACTATATAGTACCCTACACCACTTCCTGCGTATATACCTCGCTTTGATAACTAAACCCAGGTATTTCATGGGAGCAATTTTATGTAGTTAATATAAATTATACAGTTACTATAAATTCATCTTTAGTCAAAGTTAATGAATATGGTAAATAATAAAGTAATTGATCCAATTTTCACGGTAGGTATTCCTAGTTGAAACATATAATGATCTGCAAAAGATGATAAAGTTCCGATGTAAGATGTAGTTTCTAGAGCTCTTATAGAGCAGAATGGGCTCCATTTGAGTTATACCAAAGTATGGATATATGGGCATCTCCCAGACGGAGATATAGTGGCTAAAGACTGACGGAGGTACTACATGATACACCCCACTTTTTATCTCATTACAATTCAATTCGGTAAAAAAATGAAATCGGGAAGGACTTTTGAATCATGTAGATGTATGTGTTTGACAAAAAAATTAAATCGGAGAGAAAATTTGTATGGGGGTATATTGATACCTGGAATGATGTGACCCGCTTTCACCATGTATGTTTATTGGTGAAATATAATATGCAAAGTTTGGCCGAAATCGGTTAAACACTCGGGAGCGACATTTGTATTGGGGCTATATCTAAATCTGAACCGATCTTACCCACGTTCACCATAGGTGTTTCTAGTTCGATTATAAAATATTGTGGCAATTTTAAAGAAAATCGGGTAAAATTTGTGGATTTTAGAGCGGAAAAAGTCATATCGGTAGTGACATTAGTATGGGGACTATATCTAAATCTGAACCGATCGTGCCCACTTTCACCATAGGTATTTCTAGTTCGATTATAAAATGTTGTGCCAATTTTAAAGAAAATCGGGTATAATATGTGGATTTTAGAGCGGAAAAAGTCAAATCGGTAGCGACATTTGTATGGGGGCTATATCTATATCTGAACCGTTCTTATCCACTTTCACCATAGGTGTTTCTAGTTCGATTATAAAATGGTGTGCCAATTTTAAAGAAAATCGGGTACAATTTGTGGATTTTAGAGCGGAAAAAGTGAAATCGGGAGCGACATTTGTATGTGGCTATATCTAAATCTGAACCGATCTTACCCACTTTCAGTATAGGTATTTCTAGTTGGATTATAAAATGTTGTGTCAATTTTAAAGAAAATCGGGTACAATTTGTGGATTTTAGAGCGGAAAAAGTGAAATCGGGAGCGATATTTGTATGGGGACTATATCTAAATCTGAACCGATCTAACCCGCTTTCGTCACTGGTATTTCTAGTTGGATTATAAGGTGTTATGCAAAATTTGACGAAAATCGGGTACTACATGTGCTTTGTAGGGCTGAAAAAGTCAAATCGGGAGCGACATTTGTATGGGGGCTATATCTAAATCTGAACCGATTTCCTCAAAATTCAATACCGATCTCCTTGGCCAAAAAAAGTAACTTCTGCCAAAATTCATGATAATCAGACCACAATTGCGACATGTAGAGTGCGAACAAGCTTAGATGGACAGCTATTAGATGGTGATTGGGTAATTTTTCATATTATTTGGACCACTTTTGTTTCGTGCTCTCATCCTAGGACATCGGCTACTTTATGAAATGCCTACGTATATGAAAATTTACAATCTCATTCGGGACACATTAATATACAACTCATATCCATATAGCTTTTAAAATTCCATGAAATAATTTTTGGTCAGTGCTTGTGTCAAAAGTTAGACGTCCACATATTCTCATGCTTCCGCAAAGCATTTAGCATCACAAAAATAACATTTTATTAGTTTGTGTAATGTTCGGTTCGCAGAATACACACATTCCTACATCACATACAAAATCATAATCTGCTGCTCTTTAGATGAAAATCTATGTGTATGCAAAAAGTTTGTGACTCTTGCCACCAGCGACAGTTGCACGAATTACCAGCAAGGGCAAATAAATAGCACAAAATGTGTTTGGTTTGGCTGACGACTGATTTAGAATGCGGATATTAGAATGTCTCAAATGACAGTATTTTGAGTCAATGAGACCTATTATATGGTGGACCATTGAAATTTTTAAATTTGAACTACCGATTACTTTGACTTTGAAAGGTAGAATATCATTCATTATACACTCCACGTCCAGGATGAGGGAATAATAAATTTGTCATCCCGTTTGTAATACCATGAAATATCGAACTGAGACACTATTAGAAATATAAATTCTTGATCGTCATAAAATTCTAAGACGATCTAACCATGTCCGTCCGTCCGTCTTTCCGTATGTTGAAAACACGCTAGCATCTGAACGAAAGTAGCTAGGACGTCCATATTTTCCATAAATACGGTTATAGTCGTAGATCGGTTGGGATTGCAACTGGGCGAAATCGGTCAACAAGGACTGAAAATACCCATAATAACTCGTAATATTTTAGAGTATTTAAGCGTGTTTTTATACACTCCACGACAGCATTATGTCTTTGTGCATTTGTTTGTAACACCCAAAACGAAACGAGTTAGACCCATCGTTTATTATACAGATCGGCTTAGAATCACTTTCTGAGTTGATTTAGCAATGTTACAGGTCGCAGTTATAGTCCGATCTTAACAAAAATTGGCACAACTAAGTTTTGGATCAAGGATGAACTCTATTTATTTTGAGGCAAATCGGTTCAGATTTAGATATAGCCCCCATACAAATGACGCTCCCGATTTGACATTTTCCGCTCTAGAAACCACATATTGTACCCGAGTTTCTTTACATTTGGCACAACATCTTATAATCTAACTAGAAAAACCTATGCAAAGTTGGGTAAGATCGGTTCAGATTTAGATATAGTCCCCATACAAATGTCGCTCCCGATTTGACATTTTCCGCTCGAGAAACCCCATATTGTACTAGATTTTCTTTAAATTTGGCACAACATCTTATAATCGAACTAAAAACACCTGTGCAGAAATTGGGTAAGATCGGATCAGATTTAGATATAGCCCCCATACAAATGTCGCTCCCGATTTGACATTTTCCGCTCTAGAAACGACATATTGTACCCGATTTTCTTTAAATTTGGCACAACATCTTATAATCTAACTAGAAACACCTATGCTGAAAGTGGGTATGATCGGTACAGATTTAGATATAGCCCACATACAAATGTCGCTCCCGATTTGACGTTTTCCGCTCTAAAATCCACATATTGTACCCGTTTTTCTTTAAAATTGGCACAACATCTTATAATCCAACCTCTGGTGAAAGTGGGTAAGATCGGTTCAGATTTAGATGTCGCCCTCATACAAATGTTGCTCCCGAATGTTTAACCGATTTTGGCCACACTTTACATATTATATTTCACCAATAAACATACATGGTGAAAGCGTTCAAATGTCCTTTCCGATTTAACATTTTTTGTCAAACACATACATTTACAGGATGCAAAAATCCTTCTCGATTTCACTTTTTTACCAAATTGAATTGTAATGAGATAGAAAGTCCGTCCGTCTTTAGAATTTCCTTACTTGTTTGGGAGATGCCCATATGTCCATACTTTGGTATAACCCAAATGGGGTCCCATTCTTATCTATTACAGCTCTAGAAACTACATCTTACATCGGATCTTCTTCAAATTTTGCAGATCATGGTACTTTTCAACCAGGAATACCAACCGTGAATGAGAAATATATAGGCCCATGTTTTAGACCAGGCCCAAAATGTAGTTATAGGCCCCCTTTTGAAATGTCGGCCCGATTCATCCTATTACTACTGTATAATTTGTATTTGTCTGACGGATAATTGGATCAATTACCATATTATTAACTATATTCGTTAAATATGACTAAAGATTAATTTATAGTATAATTTATATGAACTACATAAAATTGCTCCCATGAAATAAATGGGTTTAGTAATCAAAGCGAGGTACATACGCAGGGAGTGGTGTAGGGTATTATATAGTCGGCCCCGCCCGACTTTAGCCTTTCCTTACTTGTTTTTATTTTGAGGTTTATGTTTACCATTTGCAAAATGTGATGTTATACGGTCGAACAAAATGGGGAAACATTAAAAACTTACTTCCAAAGAAGAAGAAAAAGTTTACATGGAACATTTTCGAGTAGAGATCGACCTTCAGTTCAGTTTGTGCCTCAATTTATGAAAATGGATCGCTATTGGAAAAACCAATCCGTGTACGTTCTCGTCCAGTGCGTTGAATCGAAAACATTGCTGCTGTGGCTGAGAATTTCCAAGAACATACATCAACATCAACTCGTCATCGTTCTCAGGAACTAAACATTTCTCGCACTTTTTTGAGTAGAATTTTGTATAAAGACCAACAACTGTAGCCCCATGACCATCCGATGAGCTTCCGCTTCGTCCAGTGGACTGAATATTGTTTGGCAGGAGATGAAGAATATTACCGAAAATCGTGTTTTCAGAAGCAAAATTGCCGCATATGGGGTTCAGAGAACCCACACATGACTATTGAGAAAATATACTGAAAATTGGGTTGATCGGATGAGGTATTGCCGAGCCAGTCGTTGTATTCATATGAATGATATTGTGTTCATTCATTATTTCCAATAAAATCAGTACTTTTTTATAGCCGATTCTAATTTAAAATTTTAAATGGCCCACCCTGTAGTTTTTCGTGGCAACCAATCGTCCTAACCGAAACATATATCTTGCTCATCCGAATTTCATGCTTCCAGTTATAGTCGCTTGCTTTTTACCATTTTTATGTCATTTTCTCAATTTGATCATACACGAACGTGTTTTCAAGTTTATAATGAGAAAATGTAATTTTTAATCAGATTATGTAAATTCATAATGAAGAAATATATATTCGTAATGAGAAAATCTGAATTCATAATCAGAAACAGTAAAATTTATCATCGAAGCTACGTAAGTACCTTCTTCTATGGATATTATCATTGAAATGCATATTTTATCAGTGTTCTCATTATAAATGTATGTTTTCTCAATATGATTTTATAGTTTCTCATTATGAATTCATATTTTCTGAATATGAAAACATATTTTCTGATTATAAATTTGGATTTTCCGATTACGAACTTGTATTTCTCATTATGAATTGGTTTGTTACTGTTATGCATTAATAGTACTCAATATAAATTAAGAATTCTCATTATGAATTTATATTTCTCATTATGAATTAACATATTCCTATTATAAATTTACTTTACCCACTATGAATTTATATGTTCCTAATATGAATTTACATTTCTCAATATAAATTTGTATGTTCTGAATATAATTTTGAAAAGGTGTAGCTAGGGAGTATTTTTAGTCCTTGTCAAAAAAAAATCTTCTCCCTCTGGGTCGATTTCGCCCTTGGGATTGGGCGATCTGCAACCATTTGAAGCATATGTGGAATATTTAAACACCCTAAAATGAATCCACTCTGTTGTGGAGGTTGTGAACTGTATGCAATATAACTGACAAACCCTTCTATAAATTCCTCGACTAAGATATCGTCCACGACTGCGTTATTATTTATGATTCTATTGCTGCATGTCTATCTGCCTTTTCATATTGTTATTAAATTTAATATGTGATACTCATACAAGACCAAGTTTAGTATTTTTGGCCAAAATTGGTCAACAAAAACATTGCAAATTTGTTTGCATTACACTGAAGTTATTTTGTGGGGGGCAAAAGTCTATTCAAATATGAGGCCAATTCAATCAAGGGACAGCCAAAGAGGTTCCTTCGTCTGTTTGTGCAACGGTCCGTAGCTATTTATATTTTGTGTTCAACGAACTGCAACGAATGAGTAAATATTAGTATGCCACTTCACTGAACTCTATTTAAAATATTTAGTTCATACGATAAGGGAAAGCTACATGCAGTGAAGTATTGCATCTAGATCTTTTATAATAGTTTATGAAGGATTTAATATGAAAATGGTTATGATAGAAAAACCATATATTCGGCAATATGAATTTCTTTTTTAGTCGAGTAAAAATATTGCATAAAAGGCTATGAATTGCCTTCCAACTTCCTATGAACGGCAAATTTTCAATTGTATTATTTTGCAAAATGATTGTGTTAATGCTACAGCCTGTGGTATATTTTAAATGCTACAGCTGACAATATTTAAAATAAATCAATAATAACATTACATTATTGTTGATACGCTAATCTGAACGTGTGAATGCGAACACAACGTGTTTACAACGAAATGGTAATCAACATCAATCTGTATTTATCTATAGATAATAGATATACAAAATTAAATAAACAATTATTTTATATCACATAAACTTCACGAAGTAGAAGTAATGCATTGCGTGTGGGCAAAGACCAAGATACCGAAATTTCAAAACTTTTTGGAACAACATAAAGTACCTTCGACCTTGTGTGTTAATATTTGTTGTTTTATTAAACATTAAGCGAAAATCAAAAATACACAAAAAAATGGCGTAAGCTCCTCTTGTGGTAATCTATTATATCTTCTGTTCCACAGTGCTGTCGCCGAACTTCTAAACCCGGACTATAAACACATAATTAATTATTAAAATTTCTCCAAGAGTGATAAAAATAGTACCAATGATACGACAACAGCTAGAAGCATGAAATTCGGAGATAATTACGTAGACACGTAAAATAAGCAGATTTTCGAAATTTGTACTTTACCCTAATTTGTATTTTACTCTTTACTCTAATCTCCAGGCCCGGATGGCATTTCAGCACTGGTGCTCTTCGACGCTTGCCCGTCCCCTTCGTAATATTTTCAACCTTGCATACTGTGCAGGGATTTTCCCAGTGCGTTGGAAGATTGCGAACATCCAGCCCATCCCTAAAAAAGGTGAGGCTATCGACCGATCGCGATTTGCTCAGCGCTTTCGAAGGTTATGGAGACTAATGACGTACTTAATGATCGACAGTATGACTTCCGCAGGAATCGATCTACGGAAGACCTGATGACACTGCTATCCGAAAAGTGGAATCGATCTATTCACCAGCTTGGTGAGAGTAAGGTCGTTGCTCTAGATATCTCCAAGGCCTTTGATAGAGTTTGGCACGGCGCACTCATATCAAAACTTATCGCTTTTGGTGTTGGTAGTGACTTCTCTCGATTTATATCGAGCTTCCTCAGAGATCGTACTATACGTGTTGTTGTAGGTGGGTTCTCATCCGATGAGCATAGGTTAACCGCAGGAGTACCACAGGGCTCTGTCCTTTCCCCTCCCTTTTTTTATTTTCATCGACGACCTCTTGGATGGGACTTTGAATCCAATATACTCATTCGCGGATGACAGCAACCTCTGTCATTCATACTCATTCGTTCATAGACCAAGTCGTCAAGAAATTGAGGATAAAAGGCGATTAATGGACGAGTCACTTAGCCAGGATTTGCTAGCCATTTCTGAATGGGGTCGAGTGAATAGAGTAGATTTTAGTGCTCCTTGTTGTCTCACAAGCGATTCACTGATCCAACGGTGTTGTCGATTTTAATGAACGATGTAGATATTGAGCAATCAGATGATCTCGATGTTCTTGGCATGAAAGTTCAACGTTATGTTCCTTGGACAAAACATGTATTTGATGTGTCGAAAGAAGCATTCAAATGTTTAGGATTTTTAAAACGATATAAGAAACATTTCACACCCTCTGATCTGCTCAATATCTACACTACCTACATCAGACCAAAGATGGAATACAACTTCCACATATGGTCGGGTGCTCCAGCTTCATCACTGGAGCTACTTGACCGTGTCCAGAGTAGGATATCCAATTCTATTGTCTCCCTTGAACACCGTTGTGTTGGTTGTTGGTTGTGTGTCATTGTTTTATCGATACTTTGATGGTGTTTGTTCTTCGGAGATTCGTGATTTTATACCGCCCGTGAGAACGTTCGGTAGAGATACGCGACCCTCCAGGAACGCTCACCCATTAGTTGTCGATTGGACAACCGGCCGCACTACACATTACAGAATAAATTCGTTCTTCGCCCGTACTATCCGTATGTGGAATACGACATTCAGAGATTCAAAACAGATGTCAGCAGACACTCCAATATCAATACCTCCTTCCAATACCTGATCTTCCTTCCGCCAACGCAATGCACTGCATTTATAGGGTACATTCCCTGAGTGTTGGTTCAGTGAAAAAAAATCTACCGGTAATACGGAGGAATGCACTCCGTGGTGGAGGGTATATAAGATTCGCCCCGGCCGAAATTAACGCCTTTTTACTTGTAATTATGATAACATTGGTATGTTTCAATTATTTATGGAACAAAATATCGGCCAAAGTGCACGATATGCCTTTTGATTCGAACGCCCATTTTCATAATAAGCCTGAATAACTTTAACGCGTTGCTCGATTGTGTATCTTTCCATGGCACTATGGTCCCAAATCCATTTTTTGGCAGAAATTCAAAAAAAAATTAAAATTGGAAAGTGGTAAATGTGTATATATTTTCTTTATGGCAACACTCCAAGCAATCAAGAAAATATACTGGAGAAAATTAGGTGGCAACACCACAAGCCTGAATGGTACTTAAACTTTGCGGTTCAAAAAAAGTGGGATTAATTTTGATATAAAGCAGTTTTACAAATTAATTAAAACCAAGACTTAAAAAGAAAATAATAAAGTGACTTTATTATATAAATATTTTTTCGTGATGTGTAGCCCATATAATTTAATTTAAGGTGTAACAAAGCGTGAATTTAATTATAATCTCAAATTCTTAAATGTTTCGGAGTATTGGAAGATCGGAATTAGAAAAATATTTTGTTAATATCGTTTTTACGTTTAGGACACCAAAAAATATCAGCAAATTTTATAGACAGTCCTTCGATTGACACTCCTCTGCGCTATCGCTCTCCATGGTAGTGGGTAGGATTCAGACTTCTAAACGCTCTTGGCAATTGCAGCTGTTACAAACGCAATTTGAATATATCGTCGGACGAATAACTGCATATGTAGACCATTTCTGTTAATGACATTTAAAAAATGGCTTACATTCGGCTTTTATGTTTGCCAAATCATATAAATTTGTATTTACGACACCTACCCTTAAAAGCCGGTACATTCCGAGCCATTATCTCAATTGAAATGTTACGTTTATGTGTGTGTGAGCGTGCGTGTGTTTACATCGGCCATTAAATGGTTCCATTACGTAAATATGAGTAAATGACATCAGTTCTGCGCGTCTCGTTCCATTTATTTTTTGGGAAGATGCCATCAAATGGAATCATAAACGTCTGAATAATCAAAACGTTTCAACTGATGTAAATTTCCTTTACCTTGTTAGGCGGCAATGACGACGTCATCGAGTGGGCTGCTGGTGGGTGGCTGTAGTACTGCTGTTATCATTTTTGCTAAAGTGTTACGCTTGTCATTCCGCCGAGCAGAGCACGTACAAGTTATGCCATGTTTTGATGTCAAAAATACGCAAACATAACGATAAAACGAAGATGTAACGCATTTTTATTGCGTACGCAGCGTTACACCAAATGTAGCAGACGAACAATTATCAGCGTCAATTGAGAATATTCATATGAACGAGTATGTCTCAATGCATGACATTCTGGAATCACCTCGCTTAAAGGCAAACCAGGAGGGGAAGAATGTTAGGTAAATTTTGAAAATATCTTAACCTACCTACCCTATGGTTATACATGAATGTTTTTTACTTTTATAGCAACACCATTACAGCTATATCGGTTTTCATTAAGACATGCAATATATGTTACCCGAAATGCAATATGGAATATTTAAACCTACCTCTATATATGGAATGAGTCTTATATTACATTGTTTAAATCTTTCCACCACACATAAAAATCACAAATTTGCTTATATTTTTTGTGTTATTGTGCGACATTCTTCTACATTTTATGTGAGTCTCGTAATATGGTATATACTAGCAGTACCCGCTGCTTCACACGCGCAAAAGCCAATTATTTGTTAATTTTATCCGTCTCTGTTTCTGGATAGTATTTATTTAATTTTATTTTGGTGGATATAGATACATCCTATTAGATAGCTCTCTCACACAGTCAAAGGAATATGCTTGTCGATATGCACTATTTATGCTGAACTCCTTCGTATGTATAATTTTTATAATTTTCTACCAAGTTTTGAACAAAAAATTACAACCATTTATATCATCGATATCATGTTTCTTGATGCAGCCTGCCATTTTATAACTGTTTGCACCTCTTTCCCAAAAAGTACACATTTTGAAAAATCGCTATAGGTAACATGTGTTCTTGCCTTCTCTAACAATATGTACTTTATTTGGTAACACGTTTATTCCTTGTCGTATCCTCCTTTTAAGTACACATTTTGAAATATCCATTTATGTTCCGCGTTTACGTAATTAAAGGACTGTACACCATTTTTATCCCTTTTCGTCCCGCGCACCACTTAGAAGTACAAATTTCGAAAAATCAAATTTTACTGCGCTTCTACATGGTTAGAGGAATTCACACACTAATTTTAACGATTCTAGCTGTAATACTAAATTTGGTATCATTTTAATACTTTTTGCCCAGCTCGCTTCTTAAAAGTACAAATTTCGAGAAATCCATTTATGTTGCAAGTCTACGTAGTCAGACAAATTTACACACCAAATTTCACGACTATAGCTGCAATATTGTAGTTGGTACTATTTTTATCCCGCTCACTTTTTATAAGTACAAATTTCGAAAAATTCATATAGATTTGAGCATTTACGTTGTCAGAGGATTTTACACACCAAATTTTACGACTATAGCTGCAATACATAAATTGGTACCCTTTTTGTCCCGCCCACCCCCTAAAAAGTACAAATTTCGAATAATCCAATTTTACTGCGCTACTACATGGTCAGAGGAAATTACATACCAAATTTCACCGCTATAGCAGCAATACATGTGTTGGTACTATTTTTATCCCGCTCAACCTTTATAAAAAATGCATATAGATTTGCGCTTTTACGTTGTCTGAGCTACAATACTTAAATGGGTACCCTTTTTTTCGGTGGGACCAAAAAGTAGAAATTTCGAACATTCCAATTTTACTGCGTTTCTACATGGCCAGAGAAATTTACATACCAAATTTCACGATTCTATTTGTAATACTTTAGTTGGTGCCATTTTCATCTCTTTTTGCCCCGCTCATCCCGTAAAAGTAAAAATTTCGAAAACTCTATTTATGTAGCGCGCCTACGTGGTCGGAGAAATGTACACGCCGAATTTTACGATTCTAGCTACAATACTTTAGTTGGTACAATTGTTATCCGTTGTTGTCCCCTCACCCCTAATAACTACAAATTTCGAAAAATGCATTTAGATTTTTTATATACCAAATTTCACAATTCTAGCTGTAATACTTTAATTGGTACCATTTTTATCCCTTTTGTCCCGCTCACCCCTTATGAGTACAAATTTCAAACAATCCAATTTTAATTCGCTTCTACATGGTCAGAGGAATTTATATACCAAATTTCACGATTCTAGCTGTAATACTTTAATTTTTATCCCTTTTTGTCCAGCTCACTTCTTATAAGTACATATTTCGAAAAATCCTATTTATATTGCAAGTGTACGTTGTCAGAGAAATGTAGATACAGATTTTCACGAATATAGCTGCAATTGGTACCATTTTTATCCCTTTTTGTCTCTTTCCTCCCTCAAAAGTACAAATTTCCAAATATCTCTTTTTGTAGCTCGTCAACGTGGTAAGTGGAAGGCATACGCCGAATTTCATGCTTCTAGCTACTGCTGTGTAGTCAGGACGAAGGTTCGATACCTATCCCTTTTTGTCCCATTTTACCCACTAAAAGTACGAATTGCGTAAAACCCTTTCTTAGTCGACGTCTACGTCATATTTGGGAACTACCCTTAAAATTTCATGACCCTGACTTCAGCCGTTTGGTCTGGGGCTGGTCAGTGATATGTCAATCAGTCAGTAACGCAACTCTTTTATATATATATAGATAAAGGAGCTAAGGAATCAATTCAAACTATACCATGTATTTTTCCCAGACTTAGTTTAAGTTCGAAGATTTGCGAAATTGTCACGTACTTCCCACACAAATAATCCATATACCTATGTTATATTAAAACTAATGTAAATTCCACACGAATATTCGAATCACCTATATTTTGGTATTTGATAATGTTTTTATAATTACTTTAAGTGTACTAAATATGACGATATTGCCACGCCCCTTCCAGTACCTACCACACAAATCATTGATATTTCAAAATCTTCCTTAAGCACTTTAGACCTAAAAATTATTTACGCTGTAGCCACGCCCCTTCTTGTACCTCCCACACAATTGTCTCTATCCTAGGTAATATTAAATCCTGGAATCTACTGGGACTTGATATTTGATCATGTTTTTACAATTGTTTTATAAATGTGGAAGTTAGGACCATGTGACACGAACCACCTAGTACCTTCCACACTAATTATCCTGCCCTACGTAAAATGTAATTCCTTATAAATTCCGTATATATGTTCTCTGAGAGTGAGGGTATATATAAGTCGGTTTAGCTGACTGAAGCTTAGTTACTTGTTTATTAGTGTAGTTAGTATATATTGTTATCTTTTTATTCTATTTCCACTTTTAATTAATTCTCATTTTATGTTTGGATTTTTCAGAGTAAGCATTGCGAGGTGTTCAAATTAAATATTTCGCTGTAGTTTCTGAAATCGTCCAAAAAGACGTTTTAATTACCAAATCAACTTAATCATTTGACGTGGATCACTATACACCACATTTATATTCGATGAAGCATCGGTGGTCTTAGCTTTACTACATGCTACACCATGTTTTTGTGGGTAACAACTATATTTACTCATCCTATCCATCTCCGTTGCCATGACACTTGGAATAATATCTTTTGATATAGAATTAGCATAAACTTGTCTTAAACAAAATGTTACTTTGAATGCTCCCTACCAGTGCCACCCACGACGTTCATCATCTATGCATAAAATCATGCATCATTTGTTTGTGGCAACGCATCGTTGCATTGGATAAACAATAACAAATGGTGTGCATACGATACGTAAATATATCGGCAACTATGGTGCAGATTGCCGTAAGTAACATTTATTATTATTTAAAATTAAACCAACTTACATTTACAGTTGAGTATAAGTGGAACCCATGCATAAGTCGTAATCCTCTATTAGTGGGACATTTTTAATGGTCCCTGCACGCTCCACACAAAAAGCATATTGACTATCGGAATTTTGGCAGAACGAATATTACAAACGCTCTTTAAATAAAATACGCCTTCGTGTAAGTATGTCGAAGCGAAAGCTAAAATATTGAATATCGCCAATAAGCTGAATATTGTTCACGAATTCCAAGAAGTGAGTGGATCAACAATATCATTTGAAGGACAAGGTAAACTAAAAATATTTAAAAATCCGACTTCATAGAAGTGGAAGATCATTTGGTGACATGGAAGAATATTTGTCAATATACAAATGGGGGAACGCTATTAAAGGGAAGGACTTACAGATGTCTTTAGACATTTCTCAAGAAGTTTCTAATTTTACCTCTTTACATGGAAAAATGGGAAAGTTGGTTGGTGTGAAACCTCTGTAAGTGGGAATAAACGGCCTGGTCCATGAGCTCCCACTTATCCTGCATCGACTGTTTATATATCTTCGGTATCATCAATCTTAGCATCCGTAGGAGGCAAATGCTCCAAACTTCTATAGTTTACAACAATAGTAAAAACATTGTCAAGGTATACAAGCTTTAAAGGATGACGACATTTGTGTGAGAGGTATTAGGTTGGTCATGAGTATAACAACATTTTCATATATTTATATATACACTAGATTTCGACTACCCGTATGGAAGTTCTGCTTTACGCTAGGATCTTGGTCATTTATGTGGGAGATACCTCGAGTGGAGTGTCAATATTGGCCTTCGTCGGAGCATCTTAAAAAGTTATGAAACGGATACTCTTCACTTCAACACTTTTTGACTGTACCAAATCATATATAAATGTCCTCCTAAACTCTGGAGTGTGGTTTTGTTAGTTACATCTTTTACATTTCTGCCAACGTTGTGTGCTCATGTACATTAAGTTGGGTCGTTATTCATATAAATAATTTTATGATTTCTACTACAGTGTTAAACAAGTAAAAAGACGATAGGTTCGCATCTTATATACCCTCCACCACGGAGTCTATTCAATAGTATTATCGGTATATTAGAGGCTGTCGACATTACATAGAAATGCATTACCATATTAGGAAAAAATATGATTCTTCATTATTATAATATTAATAGTCCTCTACTATATATAAATATTAATAAAATTATTAGTCAGAAATCTTCAAAAATGTGCCCTAAATATTATTAGGTAGAAACAATTTCACTCAAGCCCGATTTTACCCATTTGAAATTTATTGATTCCAGTTACAGCCTAAATGACGCTAAGTACGAATTTAGAAAAAACCTAACCTCTTATTTTCCGAGTCATCGTAGACAGACGAGTGCAAATACTGAATATCATGATTCTAGATACATTTAGATCCCGATGCTACGAATATCGGAAGATCTCTTTATAATTCACGTCACAGCAGTCAGGTAAGTGTACGCACCGAATTTAATTATTATAGCTACAGCCGTTGGTTTGGTACCATTTGTATCCCCATTCGCCCCATTATTCGGCTAAAAGTACAAATTTCGAAAAAATTATTATACCTTCCACCTCCAGGATGGGGGTATACTAACTTTGTCATTCCGTTTGTAACACCTTGAAATATCGACATGAGACCCTATAAAGTATATATATTCTTGATCGTCATAAAATTCTAAGACGATCTAGCCATGTCCGTCTGTCCGTCCGTCTGTCCGTCTGTTGAAAGCACGCTAGCATCTAAACCAAAGGAGCTAGAATGTTCAAATTTTCCATAAATAAGTCTTATAGTCGTAGATCGGTTGGGATTGCAACGGGGCGAAATCGGCCCAAAGGGAAAAATTTTTCCCTCACAAGGACTAAAAATACCCATAATAATCCCTAATATTTTAGCGTATTTAAGCATGTTTATTGAATATGTCTGTTTATATTTGCTTGATATTTGGTAAGCGCATTCCCTTATAGCAAAAACGGGCACCATAAAGTGATTCGTATTTGTAGGGGGTGAAATGGGGCAAAAAAAGGATATAAATGGTACATATTAAACGACAACAGTTAGAAACACGAAATTCGGTGTGTACATTCCTCTAATTGAGTAGATACATAGTATAAAAGTATTTTTTCCAAATTCGTACTTTTAAGGGATAAAATGGGAATAGAGGGATAAAAATGGTACCAACCAAACGGCAGTACCTAGAATAATGAAATTCGTTGTATACATTCTCTGATTGCATAGACAAGTAAAATACATTTTTTCAAAATTCGTACTTTTTGGGGTTAAAATGAAAAAAAGGGACAGAAATAGTACCAATCAAATGACCGCAGCTAGAGTCATGAAATTCGGAGTATACATTCCTCTGACAGTGTAGACACGGAAAATAAACTGATTTTTCGAAATTCGTACTTTTTGGGGCCAAAATAGAAAAAGGGGATAAAAATAGTACCAATAAAATGACCGCAACTAGGAGTCATGCAATTCGAAATTTGTACTTTCAAGGGATACAATGGTACAAAGGGATAAAAATAGTACCAACTAAACGACTACAGCTAGAATGATGAAATTCTAATTGCGTAGAAACGTCAAGCCATTTATATTTATGGTATTTAAGCTTTTTGAAAATATAAATATAAGAATACTTATTTTTTGATTTGAAATAAATAATGGTTTGAAAAAATAAAAATATTATATTTATTCATAAAATTATTTTTTTCAATATTTGTATTTGTTTTGGTTTGGCTATATTAAAAAATCTACATTTTCCTGTAATATTACTGCACTTCTACGAAAACCGACAACCTCTGTGGAATGCAATCCATGGTGGAGGGTATATAAAGTTCGGCTCGGTCGAATTTAGCGCCGTTTTTACTTGTTGAAAATCAATTGGTCACCAATCTCGCCAAATCGAATAATGATCATACAACCACTTATACTGTAAAGTAGTGTTATTCTTCGATAGGCCTGGCCGAACTTAACTCCGTTTTTACTTGTTTTTATTTCGCATCTTCTCAGTCGGATGAAAATACACACCAAATTTCATGATTTCAACTTCAGTGGTTTGGTAAGTACTATTTTTATCCCTCTTTTCCAATTTTATCCCTTAAAAGTACGAATTTTGGAAAATCCCTCTATTTTGCGTATCCACACAATTAAAGGGATGTCCATTCCAAATTTCATGCTTCTAGCTGTTGTCGTATCATTGGTACCATTTCTATCCCATTTCGCCCGCTTAAACTTTTATTTACTTTTTGGAGATTTTAGACCACAAGAGGAATGTACGTAACAAATTTCAAGTGCATACTAAGCAGAAATTAAAAAAACAATTAAGGAAGGTTAAAGTCGGGCGTGGCCGACTATATGATACCCTACACTTAGACATTATACCCTATGGTGTAGGATATAAAAATGTCATTACATTTGAACCGGGTGATATACGATGCAGCTATAAGAGGAGAATATACTACAAATTCCATACTTCTATCTGTATTTGTAAGAAAATGTGAACACAAACTTTGAATGGGATCTATTTACAAATCTGAACCGATGTGCACCATGTTTAGGTTTTCTAGTTGAAATATTAGACGCTTTCACAAATTTTATGGAGTGTTAAATATGTGGTTTCTAAAGCGGAAATAATCAATTCAGTAGCGAAATTTGTAACGGAGCTATATATATATATATATGAACACATCAGACCCATTTTCACCAGAGCTATTTTTAGTTGAAATATAAGTTGTTTTGCCAAATTTGAAGAAAATCTGTCAAAGTTTGTGGTTTCTAGAGCGGAAAGAGTCAAATCGGAGAAGACATTTGTATGGGAGCTATATATAAATCTGAAATAAATCTAAATCTATATATAAATTTGATGTATCTTTATTTACCAGAGCTGTTTTTAGTAGAAATATAAGTTGTTTTGCCAAATTTGAAGAAAATCTGTCAAAGTTTGTGGTTTCTAGAGCGAAAAGAGTCAAATCGGAGGAGACATTTGTATGGGAGCTATATATAAATCTGAACCGATCTATCCAATTTTTACCAGAGCTGTTTTTATTTGAAATATACGGCGTTTTGCAAAATTGGAGGAAAATATGTTGAAATATGTGGTTTCTAGAGCGGAAAAAGTAAAGTCGGAAGCAAAATTTGTATGGGAGCTATATCTAAATCTGAACCGATATGCTTCAAATTAAACAGCGTTCGTTCTTATCCCATACAACTTCGTTGTGCAAAGTTTCATTTAGTTCTAACAACAATTGCGACCTGGACTTTGATTACAAGAATAGATGGACAGACGGACGGACGGACATCGCTAAATCGACTCAAAAAGTGATTCTAAGTCAATCGGTATAATAAACGATTGGTTTATCTCATTTCTTTTTGGGTGTTACAAACAAATGCACAAAGACATTATACCCTGAGGTGTAGGGTATACAAATTGCTTAAATATTCTAAATATTGAGAACTACTTTTTGTGCTTGTTTGGGGAAAATTTTTTCCCTCTTGGCCGATTTCGCCCACTTTCAATCCCAAGTGATCTGCAACCATAAGACACATTTAGGCAAAATTTGAACCTCCTAGCTCATTTCGTTCGGCCGCTATTATGCTTTCAACAGACCCTCTTAATGGGTAGACAAGTAAAATAAAGAAAGTCGTATAAAAATTGTACCAAGCAAATGGCAGTAGCTAGAGTCATGGAGTTCGGTGTATATATTCATCTGAGGTGTATATATTCATTAAAATGATTTTTCCAAATTTTTTACATTTACGACAAAAATGGGTAGAACCATGAAGATAGGTTATCTTACACTGTGCATGTATGTATGAGATAATGGAATTTTAAAATTCATACTTTTGGCATTATATTAGGATGGCAATACAACTAACCAAACGGCTGCAGATGAAATTGTACCCACTATCCGCCAATATTTAGAGTATTTAAGCTGTTTAGCGTGGACTAAAATAATTAAAATTTTATATTTATTTATAAAATTATTTTTCAATATTTTAATTTATTTTAGTTTGGCTATATTAACATTATCCTGTGATCCAAATCGACAGCTTCTGTGGAATGCAACCCATGGTGGAGGGTATATAAAGTTTGGCTCGGCCGAATTTAGCGCCGTGTTTACTTGTTGAAATTGAATTGGTCACCAATCTCGATATCGGTGAAATTTTCTACAGATCTGATGGCATTAGGTATGTCGATCGGGACTGAATTCAGGATTTCCAAAATTAAGTTTGAGAATTTTTTGTACCCAGCATTTATCGCGAGTTTTTGGTATTTTTTTATTATTCCCTCATTCAAATTTCTTAAAATTTAACCTTCCTTGCACATGAAGCGTATATATAAATAAATGTAAATAAACAGAATAGAATATGACAGCTTTACTAGAAGATAAGGTATAACTGAGCGATAACAAAAACTTAAATAAAAAGTTAAATTTTCACTCAAAATAAAAAATAGTAATTAACATGGACGCCAACGACATCGTTGTTTGTCTGAAAACAAATTTTGTGAAAAAATAATTTTTTATTTTAATTTTTGACTTAGACTCGATAATTATCCAATGCAATTAATGGTTATCGAGGCTAAGTTCGATGCAGGTTTAGTATCTACCTCATCCCACAATATCCCAAGAAAAAAGTCATCTGCTACACTTGATCAAAACCGGGATGTGTAACTTATTTAATGTCAATACATAGACGGGCAATAGACGGGAAACAAAAACATTATTCATTATTTTGAATCAGATTCGGATAATTTATATTTAGTTTTATACATTGAAGTGTTGCTGGTACAACGTCTACAACATAACAACATAACTTTTTTTTACCGAATTGCGCGGAGTAATTTCATTGGAATTTTTTAGAATATACTATCAGATCTAGATCAAGATCTAAACGTATGACATTTACTCTCGTTGACCAATAGATAGAGTAGTTGTTCCGCTGTCTGTCAAAAGTCACCCTTAATAAAAACATCGAATCATATTCAAACATTTTTTTTTTGAACAAGAATAACAAGACCCGACAACTGAATTCTAAGCAAGGAGAGCGTAGGACCTCTTGCACATAAATGGATCGAAGGCTCAGGTTGAGTACCAACTGTTTTCTCACATGTGGCCCCTAAGTTACTCTTGTTAAAAAGATTTCAGTCACCAGCTGGTCTGGTAGGCTACTTACCGTAGTTTTGATTACGAGGCCTTGCCGGATACTATAATCTGGTGTTATTGTTGTTAGGCGAGATTTACCTGTTGTAGCATCTAAATCAACAGGGATTAACCCTTTATGGTCAAGATGGAAAAGATGTTTCATGAGAGCAATTTTATGTAGTTCATATAAATTATACAATACTTTAAATTCATCTTTAGTCAGATTTAACGAATATGGTAAATAATATTGCAATTGATCCAATTTCCGGCAGATATTCTTAGTAAGGTAAATATAACTTGATCTGGAAATATTGATCAAGATCTAATGACAAATACAGATTATACAACGGTAATAGAATGCGCCTATATAGTTCTCATTCACGGTAATCCTAGTTGATCAACATCCGATGTAGTTTGTAGAGCTGTAATAGAGCAGACTTTGGGTTATACCAAAGTATAGATACATATATGTGACTTTCATAGTATGTATTCTTAGATGAAATATAAATATGAAATTTGAAAAACTTCCGATGCAAAACGTGGTCCCAGATGGGTAATAATGAAAATAGGGCCATTTGTAAGGGCGCTACATTAAAAAGTGGACCCTTATAGATTACATTCACAGTACGATTTCTCAGTTGAAATATAACATGATCTGTCAAATTGTATCGACATCAAATGCGCGATGTGGGTTCTAGAGTTGTAATAAAATAGAATGGGTGCCAATTTGTATGGGGTTATACCAAAATATGGACCCATATATTTGACTTTCATGGTATGTATTCTTAGATGAAATATTATATAATCTGCAAAACTTGATAAACTCTCTATGTAAAATGTGGATCCTAGAGAGGTAATAATTAAAATGGGGCCCATTTGTAAGGGCTCTACATTAAAAAGTGGGCCTTTATGGATCACTTTCAAAGTATGTATTCTTTATTAAAATATAACATGTTCTGGAAAATTTTATTGAGATCAAATGTAAGATGTGTGTTCTAGAGCGATAATATTGTGAATTGGGGGCCCATTTGTATGGGGGCTATACCAAAACATTGAGCTATATAGCTGGCTTTCAAAATAGGATTTCTACACCATTTTCAAGTGTTATTCAAAATACACCATTTGAAATTCAAAAATTCCATTTGAAATTAAAAAAATAGCAATTGAAATTCAAGAATTCCATTTGATATTCAAAAAATGTCAATTGAAATTCAAAAATATCATTTGAAATTCAAAACTCGGCATTTGTAATTCAAAAGACACCATTTGAAATTCAAAAGTCGTCATATGAAATTCAAAACTATTCGTTCCAAGTTCAAAACTCGTCATTTGAAATTCCAAAGTCGTCATTTGAAATTCAAAACTCGTCATTTGTAATTCAAAATACACCATTTGAAATTCAAAAGTTTTCATTTGATATTCAAGAATTATTCCATTTGAAATTCAAAAGATTCCATTTCCAAAAATATAAACAAAATTATTTATGAAAAGTATACATTAGGGATAGCACTTATTTTTCTTGCAAATTTGGATATTCTGCAGTTTTGAAAACAGATTTAATAAAATGATAAGCAACTAATAATTATAATGATGTAAAATGTCGGTAATTTCATATATAGTTTATAACCTTCACTAGCTCAGAGAGCATCTGCATATAATTTATAAGGACTTGCATTTTACTTAGGGTCGAATTATTTTTGTGGGAGGTACAACAAATCATAACTAGTTTACAGATATAAAGTGATTGTAAAACCATTTCCAATATTAAATTGTTACTGATCAGTTTTATTTTAAACAAAGTTTATGCTAATTTGTGTGAGAGGTCTTGCAATATCGCTCATATTGCAGGTGTACATAACGTCTATGAAACATTTACAGAAATAAATAAATGCTACCTAACCTAATGTATATTTTGCTTAAATAATTTTGTTTACACTTTTTGAATTGTAAATGGAATAATTTTTGAATTTCAAATGAAAACTTTTCAAATGGTGTCTTTTGAATTTCTTATGACGAGTTTTGAATTACAAATGATGGCTTTTGAATTACAAATGACGAGTTTTGAATTTCAAATGTTGTCTTTTGAATTACAAATGACGAGTTTTGAAATTCAATTGACATTTTTTTGAATTTCAAATGGAATTTTTGAATTTCAAGTGATGTTTTTTGAATTACAAATGAAAAGGGTGTAGTCTAAATGTAACATTTTGTAGGAAATTTGATCAATGTGAATCGTAGGTACATTTGTATGGGGGCTATATCAAAATATGGACCCATGTGGACCTTTTCCTTTAGCTGTTTCTAGTTCAAATATAACATGATCCAAAAAAAATTGTCATGATCCCATGTAAAACGTCTATTCTAGAGCAGTATTAGTATAAATTATAAGGATACTTGAATGGAGGCTATATCTAAATCTGAACCGATTTCCTCCAAAAAAACGTAGGTCTGCCAAATTTCATGATAATCGGACAACAATTGCGACCTGTAGAGTGCGAACAAGCTTAGATGGCCAGCAGACGGACAGACAGACATCGATAAATCGATTCAGTTGGTGATTCAAGTCGATCCGTATACTTAAAGGTGGGTCTACCTTGAATTTTTCTTGGTGTTACAAACATTTGGCGGAAAACTAACTTATAATACCCTAGTCCACGAAGTGCTGTATGGTATAAAATCCGAATTCCCACAGTGGGAAAAAATGTTCCAAAATTTTGTGGATTGTTGTACCGCTGCGTTGCCTTTATTTATCGTTTTTATCTGTTTTGTTTTTGAATGACCAAAACTTTCAAAACCTTTTTTTAGATAAAACTGCAATAACTCGGTCGATTACTGACGGATTGTAAAAAGCAAAGAATTGTTTTAATCCCTACTAAATTCACAAGTAGTACTATTATTCACGAACTAATGCGAAAAGACAGTCGCAAAGTTGGAAAATACGAAAAAAATAACAAAATTACAGATTCTTCAATTTTTAAATATACATCATATCGTTCGAAAGTCCAAGTTTCCTCTTTCTGAAGCCAGTGAGAAACTGAAAAATTGTTGATAATCGACTATGTTATAAGGTATGCAAAACCGGGGTCAAGTCAAGATTTTGGGGGTTCCTGGCAAATGTTACGATCAAATTTTTGTTTTACTCTAAAATACCTACAAGAACCAGTAAAAAGGCGTTAAGTTCGGCCGGGCCGAATCTTATACACCCTCCACCACGGAGTGTATTCCACAGCATTATCGGTAGTTTAGAGGCTGTCGACATTACATACGAGTGCACTACCATATTAGGAAAATTGTAATGCTTCATTATTATAATATTAATAGTCCTCTACTATATATAAATATATAATTATAGAAATCTTCAAAAATGTGCCCTAAATATTATTAGGCAGAAACAATTTCCCTCAGACCCCATTTTCCCCATTTGTAATTTCTTGATTTCATCTACTAAAGCCTAAATTGAAGATCCAATATGTTTCAGAATGGAATGTACACACCTAATTTCATGATTTTAGCTACACCCATTTTACAGGTTTCACTCTTTTTCCATTTGGACCCTAAAAGTACGAATTTAGAAAATTTTATTCCTCTTATTTTCCGCGTCTACGTAGACAGACGAGTGCAAATACTGAATATCATGATTCTAGATACAACCGTTTGATTGTAGCCAAATTTAATTCGATTTAGATCCTGATGCTAAGAATATCGGAAAAAATCTTTATTATTCGCGTCACCGCAGTCATAGAAGTGAACACACCGAAACGTTTGGTTGGTACTATTTTTATTCACATTTATTCCTTTTTATTTCGCATCGTCACAGTCAGATGAAAATAAACACCGAATTTCATTATTATAGCTGCAGCCGTTTGAAAAAATCGTTTTAATTTCGCATCTTCACAGTCAGCTGAAAGTACATACCTAATTTCATGATTTCAACTTCAGCGGGTTGGTAGGTACCATTATTATCCCTCTTTTCTTTTTAAAAGTACGAATTTTGAAAAATCCCTCTATTTTATGTATCTACTGAATTAGAGGGATGTACATTCCAAATTTCGTGTTTCTACCTGTTATCGTATCATTGGTACCATTCTTATCCATTTTTGTCCCATTTCGCCCACTTTCAATCCCAACCGACAATAACACACATTTAGGGAAAATTTGAATCGTGCTTTCAACAGACAGAAAGACAGACGGACGGACTGACATGGCTAGATCATCTTAGAATTTTAGCACGACCCAGAATATATATATAATTTATGGTGTCTCCGTTGGATATTTCAAGGTGTTACCAACGGAATGACAAATTGAATATACCCCCATTATTACGTGGAGGATATAATAGTATCACTTCCCAGAGTTTTTGAAGTTTCGCACATTGTTATCTTTGTTTCAAATTCAATCATTGTATAGGGCAGTAGCCGATCTCCGAGAGATGGGTCCATGAAGTTCACGAATTAAAATATATTTTGAAATACAATATTTAAGTCGATATTGTAAAGTCATGCCTTCCGATGCAAATTTAAACATTGCACCGTTTCTCCACATCGAATTGTTAAATTTCTTGGCATCATTAAATCCTATACTTTACCGCTTTTATTTTCCACCCAACACCTGTCTCAAGTGCAAATGGCAATAGCCATTTCACTCCGTGGCAGCAGTTTGTTAGTGGCGTTTTTCACTAAAAGCCACTTGAAATAAAACTGTGAAATAAAATCAAAATGTTCGCTGATTTTATGCAGAAATGTGCAGCCATATCGCGAAGTGTGATTATGATGTGGAAAATCTGCATTTAATGGCTTTGGCATTTGGCGTGAAAATAAAACTTGAAGTTTATTTGGAAAATAACAGAAAAACTCAATAATCCTGTTATAAACAATTCTGAAAATGGCAATTTGAATTGGGTGCTATGCATGACTTTAGTTTCGCCCAAAACAAACGAACACTTGTTGTGGTGACTAATTCATGCTTGAATTTATGAACAAAGCGAATACATTCGGAATGCTCAGAAAGGGTGGGAATATATTTGCATTGAAGTGTTTCTTTAGAATGAAAGAGTACATATTTTTAGGTGATATTTTAAACCGATATATGAGTCATTCCATGTCAAAGTGTTACATTTTTTACATCACTAACTTGGATTGCCTCGTAGGTTTCTGTATGCATTCTTCTCCCAAAAGTATTTTTAGGAAAAATAAAAATAAATATTTTGTTGCCTCGAGAAGTGACCAATCTATATACAGTATATCACAAAAGTCTACAAACGTCGTTACATATTATTCATTATTTATTTTTTGGACACTAGAGATTATTCTACAACTTCGACCTAACATTAATGATATAAATAAATCCCTCCCAAACCAAAACATTTACATAGATCCATTGTTAATTATACCGATCGACTTAGAATCACTTTTTGAATCGATTTAGCAATGTCCGTCTGTTCATCTATTCTAGTAATCATGATACAGGTCGCAATTGTAGACAGAACCAAATGAAACTTTACGCAACGAAGTTTTTCGGTACAACGACGAACGCTTTTTAATTTGAATTTTGAAAATCGGTTCAGATTTAGATATAGCTCCCATACAAATTTCGCTCCCGATTTTACTTTTTCCGCTCTAGAAACCACAAATTGTATCAGATTGTCTTCAGAGTTGGCAAAACTTCTTATATTTCGACTAGAAACACCTGAGGTAAAAATGTGTTAGATCGGCTCAGATTTATATATAGCTCCCATACAAATTTCGCTCCCGATTTGACTTTTTCTGCTCTTGAAGCCACATATTTTAAAAAATCCTCATCAAATTAGGCGAAATATCTTATATTTGTTCCATAAACAGCCATGGCGCAAATGGGTCAGATCGGATTTCACCTGCGATTTCACTTTTTCCACTCTATAAACCACATATTTTAACAGATCTTCTTCAAATCTTTCAAATATCTCATATTTCAACTGGAAACAGCCATGGTGAAAATGGGTCATCGGTTCAGATTTACATATAGCTCCCATACAAATTTCGCTCCCGATTTGACTCTTTTCACTCTAGATACCACATATTACATCAGATTTTCTTTAAAATTGGCAAAACATCTTATAGTTCAAATAGAAACACCTGTGGTAAAAATGTGTTAGATCGGTTCAGATTTATATATAGCTCCCATACAAATTTCGCTCCCGATTTGACTTTTTCCGCTCTAGAAACCACAAATTGTATCAGATTGTCTTCAAAATTAGCAAAACATCTTATAGTTCACCTAGAAACACCTGTGGTAAAAATGTGTTAGATCGGTTCAGATTTATATATAGCTCCCATACAAATTTCGTTCCCGATTTGACTCTTTTCACTCTAGATACCACATATTACATAAGATTTTCTTCAAAATTGGCAAATCATCTTATAGTTCAACTAGAAACACCTGTGGTAAAAATGTGTTAGATCGGTTCAGATTTATATATAGCTCCCATACAAATTTCGCTCCCGATTTGACTTTTTCCGCTCTAGAAACCACAAATTGTATCAGATTGTCTTCAGAGTTGGCAAAACGTCTTATATTTCGACTAGAAACACCTGTGGTAAAAATGTGTTAGATCGGCTCAGATTTAGATATAGCTCCCATACAAATTTCGCTCCCGATTTGACTTTTTCCGCTCTAGAAACCACATATTATATCAGATTGTCTTCAGATTTGGCAAAACAACTTATATTAATACTAGGAACATCTATTGAAAATAAGTCTGATCGGTTCAGATTTATATATAGCTCCCATTAAAATTTCGCTCCCGATTTGACTTTTTCTGCTCTTGAAGCCAGCCACATATTTTAAAAAATCCTCATCAAATTAGGCGAAATATCTTATATTTGTTCCATAAACAGCCATGGCGCAAATGGGTCAGATCGGATTTCACTCCCGATTTCACCTTTTTCCACTCTATAAACCACATATTTTAACAAATCTTCTTCAAATCTTTCAAATATCTCATATTTCAACTGGAAACAGCCATGTTGAAGATGGGTCATCGGTTCAGATTTACATATAGCTCCCATACAAATTTCGCCCCAAAAATTTCCCATACAAGTTTCGGATAGACTTTTCCGCACCAGAAAGCACGAATTTTCACAAAATGAGCTTAACACGTTATATTTGAACTGGGTGAACTATTTGTGAAAGTTATTCACTATATTCCATGTTTGGATATAGCACCGATATAAATATTTTCGATTTGACAAATTGGACCAAGTAATATTAGCCTATGATTAGGAAGCATACAAAAATTCTTCCCGTTTTCACTTTTTTACCGAGTTGAATTGTATTCGGATAGAAAGTGGAGTGTATCATATAGCCCGACTTTAGCCTTTCCTTACTTGTTAATTCTGATATTGTTTATTATCAACTTAAGGAAAAAATACCTCTGCTTCAATATAGGCGAGCCGTTGCACAGGGATTAATGACACTAAAGGGCATTCCTATTAACAGAAAAAATTGTCCCGTTGTAACACCCATAAAACATTTTCAATTTTATTTTTCTGTAATTTTCAAATTACCTATGTTCCTTTTAGAAATAAACAAAATTTAATAAATTAATAATAAAAAATTAAATAAGTAATTAATTTATATATGAAAAACCTAAACCTATGCCTAAAGACGTCGTTATGGTATATAGTCCTTTAATTGCGTAAATGCCGAACATAAATGTATATTTCAAAATTTATTCTTATAAGGAGGATGCGAGGCGAGAATAGATAAACGTGGTACCAAATAAAGTGCATTCTTTTAGGGGAGAAGCAAGTACACATGTTGCCTACAGTGATTTTTATACCCTACACCACTTCGTGGTCTAGGGTATTATAAGTTAGTTTCGCGCCAAATGTTTGTAACACCTAGAAATAATCGAGCTAGACCCACCTTTAAGTATACCGATCGGCTTAGAATCACCAGCTGAGTCGATTTAACGATGTCTGTCTGTCCGTCTGTCCGTCTGTCCGTCCGTCCGTCCGTCCGTCCGTCTGCTGTCCATCTAAGCTTTTTCGCACTCTACAGGTCGCAATTGTTGTCCGATTGTCATGAAACTTGGCAGAATTTATTTTTTCTGGACAAGGACCATTGGTATTGAATTTGGAGGAAATCGGTTCAGATTTAGATATAGCCCCCATACAAATGTCGCTCCCGATTTGACATTTTCCGCTCTAGAAACGACATATTGTACGCGATTTTCTTTAAATTTGGCAGAACATCTTATAATCGAACTAGAAACACGTATGCAAAAATTGGGTAAGATCGGTTCAGATTCAGATATAGCCACCATACAAATGTCGCTCCCGATTTGACATTTTCCGCTCTAGAAACGACATATTGTACGCGATTTTCTTTAAATTTTGCAGAACATCTTATAATCCAACTAGAAACACGTATACAAAAATTGGGTAAGATCGGTTCAGATTTAGATATAGCCCCCATACAAATGTCGCTCCCGATTTCACTTTTTCCGCTTTAGAAACCACATATTGTACCCGATTTTCTTTAAAATTGGCACAACATTTTATAATCCAACTAAAAAACCTATGATGAAAGTGAGTAAGATCGATTCAGATTTAGATATAGCCCTCATACAAATGTTGCTCCCGAATGTTTAACCGATTTTGGCCAAACTTTACATATTATATTTCACCAATAAACAGACATGGTGAAAGCGGGTCACATCGTTGCAGGTTTCAATATACCCTTATACAGTCGAACTTCCATATAGCGAATCTCAAGGGGACCAAAAAAAAATTCGTTATATAGAAAATTCGTAATATAGAATTATTTTAATTGATTTTTCAAAAGAAAATACCTAAAAAACACCACCAAAATCAGTTAAGAAATACCATCGGACTTAATCTTGTGTAACTCGAGAAAAAGCACTGAGAGCGGTGGCACATCTATACGGTTTAGTTGTCTATGATGTGAATCTCACAAACAAAAACAAATAAAAAATGAAAATATGTGTGTGTATGGTGAGAGTGAAAAATGTGTTTATGTAAAACTCGTTATATGGAGATCAAAAACGCATGAGCATTCGAGTTACGGGCGTAGAAAAATTCGTAGTAAAGAAATATTCGCTATAAGGAAACTCGTTATAAGGAGATCAAAACATACTGAAAATTTAACGAAATTGCAGTGTTCTGGAAATAAATTCGTTATATAGAGAACTTCGTTGTACGGAAGTTCGTAATAGAGAAGTTCGACTGTACAAATGTCCTTTCCGATTTAACATTTTTTGTCAAACACATACATTTACAGGATGCAAAAATCCTTCCCGATTTCAATTTTTTACCGAATTGAATTGCAATGAGAATTGTTTGGGTGATGCCCATATGTCCATACTTTGGCATGACTTTGGTTAACTACTGTATAATTTGTATTTGTCTGTCAGACAATTGGATCAATTACCATATTATTTACCATATTCGTTAAATTTGACTAAAGATGAATTTATAGCATATAAATTATATGAATATAATTTGTATGAAATACATAAAATTGCTCCCATGATATACCTGGGTTTAGTAATCAAAGCGAGGGATCAAACAGGGAGTGGTGTAGGGTATTATATAGTCGGCCCCGCCCGACTTTAGCCTTTCCTTACTTGTTCAAAATGTGTACGTTGTGGGTAAGACGTGCAAAATGTTATAAAATGGCCTGCTACATGTAGAAACTGGGTAGAAAATTATAAAAATGATACATACGAAGGTAGTTCAGCAAAAATGGTACAATTCGATTAAGTATGAGTGTTATCTAATAAGAGGTTTCCAAATTACTGTTTTAGATCTATATATATCAATTAATAATATCAGTTATAACAGAGATTGTTAAAACTGATAATAAATATTAGGCTCTTTCGCGAGCGAGGCAGCTGGTACAACTAGTTTGTTTATTAAATGCAATTCATTCATTCAATGTATTTTTATTATACCCTCCACCTCCAGGATGGGGGTATACTAACTTTGTCATTCCGTTTGTAATACTTGACCTGAGACCATATAAAGTATATATATTCTTGATCGTCATAAAATTCTAAGACGATCTAGCCATGTCCGTCCGTCCGTCTGCCCGTCTGTTGAAACCACGCTAGCATATAAACGAAAGGAGCTAGAACGTTCAAGTTTTCCATAAATGCGTCTTATAGTCGTAGTTCGGGTGGGATTGAAATGGAGCGAAATTGGCCCGAAGGGGCCCTCACAAGGACTAAAAATACTCATAATAATCCCTAATATTTTAGCGTATTTAAGCATGTTTTTTGAATATTTCTGTTTCCATTTGCTTGATATTTGGTATGCGCATTCCCCCTACAGCAAAAACGTGCACCATAAAATGATTCTTACTTGTAGGGGGTGAAATGGGACAAAAAGGGATAAAAATGGTACATATTAAACGACAACAGCTAGAAACACGAAATTCGGTGTGTACATTCCTCAAACTGAGTAGAGACATAATATAAAAGCATTTTTTCCAAATTCGTACTCTTAAGGGGTAAAAAGGGAATAGAGGGATAAAAATGGTACCAACCAAAAGGCTGTACCTAGAGTCATGAAATTCGGAGTATACATTCCTCTGACTGTGTAGACACGGAAAATAAACTGATTTTTCGAAATTCGTACTTTTTGGGATCAAAATAGAAAAAGGGTATACAAATAGTACCAACCAAATGACCGCAGCTAGAGTCGTGAAATTCGGAGTATACATTCCTTTGACTAAGTGGACATGAAAAATAAAAGGTTTTTTTCCAAATTCGTACTTTCAAGGGATACAATGGGTACGGAGGGATAAAAATGGTACCATCCAAACGGCTACACCTGGAATAATGAAATTCGGTGTATACATTCCTCTGATTGCGTAGGCACGCAAAATAAAAAGTCTTTTTCCAAATTCGTACTTTTTCTTTTAAGGCAAAAATTGGTTGAATCATGAAGTTAGGTTATTTTGCACTTTGCACATGTACGTCATATAATGGATTTTCAAAATTTGTACTTTTGGAATTAAAATAGAATGGAAGTACAACCAACTGTAGCACCCACTATCTTCCAATATTTATGGTAAGCTTTTTGAAAATATAAATATAAGAATATTTATTTTTTGTTTTGAAATAGATAATTTTTCGTTATAATTAAAATATTATATTTATTTATATAATTATTTTTTCAATATTTTTATTTGTTTTGGTTTGGCTATATTACAAAATTTATATTTTCCTGTAATATTACTGCACTTCTACGAAGACCGACAACCTCTGTGGAATGCAGTCCATGGTGGAGGGTATATAAAGTTCGGCCCGGCCGAACTTAACGCCGTTTTTACTTGTTTTTAATCTAATTTTACTCACAATATATTCAACAACTTGCCAACAACCTACATCCAAATGAACTTATATCGATTGGAAACTTTTTAGAAATTTTAAAAAGTTTCTTAAAAGTTGTGCCAGGTGAATAGGGCACACGCAACGTTGACTGACAATTGGTACATCCAAATTGAATGACGGCACATACGTACGTTAGGAGTGCTGATGGGCTTCAAAACGTCAATCACAGCGAACAAGTCTCGAAATTGTTGCAATGGATTTTAATTTTTGGCGGAAATAAAACAAATTAAACAAATACACCTGACTTTAAGCAGTGCTAACTGTAGCCAATAAAGCTTCATACACGAAACTCGACTACAGCTAGCATTTCTTAATGCCAGGTGTCTACCTGCGTTTAGGAAAAATTGAGCTATGCAACAAAATAGGACTTTTGTGCCTTGGTTTTATATTTTCCATACTATCCGAAAAATATTATCGATAAACCTTTGTTTTCAATTTTTTTTATTAAAATTTCAAAATTTTTGACTTTGAACTTAGAAATTAAATATGAAGGCTTCAAATGTTGCAAACATTCGTTTCGTTTATTTTTGTTCAACATTATGTATTCAAAAAATCTGTTTTGACGAAGAAGCTGTCTATGTAGCATATGTTAGTGGTTCGACTTGAATATTTGCTTAAATTTTTAAGGATATTCATTCATTTATATTAAATTTGAAAGTCGTAACATTTTGTACAATTCCTCTTCAAACATGTACTTCAGTATGTTGAACTCTCCTCGCTCACATGCATATCTTCAGACATCTGCCTGATTTCCATAAAACACCAGCAGACACTTTTATCTGCGCGGCATAATCGCAATTTACGACTTAATGCAAAAATCTCACAAAAGGCTGTAGAAAAATGCCATTTGATGATATTCTTATCATTGTTGTTCACCAAAACGAAACGTAATGTATTGAATGACTTTTTGAAGTTTGAATTCATTTAAGAGACTTTGTAACTTTTTCGTTTCCTCACGGGAGGCACCAAGCTGACTTTTTCTGTTGGAAATTTAATTTCTTTGTTAACAATCGAAATTTCGTAAAGCAGGGAAGCTATTGTCAGTTTGGCGCATAGCATAAACAGTTCATATGGTGTTGTGTTTGGCGTGTAAACGAAGTGGAATTATTTTCGATTTTATTACACCGTTTAATGGGGATTTACAGAAAAGGTCTCACTGTGGCTTAAAGCAGTTGCGGTGTTCCATACACTTTGGGGGATAACTAATCTGAATTGTTTAAAGTTTAAATAATGGGATACCGGATAAAGTATAATTTTACTGAAACATAAAATGGACTAAAAAATTATAAGCTTTTTTTAATTTTTTTATTAAAATTTCTTTGAAGGCACCTTTATTATTTGTACTCTCAATATGGAAATATAGTAATAATAATTATTATTATTATTATTAATAATTAATTATAATTAAAGGTACTTGTAATGACAACAAATGTCACTTTCATATAACAATATTGATTTAGGAACGGTTTGAAAAAAGTTGAGAAAAATTATTTTTTTTTGCGAAAAAATCTTTATCTGCTGGCATACTGCATTTTAGAGCAGTACTAGTGTAAATCGGAGGTACATTTGTATGGTGGCTATATCAAAACATGAACCCATGAAGTCCACTTGCACACTAGATGTTTCTAGTGCAAATATAAGGTGTATTCTAGAGCAGTAATAGGGTAAATCTTGGTGTGAAACAAACTTATAATAACCTATTTCACGGCCTACTACAAATATCTATGGATTTACAAACAAATTAAAAAGACATGTTTTTTATTTTAATTTTTTTAATATATCGTCTTTCTAGGTGAATAAAAACCCATTAAATCCAGAATTTAAAATATATTTTTTATTTTCTAATAACTACCATCCTAACGAAGAAAACAATTCCTGGATGAAGTGGTATCGATTTTTTCTTAGATTTGTCATTGTTTTAATACCTTGTGGAGAAAATTGTTATTCTGATGTATTTTCACTTAAATTCTGGTTGATTTTGCAGAAAATAAATGAAAAAACAAACTCGTAAAAAGTTAAACCCATGAAAATAGACCAAGAACACTACTTTAAAGTTTCAAGAAAATCGATTATGATTACATATTTCGAAAATAAACACATCCTTACATATGCAACTCAATGAGATGCGTGTAAGATGGCATGTGTACTTTATTACTTGGTGCGATTTTTCTAAACGCAAATTCGGCAAGTGAGTTATGCTTCTCGTTCGGTTGTGAGAATCATCTCCTTATAGAAGCCGGGTTTGATGATGAAAAGTCGCTGCGAAGCCACTTGAAAAGACTTTTGACATGGTTGAAATCATGATCGTGGTAGTCTGCAGCCAAGTAATAAATGTAACCATGCCATTTGTAAATAAATTTGCATTCTATTACATATATATGCAAAATGGTCTTGAGCCAGGACAATATTCCAGTTCAATTGTAAAAACTTTAAAAAACCTAACTCGGCTATAACTTACGACTTCGTCAATTTAAAATTAATTGAAATTACATTCAAAACAAGGTGTAGCACATTAAAATACGTCTAGTATTTCAGTAGTTACAGGCGATTGATGATTTGAAAAAGTCGTATTTACACAATAGATTCTTCCAGTTCAAGTATAACGTGTTATGCCCAATTTGAAGAAATTTGGTGAAAATACGTGGTTTCTGCGCCGGAAAAAGTCAAGCAGGGCATTTGTGTGGGAGCTATATATAAATCTGAACCGATCTCGCCCATTTTTACCCTGGGCGTTTCTAGTGAAAACATAAAATATTTTGCCAAATTTGAAGAAGAAGCGGAAAAGTCGAATTGGGAGCGAACTTTAAATGGGAGCTATATATAAATCTGAACCGATTTGACCTATTTTAACCATAGTTTAAATATAAGATGTTTTGCCAAATCTGAAGAAAATCTGATACAATATGTGGTTCCTAGAGCGGAAAAAGTCAAATCAAAATCTGAAGCGATCTAACACATTTTCGCCACAAGTGTTCCTAGTTCAAATATAAGATGTTTTGCCAATTTTGAAGAAAATTTGTTGTAATATGAAAGTGAAAAGAGTCAAATCAGGAGTGAAATTCGTATGGGGCTATATCTAAATCTGAACCGATTTTCTTCAAATAAAATAGCGTTTGTCTTTGTCCCGAAAGATTTTGTTGTTCAAAGTTTCATTTGGTTCTGACTACAATTGAGACCTGTATCGTTTTTACAAGAATAGATGGACAGAAAGACAGACGGAAATTGCTAAATCGATTCAACGGGTCTATGTCCCTTCCTTTTGGGTGTTACAAACAAATGCACAAAGACATAATACTCACGTGGAGTGTATAAATATTTATGGATAAGTGTAAAAGTTATGACACTCTTTATACGAAAATTAAAACAGACATGCTTTCATTTTACTTTTATATATCGCATTTCTGGCTCAATAAAAATCCAGCCTTAATAATACTCCTTTTACCATCGACAAAGATAGGAATTTTAATAAAAATTAGAAAACATTTATAAACACTTCTTTATATATTTTTCGAAATTAGAAAGCCAAAATACATCGTATATTTTCAGCAGAATTTTTGTTGCATAGTGTAATTAACTCAAACCGATTTCCGTTGAAACAAATGTTTCGTGCGCCGAATATAGAGAAGACACCTTTATTTATATTGTATTTTTGCAAATTGCATATTGTAATTATTTAACAATCTATTTTTATTTAAATTGTCCACTCTCGATGGTAAATACTCTCTGCTCTTATTATGCTGAAATCATTTTAAATGTACATAGAATGGCATAACTGAATATTTTTTCGTAGAAATATCAAAATCGAAAATTTTCGAGATAATCTCTTATTTATAAAACCTCGGAGAAATTCCTGAAATTCAGAATTTATGAGCATATTGTCATAATATTGCATTATTCGTGCTCCATTTAAAAAACTTAAGGAAGTGACTCCCACACAAATTTGTGTTCGACTCATTAAATCTGTGTACACGGGTGTCCAACTTCATACAATTCCCCCTCTAGCAAATAGCTCGTTATTAAATTTCGTTGTGATGTATTTCAATATTTTGTTTTCGAACTTCGATTGTTTACCAAAAAACGAAGAACACGACATGGCAAACAACAACAATACTCGTATATCAAGTTTTGCTTTTATTTCCGCTTAAGCGAAGTAATCAGCTATACGCTGTCATATTGATATTCTAAGTTACTAAGACAAACAGCTTTTCGGTTTCTTCGGAATTGTTTACAGTAGAAACCACAAGAAAACATAATCGTAGACATTATAGAATAAAGTTTTGCCACCACACATACTTAAAACGTCAGTCAGTTTGGTTTCCTTTTATGGTTTAGTTTTTGTTTGTTTGTCTTTAAAAAGTGAAAGACAGCATTTTGATTGACGTCATGTCATCAGTTACTTTTGTTTTCTTGGTCTACAGTTAGTGGCAACTGTCAGTCGAGAAAGTAACAAATCAAAAGTTTGCTTCCGGCAAAAGTTAAATAAGAACCTTCGACTATGTTCTTATTTAACTTTTGGTGGAAGAAATGGAGAGAGTTTTTTGTAATGTTACTACTTGAATTGAAAATTTGGGAATATTATGAAAGTTTGTTGTTAAACAATTTAAAATCGATTCTAAATTAGGTCACGGCAATTTTCAAAGGGTTTTACAATTGATGAATTCCAAGTTAAAGAGAGGAGATATTTTCGAAGCTTTTACGATTTTAAGATTTAACAAAAATTAAAATAAGGCAACAATCTTAAAAAAATTAAATGGGGCAATTATAAAGGCTGAAATTTGCTAAAAAAAACTTAAAAAATTGAAATATTAGCATTTTCTTCATTCCTTGTTAGGGAAAAATCCTCCTCTCGACCGATTTCGCCATGTACAATCCTAAACGATCTGATTAAATTACATGTAGAAAAATTTAATGGCCTACCCATTTGCTTACTTTCTACAGGCAGATGAACGGACATGGCTAAATCGTCTTAGTGTTTTACCACGAACGGGATATGACGGGTGATTCATTGTGAGGTTTGATTTATAATGAAAAATATGGCATAATAAAAAACCATTTATGTCATTTACTATTTGAAAATGATATCGCGTAAATATTGGCCACTACTACGTCTGAGGTGTTCCCCTCGGAATGTCCAAGTGTGGGCGACTCATTCGAGCACAGCGACTGGATTGCCCATTCACTGAAAATAAGACGCAAATTTAAGTCGTCTGGCTTCAATTATTGCACAAGTTGAATTTTGTACGATTTAAGGCCAAGATCCATGAGTAAAATACGACAAGCCAAGCTGCTGAGAACGACGCACAGTAGTTCAAAGTCAAAATTAATCGGTTTAAATTCAAAAATAAATTCTCGTAGACTGTTTTGAGTTCTGTAAGAAATTGAAATTAGACAAAGACCGAAGGGTTATTTTGAGATATAAACATTGAAAATCGGAAAATAGGAAACATTTTAAAAATTAGCCTAACGTTGACTAATTTTCGTATTTTTTGATTTTAAAGAAAAGTAAAACTTTTTTGTTTTCATGTTTTTGCTCATAATACGAAGACAATTTTTTTTCGTATTACAGATTTTCACCTATTTCATATTTTGAAAATTGAAAAAGGGCGATTTCTTTTTTTCGAATTTCTCGAACTGTTTTCTCACATTCTCTCATTTACAAATTATAGTTTCAGAATTTTATTATGGCGCTAAAACTGTGGTTGTGCCAAATAAAGTTTGTTTGTAATAAATATTTAAAACATACATTTATGAAAAATATTAATTTGAACCAACATAACTTTTTTCCTTTGAAGAATAAAATACATATTTCGAAATAGTGAAGGGTTCCTCGTTTTTGCAGGGTAACTTAATCCTGCATGAAATTGCACCCTTGTAAGATGGAATACATTTAGTTAAAAAGTCAGACTTCCACCTAAGGATGGGGGTATATTCACCTTGTCATTCCGTTTGTAACACCTTGAAATATTCATCCAAGACTACATAAATTATGTATATTCTGGGTCGTGCTATAATGGTAAGACGTTCTAGCCATGTCCGTCTGTGTGTTGAAAGAACACTAGCTGTCGAACGAAATGAGCTAGGAGGTTCTTATTGTTGCATGTCGGTCGGCGAAATCTGCATAGAGGGAAACATTCTTCCCTAACAAGGACTAAACTACCCCCTAATATTTGTACTATTTAAGCAATTTTTTTAATTTATGCTTTAAATACGCTACAAACTGGTGATATACATTCCTCTTGAAACGTAAAAGCGCCAAAAAGTAAATAAAAATTTTAGCGGACGAAATGGGATACAAAGTTGTACCAATGATACGACAGCATCTAGAATCATGAAATTTGGAATGTACATCCATCTAATTTCGCATTAACGTGACATAGAGGGATTTTTCAAAATTCGTACTTTTAAGGGATACAATTGAAAAGAGGGATAAAAATAGTACCAACCAAACCGCTGTAGTTTAAATCATGAAATTCGGTGTGTACTTTCATCTGACTGTAACGATGCGAAACAAAAAGGATTTTTTTTTTTTCGAAATTTGTACTTTTAGACGGAAAATAGGGCGAAATGGTATAAAAATGGTACCAAAAAAACGGATGCAGTTATATTAGTTAAACTCGGTGTGCACATTGCGCTGACTGCGTAGACATGAAAAATAAAGATATATTTCGATATTTGTACCTTTAGGATAAAAATGAGTTAAAATGTATACCGAACAAGCGGCTGTAACTAGAATCATGATTTTCAGTGTTTGCACTCATCTGACTGCGTAGACGCGCAAAATAAGAGAATTTTTCCAAATTTGGACATTTAGGGTCAAAATGAAAAATGGAATAAAACTGGTACCAAGCAAACGGCAAGTGCTAAAATCATGAAATTAGGTGTCTGTATTCCACCATTAAACAAACATCGTAATGTGTATAAACAAGTTAAAAAGTCGTTATGTTCGGCCGGGCCGAACTTTAAATAACCTCCACCATGGAATGCATTCCACAGAGGCTGTTGATTTTCATAGAAGTGTAGTCAAAGCAAATACAAATATTGAAAAAATAATGTTATAAATAAATATAAAATTTTAATTATTTCAAACCACGCATATAAGGCGTATAATATATATCGAAAAAATATTCGAAATAATACTTCAAGTCGATTAAAAAGGTAAATATAAGACAATAATTTTCAAAAAAACATAAACACTACAGTTTGTTGTATTTTCATCCATTTTAATTCCAAAAGTACAAATTTAGAAAATTCATGATCTCACGTACATAGTGCAAAATAATCTAATAAAAAGTACGAATTTTGAAAAATCTTTTTATTTTGCGTGTCTATGCAGTCAGAGTAATATATACACCGAACTCCACGATTCCAGTTGCGGCCATTTAATTGGTACCATTTTTATCCCATTTTTCCTATTTTACCCACTTAAAACTATGACTTTCTAAAATCTCTTTATTTTACATGTCTACGCAATTAGAGGGATGTATACACCGAATTTCATCATTCTATCTGTAGTCGTTTAATTGGTACTATATTTATCACTCTGTACCCAATATATCCCTTGAAAGTACGAATTTGGAAAAAGCGCTTTATTTTTCATGTATACACAGTTAGAGGAATGTATACTCCGAATTTCATGGCTCTAGCTACGGTCATTTTGTTAGTAAAGGGTGATTTTTTAAGACTTGATAACTTTTTTTAAAAAAAAAACGCATAAAATTTGCAAAATCTCATCGGTTCTTTATTTGAAACGTTAGATTGGTCCATGACATTTACTTTTTGAAGATAATTTCATTTAAATGTTGACCGCGGCTGCGCCTCAAGTGGTCCATCCGCTTAGTCCAATTTTGGCATTTCCACGTTTTTGAGTAACAGAGGCTCAATTGCTGTGAACGGCGACGAATCGATAATTGATGGTCATCATTAACATTGGCCGATACAGCTGCGATATTTTCTTCAGTTCGTACTCTACGTAAGCGTCTTGGTGGTTTAATGTCCAACAATGTAAATTTGGTGCGAAATTTAGTCACAATAGCCCGAATAGCCGCTTCAGTGGGTCGATTAAACTGACCATAAAATGGAAGCGTGCGATGAACTTTCTTAACAGAGCACGCATTTTGATAATAAAATTCAATGATTTGCAAGCGTTGCTCGTTAGTAAGTCTATTCATGATGAATTGTCAAAGCATACTGAGCATCTTTCTCTTTGACACCATGTCTGAAATCCCACGTGATCTGTCAAATACTAATGCATGAAAATCCTAACCTCAAAAAAATCACTCTTTACAATTTGTATCCCCTTTTTCCATTTTAACCCAAAAAAGGATTTAGAAAAACCTATTTATTTTACGTGTCAGAGGAATGCATACACAGAATTTCATTATTTTAGGTGCAGCCGTTTGGTTTGTACCTTTTGTATCCCTCTATTCCTATTTTACCCCTTAAAAGTACGAATTTTGAAAAATACTTCTATATTATGTATCTACTAAATTAGAGGAACGTACATACCAAATTTAGTGTTTCTAGCTGTCGTCCTTTGATAGGTACCATTTTTATCCCTTTTTGCCCCATTTCACACCCTACAAATAAAAATCAATTTATGGTTCACGTGCTTGTTATAGGCCGAATGCGCATACCCAATATCAAGTAAAGACAATCAGACATATATTGAAAAACTATGCTTAAATACTTTAAAATAGTAGGGGTTATTATGGGGTAGTTAGGGGTTATTAGGCCCAGTTTCAATCCCAACCAATCTACGACTATAAGACGTATTTATGGAAAATGCAATCCCAAGATGCAATGAAGATGCAATCCCAACCGATCTGCGACTATAAGACTCATTTACGGCAAATTTGGGCGTCCTATCTTATTTCGTTTAGATGCTAGCGTGCTTTCAACAGACGGACGGGCATGGCTAGATCGTCTTAAACGATCAAGAATATATCCAATATTTTTTTTTGGGAGGACATTTATTATTAATATTTAATATTAATTATTTTTTATTTTTTAATATTTTTAATATTTAATATTAATTTTTTTTCAAAAATTAGATGAAATAGTTTCAATGAACTCAGTTATTTAAAACACTTGTGGAATTCAAAGAGCAATCAAATAATTACGATATTTCATATGTGAAAAATCGTTTAATTGTCCGTAAAATTTATTAAATTACAATACTAAAGTTCACTCTTCAAAAAAATGCTCTATTTCTGCTTTAAATAAACAACACTATTTGTTTGCTGTTTTGTTTCGCTTCTTCTTTTTTTGTAATTAAGAATCACTTTTCAACTTTTGCCCCAGAAAATAACGTGAATGTTTTCATAACAAACTACAATCAAAAACACGCACGCACACATGCTGCACTGCTCAATACTGCTCATACTTTCATAAATATTGGGGCCAACCTCCTGATATCGAGGCAACAGAGACGTCATGGTCGCATGATAAACAACAAGTTGTACTGGAGCTGTTTGAACTCCTCCTCTATCGTGGAATGGTGTCTAGTTACGGCCATGATAACTCCCGCATACCAATATTGATGAATGCAACATCGCAGTGCATCACGTCTCCGCAATTTCGGTTACTTTTTTGTTTGTAGCTTAAATTGTTGTTGCATGGAACGAACTATACTCACTACTACCCATCTGCCCACACACACACAAACATACAACAATTTATATCCTTTGGAAACGTGCTAAACTTGCAGCTTAAATTCACCGATTGCTGGTGCACGATGTTACATTTTTGGCTTAACATTTTTCTTGCTCGAGGAAATTATTCTCCAAAAGTAGGCCGTATGATAATTTTAGTTAATCGTATTAGATGCACTGAATATGTCAAAATCCATTGGAAGAGAAGATGTGAAAACTCGGTTCAAAGGCTTAAGTCGGCCAGGTTCTTATTTCCTTCATAATTTTTTAACCAGAAAACTACTTCAATATTATAGACCAACCATCAGCTACTTTACTTCAGATGAACATTAGTAAATATCCGCTACTTCACTCGCGGATAATTTTAACCTGTTTTTTTATTATTTGATCTTTTCATAGTTTCTGTTGTATCTACTTACTCAGGTTCGAGATCATTTGTTTTGCTTTCTGTCTAAGAAAACAAAACGAAATTTTCTTATATTCCAAACGTCTAAGCGTCTGTTCCTTTTGTTTACTCTACCTCTTAAAAGTAAAAATTATGAAATATCAAATTATGCTGTGCGACTATGTTGGTAGAAAAATTTTATAGTACAAAATACGGAAAATCCATTTATTTTGCCTGCGGGAGATATACTACTGAATTTCTATAACGTTTGAATTTTATGTGCAACACTTGTTACCCCCTTAGTTACCTTCAATTTAACGTATAACTGGGCCTGATCGAAAATATACATCCAAAATTATAATACAAATATTAACGTTATCTTCGTCGAATATTATAATTAAAAAATACTTTTTGTTACAAGTATCACAATTAATATTGATGTAATTTGCCCCAATACATTAAATCTGACCAATCATATATCTATCAGTCCATGTCAAACCGAAAACCTTTTTTACATCACCATTTCCGATTTCGTTGAAACTTTGTACGACAACTAAACTTTATAAAATATTTGATTCGTAGAAGACGAAAAAACGATTTTTTATATGACCAATTGAAAATTGTGAAAATCAAGATAAACGTGCCCAGGTATGAACATTGAAAATGGTGTAGTGAGAAAACGCGTGGGCAAAATTCAAAGAATGATGGCTTATTTTAAAGGTAATTATAAGTACTTTTCGCCGGCTATTGTCAAAAATGTTGCGTATTTCAGATTTTTCTTCTTCTTTTGTATTTTTCACTATGAAAACACCAACCAAAAAAATATATTAAAAAAAAAATATAGGCATATTCCCTGATCGATTCCAAACAAACCCAGAAAATGTCTGCTTGGAGAAAAAACGGGTTGTATTTAAAAAAAAAACATTTACTAAATGTAGTCGCCCGAAAAAAGTAAAGTTCGCGAAATTGAGATCGAAATACTGTATTCTACAGGGAGCTACAGGAACCCATTCCGTTTGTGTGTGCTGTATACATCAAAACGTAAAACTTATGATTGACGGGTCATCTCTTTCAAGACTAACATCTAATAACCTCCAAATTGAAACTGACAACGACTATCTCTCAAAAATAAATTGGCAACCCCCAACACATGATTGTTATCTTCGGCGATGTGAAGTGTGCCCTGGATGCGACGACTTAATTAACATAACATTTTGTTACATTCATGTATGTATGTATATTGAAATATTTATTATTATACACTCCACGAGAGTATTATGTCTTTGTGCATTTGTTTGTAACACCCAAAAGGAAACGAGATAGACCAATTGTTAATTATACCGATCGACTTAGAATCACTTTTTGAATCGATTTTGCAATGTCCGTCCATCTATTCTTGTAATCACGATACAGATCGCAATTGTAGACAGAATCAAATGAAACTTTGCACAACGAAGTTTTTCGGTACTACGACGAACGCTATTTAATTTGAAGAAAATCGGTTCAGATTTAGATATAGCCCCAATACGAATTTCACTCCCGATTTGACTCTTTTCACACTACATACCCCTGAACTGTGGTAAAAATGTGTTGGATCGGTTCAGATTTATATACAGATCCCATACAAAATTTGCTCACGATTTGATTTTGTCCACTCTAGAACATTTACGGTGAAAATAGGTCAGATCAGTTCAGATTTCTATATAGCTCCCATAAAAATTTCGCTCCCGATTTCACTTTTACCGCTGTAGAATCCACATATTGTATCAGATTGTCTTCAGATTTGGCAAAACATCTTATATTTAAACTAGGAACACCTATGGTGAAAATAGCTCAGATCGGTTCAGATTTATATATAGCTCCCATACAAATTTCGCTCCCGATTTGACTTTTTCCGCTCTAGAAATCACATATTGTAGCAGATTGTCTTCAGATTTGGCAAAACATCTTATATTTAAACTAGAAACAACCAAGGTAAATATAGGTCAGATCGGTTCAGATTTATATATAGCTCCCATACAAATTTCGCTCCCGATTTGACTTTTTCCGCTCTAGAAACCACATATTGTATCAGATTATCTTCAGATTTGGCAAACCATCTTATATTTCAAGTAGAAACCACCATGGTAAATATAGGTCAGATCGGTTCAGATTTATATATAGCTCCCATACAAATTTCGCTCCCGATTTGACTTTTTCCGCTCTAGAAACCACATATTGTAGCAGATTTGGCAAAACATCTTATATTTAAACTAGGAATAAACTGGTGAAAATAGGTCAGATCGGTTCAGATTTGTATATAGCTCCCATACAAATTTCGCTCCCGATTTTACTTTTTCTGCTCTAGAAGCCACATATTTCAACAGATCCTCATCAATTTAGGCGAAATATCTTATATTTGTTCTATAAACAGCCATGGCGTAAATGGGTCAGATCGGTTTAGATTTATATATAGCTCCCACACAAATTTCTCTCCCGACTTCTCTTTCTCCACTCTATAAACCACATATTTTAACAGATCTTCTCCAAATCTTTCAAATTATCTCATATTTCAACTGGAAACACCCATGGTGAAAATGGGTCATCGGTTCAGAATTACATATAGCTCCCATACAAATTTCACCCCAAAAATTTCCCATACAAATTTCGGATAGACTTTTTCCGCACCACAAAGCACGAATTTTATATTTGAACTCGATGAACTATTTGTGAAAGTTAGTCACTGTATTCCATGTTTGGATATAGCACCGATATAAATATTTCCGATTTGACAAATTGGATCAGGTAATATTAGCCTATGATTAGGAAACATAAAATTCTTCCCGTTTTCACTTTGTTACCGAGTTGAATTGTTTTCGGATAGAAAATGGAGTGTATCATATTTTTTTCCTGATTTACCCACAAGGAAATAATTGTATCTCCCTGAATAAATTGATCACATAATTGTTGATCACACCAGTGTTTTTATTTCTTCAAGACATCAATAAAACTATTAATTTTCGCAGTTTTACCAACATCAAACACTATTTTTGCGTGTATCTAGTGTACACCCGTTAGCTAAGCATACACAAACTACGTGTGTGTATGATATTTTATGAACAGTCGTTCTGAAAATACTTTTTTTCGGGCGACTACATTTAGTAAACGTTTTTTTAAATACAACCCGTCATTTCTCCAAGCTGAAATTTTCAGGGTTTGTTTAGAATCGATCAGGGAGTATGCCTATATTTTTTTCTAAATTTTTAGGTTGGTGTTTTCATAGTGAAAAATACAAGAAAAGAAGAAAAATCAGAAATACACAAAATTTTTGTCAGTAGAAGTCAATAGCCAAGAACGCCGGCGAAAAGTACTTGTAATTACGTTTAAAATGAGGCATCATTCATTGAATTGTGCCCACGCCTTTTCTCACTACACCATTTTCAATGTTCATACCTCGGCACGATTTTCTTGATTTTTCTAATTTTCAAATGGTCCTATCTTTTTTAAAAAAAATTCGGTTTTTTTAAATACGTGTATAATATTTTTAACAGTAGAATATGTCTGCGAAAAATCATTAAAATCGGAGTCGTGGTCGTATTTTTTTACGAAAATCGTTCGGTTTGATATGAAATGAACGATATTCAATTTAAACTGGATGATACACGAACATTTTTCTCCGAAGGGAATTATATCGGCCAATATATTTGATAAACATTTACGAAAATGTTTCGAGTATATTTGGTCTTGGGTGCGTATGATTGATATTCCAACTTTTGTAAAATCATACGTTCCAGTGTACTTCGGATTATTATACCCTAAATCGGGATGTCAAAAACCAAAACTTTTCAGGAAACCGGGGTTCGGTTTGTTCGAAAAATCACATATTCAAATAACGGAATTCGGGTATACATTTTTTACAAGAGCGGTGAAACCGACTTTTTTATATTGGCAAAAGTTTAACCTTTTATATTATTTTTAAACTTTTTAAAGCTTGTTAAAGAAATGTTAAATCATGTGCTTTCATTTGTAATTTAATAATAATGGCCAGTTTTTTCATTTTTATTTTGTTTTCTATTTATGTATAAATTAAATGTGAAGAGAGAAATAATATTTTCTATCGAAAGTGAATTCAACTTAAATTGTTAGGCAATATTTCTGAAAGTGTACGTGAAACTGAACAATGGGGATGACAAGAAGTGTTACTGTCAAGATAGCTTGGATAATATTTTGTACCATCAATAATCTCAAGGACCATTTAGGCCCATTATAAAAAGAAGGCTAAATGACCCGTAAATGATACCATTTCGAGCGGGAAATGGAAAGATTTTCAAATATTATAAATAGAAAAGTAGTAAAATAAAGTATTAATTCATCTTGTAACAATCCTGGATCATCAATATTATATCTGAATCACCTCTGCTGTCTGAATTGAATATGCACAGTGCATATCCATATTTTATTGAATTTTATTTCCCAAAATGCAAATGTTTTTGTATTTAAAAATCCGGTCAAACAACATGAAAACGCCGATTTCCCCGGTTTGTCGAAATTAGCATTTTTAAAAAACCGGTGGACGGTGGCGTTGCATACCACCGGTTAACGGGGTTTCGGTTACGGTTTTGACATCCCTAGCCCTACACCACTTCGTAGAATAGGGTATTAGAAGGGAATTATATAAGATATTATATATGTTTGTAACACCAAGAAATAGCAGAGATTTAAGTATACCGATCGACTTAGAATCACGAGCTGAGTCGCTTTAACTTCTTTCCTTCCGTCTGCTGTCCATCTACAGCATGTTCGAAAAATACAGGTCGCAATTGTTGTCCGATTGTGCGATGAGATTTAGCAGGAGTATTTTTTTGGGCCAGAAACAATCGCTATTTATTTTGAAGAAAATCGCTTCAGATTTATATATATAACATATAACTTACATCGGATCTTGATCAAGTTTTGCATATCATGATATATTTCAACTAGGAGTACAGTTATGCTATATGGAGTTATGGTACAACGCCCAGTGTTATTATAGGCATATACAAATATCCGTCCGATTTATCTAGTTATCGCTGTCAAATCTGCATTTGTAATCTGATCTTGATATAATTTTCAGGTTCATCAGGTTATATTTAATCTAGGAATATATTCCGTAAAATTTGTCCACATGTGCCCATGTTTTCAAATAGCTCCAATCAATTGTAACAATGCTAACATTTTTATTTCAATTCTACCATATTCTCTATGGAATTCGTAAAATCGTATCCCATAATACACCTTAGTGTTTAGTAATCAAAACCTGGTATATACGCAGGGAGTGGTGCCGGGTATTTGTTTTTGTAAAATATAACGTGTTCTGATCAAAATCTGTTAAAATATGTGTGTTTCTGCAACAGAAAAGGTGAAATTGAGAACGATATTCGCTTTATATAAATCCGAACCGATTTCATTAATTTTCACTGCATATGTGTCTAGTTGAAAGATAATGCGTTTTGCCAAATTTGATAAAAATCGGTTAACTTATGCGGTTTCTAGCGTGAAACAAGTAGGGAAAGGCTAAAGTCGCATTTTTAAAGCAAATATGTTTTTGCAGTCATGAATGCTCCAAATGAATCGCATAGTTCGTTTTGAGCCTCTTTTGCAGTTTCTCACTTCAGTAAATGGCTAAGGTGGAAAAGAGGAAGAAAACGACAAATTACAGATACATGTCACATCATAAAGTTTGTTTATGTATTATCAATTACAATACAAATAAATGTATATTCTAATTTTGGGTCCAGGAATGAGCCACCCACCATGTGGATTTAACTAAGTTGTTGCACAAATGCTTCATTGTTTGATAAACTCGATGACATGTTCCGATATCTTGCTACAACCAAATGTCGCCCAAGTGCCTTTCACAATTTCTGCATACATGAAGGCAGAAGTGACATATAAATCTGGTACCCTTTATGGATGCTTTGACCTCGCCAAAATCACGTGCGGCTTTTCTAATCTCCAGTTGCGGACTGTTTCTTTGAAAACATGCCCAGCACAAAAACTTGGAAGTAGTTCAAAATGAATGACATTATCATTACTCCTAAATTATGCATCCTAACAAATTCATTCTAAATAGTTTCTCAAATGTAAATATATTGGTCATCTAAAAAGTCATTCAAAAGCACTTTCAAAAAAATAGTTTAACACTTATTCCCAGCAATAAAATGGAAATCTTTCCAAATGGATGACACTTTCTTTGCTCCTCAATCATACGTCCATGATAATTCATTCTAAATAGCTTCTCAAATGCGAATCAATAATTTATAAATTAGCATTATCTCTTTCATATCTCCATTATAATCTATCTTATCGGTAGGATTTATCAGTCATCAATATCGATCTCAAATATTTTCTTTATTGGATAATGTTGGTGCGTCATAAAAATACAGTACTACGGTATATGAAGAAGGAATGATTGTTTTAAATCGAGAACATTTTAAGAATATAAAATATTGATGACATTTTTAACAAAATATATATCTTAATAAATTATGTATTTATTTTACTCAATCTCATTTGCAATCACTGCTTATGAGTGATTATCGAGTAACCGCTAGTAATAACATCACTTAATTTTAAAAGTGAAGGATAAATATTCGTTCTTCAAAATATTTATTAATTTAAAAACCAGTAAGGAAAGGCTATAGTCGGGCGGGGTCGACTATATGATACACTCCACTTTCTATGAGAATACAATTCAATTCGGAAAAGAAAGTGAAAACGGGAAGAATTTTTGTATGTTTCCTAATCATAGGCTAATATGTCCTGGTTCAGTTTGTCAAATCGAGAAGAATATTTGTATCAGGGCTATATACAAACATGGAATGAAGTGACCCATTTCACAAAATGTGAAAATACGTGGTTTCTGGGGCGGAAAAATCAAGCGGGAGCTAAATTTGTATCGGAGCTATATATAAATCTGAACCGATCTGACACAGAAAAAGTCAAATCGGGAGTGAAATTCGTATGGGGGCTATATCTAAATCTGAACCGATCTGACCTATTTTCACCATAGGTGTTTCTAGTTGAAATGTAAGATGTTTTGCCTAGTTTGAAGAAAATCTGTTGTAATATGTGGTATCTAGCGTGAAAAGAGTCAAATCGGGAGTGCAATTCGTATGGGGGCTATATCTAAATCTAAACCGATTTTCTTCAAATTAAAACTGTGTTGTGCAAAGTTTCATTTGGTTCTGGCTACAATTGCGATCTGTACTTTGATTACAAGAATAGATGGACAGACGGACGGACGGATATTGTAAACGTGTTAATTTTTAAATCGGAGAGAGAAGTTATGAATTGGGAAGAATTCGACAAGAGAAACTAAAACTACCGCAGATCAGAATGTTCCATACAGTGGTTCTTTCAAAGAAAATACAACTTGTGTTCAATAACTACTATATAAGTACATAACTTAAAACAAAACATATTTTTAAAAATATTTATGTTGTTTTTGAATTGCGATAAAAAATTATATATTACAAAAAGATATTCCGAGTAAAGTAAATATAACATGATCTGCAAAAATCGATCGATGTTGATAAATGATAAATACATATTATACAGCGGTAATAGGATGAATCGGACGGACATTTGAAGGTGGCCTATAACAACACTTGATGCCTGTGGCAAAACATGCGCCTATATGTTTCTCATACACGGTAGGTATCCCTAGTGGAAACATATAATGATCTGCAAAATTTGATGAAGATCCGATGTAAGATGTAGTTTCTAGAGCTGGAATAGAGCAGAATGGGGCCCCATTTGGGTTATACCAAAGTATATATCCATACTTTGGGCATCTCCCCAACAAGTATGGAAAGGCTAAAGACGGACGGAGCCGACTATATTATACACCCTACTTCCTATCTCATTACAATTTAATTCGGTAAAAAATTGAACTCGGGTAGGATTTTTGAATCATGTAAATTTATGTGTTTGGCAAAAAATTTTAAATTGGAAAGGACATTTGTATGGGTGTATATTGATACCTGTAATGTTTATTGGTGAAATGTAATATGCAAAAATTGGCCAAAATCGGTTAAACATTCGGGAGCGACATTTGTATTGGGGCTATATCTATATCTGAACCGATCTTACCCACTTTCAGCAAAGGTGTTTCAAGTTCGATTATAAAATGTTGTGTCAATTTTAAAGAAAATCAGGTACAATATGTGGTTTCTAGAGCGGAAAAAGTCAAATCGGGAGCGACATTTGTATGGGTGCTATATCTAAATCTGTACCGATCTTACCCACTTTCAGCATAGGTGTTTCTAGTCCGATTATAAAATGTTGTGCCAATTTTAAATAAAATCGGTTACAATATGTACTTTCTAAAGCGAAAAAGTGAAATCGGGAGCAACATTTGGATGGGGACTTTATCTAAATCTGAACCGATCTAACCCGCTTTCATCACAGGTATTTCTAGTTAGATTATAAGGTGTTATGCAAAAATTGAAGAAAATCGGGTATTATATGTGCTTTATAGGGCGGAAAAAGTCAAATCGGGAGCTACATTTGTATGAGGGCTATATCTAAATCTGAACCGATTTCCTCCAACTTCAATTCCGATTGTCCTTGGCCAAAAAAGTAACCTCTGCCACATTTCATGATAATCGGACAGCAATTGCGACTTGTAGAGTGCGAACAAGCTTAGATGGACAGCAGACGGACGGACAGGCAGACATCGTTAAATCGATTCAGCTAATGATTCTAAGCCGATCCGTATACTTAAAGGTGGGTCTAGCTCAATTATTTCTTGGTGTTACAAACATTTGGCGCGAAACTAACTTATAATACCCTAGCCCACGAAGGGTATAATTATATATTACCAAATACGCCTGTCCTACTAGAGTTTCATTAAAATTAATATTAAACCAAAGTAAAGCAAAATCTGTTTTAAGAAGAATTCCTAACTACATTTTCACTAATTCAGAGAAATGATTCATAAGAACTCTCACTCACTCACTCTCGCTGTGTTAAAATCATGCGGTTTTGAAAGAGGATTAATCTTGGACCTTTCAAACGGTTGCTGCTTATTTAAAACTGTATTTATCCATCAAACAACCGTTGTCTAAATATTTTTTGCAATTAACCAACTTTATGATTTTTTCACTTTAGTTTGAAAAGTAACCGCACCACTTGCCTATTTATTTAAAAGCTCATATAGTAGTGAGTAAAACAATATCTTGTATATTACAATTCATCAGTGATTGAATGAGTTATTGCATTTTTCGTTAAAACAAAATTGTTGTGAAAATAATAGTTTGGGTCGTTCTAGTTCATATCTCTTAAAATTTAACGAATTTGAGATCCAACAAAAATACTTAAATGTATTGATGGAATATAGATGGACACATTTACTGTTATTCAAATTGTAAATATCTATTTCACAACAGGTCAATTACAATTTATTTTACATCGCACTTAGATTACAAGATTTTTATTATACACTAGCAGTAGCCACTACTTCGCACGCGAAAAAGCCAGTTATTTGTTAATTTAATCCGTCTCTGTTATTTATTTATTTATCTATTTATTTAATTTTCTTTTGGTGGATATAGAAAAATCTAAAATAGTAATTTGGAAACACCCTATTATATAGCACTCACACACAGTACAAGTAATGTGCTTGTCGATATGAACTATTTTAGCTGAACTCCTTCGTATGTATAATTTTTATCATTTTCTACCAAGTTTTGAACAAAAAATTACCACCATTTATATCCTCGATCTCATGTTTCTAGATGCAGCCAGAAAAAGTCAAATCGGGAGTGAAATTCGTATGGGGGCTATATCTAAATCTGAACCGATCTGACCTATTTTCACCATAGGTGTTTCTAGTTGAAATGTAAGATGTTTTGCCTAGTTTGAAGAAAATCTGTTGTAATATGTGGTATCTAGCGTGAAAAGAGTCAAATCGGGAGTGCAATTCGTATGGGGGCTATATCTAAATCTAAACCGATTTTCTTCAAATTAAAACTGTGTTGTGCAAAGTTTCATTTGGTTCTGGCTACAATTGCGATCTGTACTTTGATTACAAGAATAGATGGACAGACGGACGGACGGATATTGTAAACGTGTTAATTTTTAAATCGGAGAGAGAAGTTATGAATTGGGAAGAATTCGACAAGAGAAACTAAAACTACCGCAGATCAGAATGTTCCATACAGTGGTTCTTTCAAAGAAAATACAACTTGTGTTCAATAACTACTATATAAGTACATAACTTAAAACAAAACATATTTTTAAAAATATTTATGTTGTTTTTGAATTGCGATAAAAAATTATATATTACAAAAAGATATTCCGAGTAAAGTAAATATAACATGATCTGCAAAAATCGATCGATGTTGATAAATGATAAATACATATTATACAGCGGTAATAGGATGAATCGGACGGACATTTGAAGGTGGCCTATAACAACACTTGATGCCTGTGGCAAAACATGCGCCTATATGTTTCTCATACACGGTAGGTATCCCTAGTGGAAACATATAATGATCTGCAAAATTTGATGAAGATCCGATGTAAGATGTAGTTTCTAGAGCTGGAATAGAGCAGAATGGGGCCCCATTTGGGTTATACCAAAGTATATATCCATACTTTGGGCATCTCCCCAACAAGTATGGAAAGGCTAAAGACGGACGGAGCCGACTATATTATACACCCTACTTCCTATCTCATTACAATTTAATTCGGTAAAAAATTGAACTCGGGTAGGATTTTTGAATCATGTAAATTTATGTGTTTGGCAAAAAATTTTAAATTGGAAAGGACATTTGTATGGGTGTATATTGATACCAGTAATGTTTATTGGTGAAATGTAATATGCAAAAATTGGCCAAAATCGGTTAAACATTCGGGAGCGACATTTGTATTGGGGCTATATCTATATCTGAACCGATCTTACCCACTTTCAGCAAAGGTGTTTCAAGTTCGATTATAAAATGTTGTGTCAATTTTAAAGAAAATCAGGTACAATATGTGGTTTCTAGAGCGGAAAAAGTCAAATCGGGAGCGACATTTGTATGGGTGCTATATCTAAATCTGTACCGATCTTACCCACTTTCAGCATAGGTGTTTCTAGTCCGATTATAAAATGTTGTGCCAATTTTAAATAAAATCGGTTACAATATGTACTTTCTAAAGCGAAAAAGTGAAATCGGGAGCAACATTTGGATGGGGACTTTATCTAAATCTGAACCGATCTAACCCGCTTTCATCACAGGTATTTCTAGTTAGATTATAAGGTGTTATGCAAAAATTGAAGAAAATCGGGTATTATATGTGCTTTATAGGGCGGAAAAAGTCAAATCGGGAGCTACATTTGTATGAGGGCTATATCTAAATCTGAACCGATTTCCTCCAACTTCAATTCCGATTGTCCTTGGCCAAAAAAGTAACCTCTGCCACATTTCATGATAATCGGACAGCAATTGCGACTTGTAGAGTGCGAACAAGCTTAGATGGACAGCAGACGGACGGACAGGCAGACATCGTTAAATCGATTCAGCTAATGATTCTAAGCCGATCCGTATACTTAAAGGTGGGTCTAGCTCAATTATTTCTTGGTGTTACAAACATTTGGCGCGAAACTAACTTATAATACCCTAGCCCACGAAGGGTATAATTATATATTACCAAATACGCCTGTCCTACTAGAGTTTCATTAAAATTAATATTAAACCAAAGTAAAGCAAAATCTGTTTTAAGAAGAATTCCTAACTACATTTTCACTAATTCAGAGAAATGATTCATAAGAACTCTCACTCACTCACTCTCGCTGTGTTAAAATCATGCGGTTTTGAAAGAGGATTAATCTTGGACCTTTCAAACGGTTGCTGCTTATTTAAAACTGTATTTATCCATCAAACAACCGTTGTCTAAATATTTTTTGCAATTAACCAACTTTATGATTTTTTCACTTTAGTTTGAAAAGTAACCGCACCACTTGCCTATTTATTTAAAAGCTCATATAGTAGTGAGTAAAACAATATCTTGTATATTACAATTCATTTTTCGTTAAAACAAAATTGTTGTGAAAATAATAGTTTGGGTCGTTCTAGTTCATATCTCTTAAAATTTAACGAATTTGAGATCCAACAAAAATACTTAAATGTATTGATGGAATATAGATGGACACATTTACTGTTATTCAAATTGTAAATATCTATTTCACAACAGGTCAATTACAATTTATTTTACATCGCACTTAGATTACAAGATTTTTATTATACACTAGCAGTAGCCACTACTTCGCACGCGAAAAAGCCAGTTATTTGTTAATTTAATCCGTCTCTGTTATTTATTTATTTATCTATTTATTTAATTTTCTTTTGGTGGATATAGAAAAATCTAAAATAGTAATTTGGAAACACCCTATTATATAGCACTCACACACAGTACAAGTAATGTGCTTGTCGATATGAACTATTTTAGCTGAACTCCTTCGTATGTATAATTTTTATCATTTTCTACCAAGTTTTGAACAAAAAATTACCACCATTTATATCCTCGATCTCATGTTTCTAGATGCAGCCAGCTACTTTATAACTTTTGCACCTCTTTCCCAAAAAGTACACATTTTGAAAAACCGCTATAGGTAACATGTGTTTTTGCTTCCCCTAAAAATATGTACTTTATTTGGTAACACATTTATTTCTTGTCGGACGTATCGTTGTATTAAGTACAAATTTTGAAATATCCATTTATTTTCCGCGTTTTCGTCCCGCCCATCCCTTAAAAGTACAAATTTCGAAAGTCCAATTTTACTGCGCTTCTACGTGGTCAGAGGAATTTATATACTAAATCAAGAAATTCATTTCTGTTGCAAGTCTACGTTGTCAGAGGAATTTACACTCCAAATTTATCGACTATAGCTGCAATACTTTAGTTGGTACCATTTTTATCCCTCTTTTGTCCCGCTCACCTCCTATAAGTACAAATTTAAAAAAAAAATCCATTTAGATTGCGCTTCTACGTTGTCAGGGAATTTACACTCCAAATTTCACAACTCTAACTGCACTATTTTAGTTGGTACTATTTTATCCCGCTCACCGTTTATAAGTACAAATTTCGAAAAATTCTTTTAGGTTAGAGCTTCTAAATTGTCAATACTTTAGTTGGTACTTCTTTTATCCGTTGCCACAAATTTCACTATTGAAGCTACAATACTTTGGTTGGTACAATTTTTATCCCTTTTTGTCCCACTCACCCCTAATAATTACAAATTTCGAAAAATCCAATTTTTCTTCGCTTTTATATGGTCAGAGGAATTTACATAAAAAATTTCACGATTCTAGGTGTTATCTTTAGTAGGTACGTCTTACCATACGACGTCTACGCCATATTTGGGAACTACCCTGAAAATTTCATGACTCTGGCTTCAGCCCTTTGGTCTGGGGGCTGGTCAATGATAAGTCAGTCAGTCAGTCAGTGAGTCAGAACGCAACTCTTTTATATATAGATTTGTATGGGGTGCTATATCTAAATCTGTTCCGATTTGTATCGAATTTAAGAAAATTTAAATTGTAGATACCGCAAACCAGATTGTCATACCATCCTCGTACTAATATCCGATTGTTCCGCGTTCGGTGAACTGTCTGCTCCATTGTTTACAACCACTGTGTGATGCCGTACGTTAAGCTTTTGTCTATGCTTTACATGTAAATTTCATTAGTGAGCTTGGTTTTGGCTGCATGTATTTGAGTTTTGGCTGCCATTGTCGAATTTATGTTGGCCACGTTCAAACGTTGTTTGTATATTCGGTGTACTAGCCATCATCTGCCAGGTAAACTGCAAATTAAATTCCACACTCACTCCGCAATCTAGAGGGATTTAAACTAACAATGTAATTCGTTCTTAAAGCGTGGATCACTGAAAGGAGAAAGATTGAAATGAAAATTTAAAAGTCAAGGCATATTTAAAGAAATTGTACAACCCCACCACTTTCAGTGGACTAAAATCATAATAATCCTGCCCATGACAGTCTTCGTTTTTATCTCGTGATAGCCAGTACTATTGTTATGTGTAATCACATTTTGCAATTGTTGTCAGAAGCTTATACAAACTGAAATGTGTCGTGTTTATACGACACAATGTTGATGACTTTTTAACTAACGTGTCACTAAGGGTTTGCCACCAGTTGTCCACAATGCACTCTTGCATTACATTTATCCTTATGAATGTGATATTAACTGGCCAGTGAAAGAACTTGGCCATCAGCTTGGCCAGTGCAGATGATGACTTTTGGCTTTTGTGATGTAAACGTTTTGTGACGTGATTTTCATTTCAACTTATGTGTCAGCCAGTCATTTCTCCGGAAGAGTTGGTAAAGCAGAAACATTTACGAATGCAGGCAGACACGCAGGAAGGTGGAATGCAGAAACACGGGGGACTTAGAGTTATACTCTTGAAAATGAAAAGACAAATTCTAAAAATATAACAGAACCGAGAAGTAATTGAATACTTAAATATTTGAATGGAACCAAAACTAAAAATATTATTAGAAAACAGCGACTCCTTGTTACTCTAAAAATTGAATTGCAAATAGTCCTGTGGGCGCTTATGTACAACATTTATACTAAAATTTAAAGCTCTCGAGCACCTGCTGCTTAATCCTTTTTGTATCTTTTCCATCCCATATTGTTTTTATTTACTCCCGTTCCTCTTAGTACGTTCGCATTTCTTCCATGGACTCGTGGCAAGCAAAGGTGCCATTAGTAGCATTATTATTTTTTTGTTAATTCTTCTGTTGTCATAAATATTGCAACATCTTGTTGCCATGCAACATACGCAGCAATGCAAAACAATATACTATGCTAATTTCATTTGCGTTTCACTTATTGTTTTAATTTAAAATTAACTTATACATATATTGCAATGCACAAAGGTGATTGTAGCTTGTTATATAGAAACTATATTATGTACACTTATGCGTTGAGGGAATTGTGAAAATTTTTGGATATAAATGATTCAAATCCATTTTGAAGGAATTAATTGTGTAACTTTTGAACGCTTAGAAGACATAGTTTAGATATGATGAATTTTTCAAAGTGTTGCAAACGAAATGACCAAAGGAATATACGCTCCATCGCACAGTGCTTCCTCCCATACGACAGAAATTAAAAAGTTTATGTAGTATATAGCGGATATAACAATGTAAATATTATGTGTTTTTGTGAAATCTATCGGAGTTTCTTCAATAAAATCAATGGAAGTGCAAGTTTGCATTGCAATAAATTGTTAGTTGAAAGAACTCGAAAAGAGTGATATTTTAGCAGTAAAAATTACAAATACCAGAGGGCAAAAATAAAATTGTAAATAATGGAGATTCAAGTGATTCTTACTACTACTACTAAATAAATTCGAGGTTTAGAAAAAACACGGTTTTAATTAGTATTTTTTTTTTGAATGGGAAAATCATATCCCAGCAAAAAAATTTCAGAAAAGTAATCTAGTGTGGAATTGAGCATTTTTAAGGCAATCAATTCCCTGCTGGATTACCTACTCGATTCTTTTAACAAGGCGTGAGACTAAAACAATCGATTCTTTAGAATCGAGTAAGCGAAGTAGTTACATTTTTTATGAAGAAGTACTTGTTCTTCTTCTGAACAAAATGGGAATTAGTTGCACCGTTTAAAAAAGAAATACTTCTCTCTAAAAACATGTAACTAATTACTATTATTAAATTAGAATTCATTCCAATTATTTTTTTGCAAGACGTTCTTTTATTTATTTTTTAAGTACTTGCAATTACATTTCTAGAAGCAATTATATTTTTAATATTAAAAAAGCAATTCATGCTTAAAATAATGATTTGAAATACTTATTTTTCGCTGCTTTCATTGCTTTTCCTATTTGAGTAATAAACTCTAGCTCAGTGTTTCCATCTAAAGCTGTTGCCACTGGAAGAAAAACGAACAAACGGTCGTTAATAAATTTATATTTTTTATTATTACTTACCAAATTCATTGTTTTCTTGAAATCCAACAATCGCTTTTTACCTTGAATGCCATAAACATTGTATTCAAGTATAATTTCCTTTGAAAATCACTCTTTTCATGGAAGAAATCTGTAGGTAAGTTAAAGATTAGTACAAAATAAGAATAAATAAAAAGGGCTAAACTTACAATTTCAAGTTTTTTGTTCACAAACTCTGCAGTTGGTCGTGTCTAACGTTTTCTCAAGAGGGCTTGATATTTTGCGTAAATTAAATTTTTCTTTTTCTGTTTTAATATTTTTATAATGTTGAGACTTGACATTTTATTTGTACTTTTGTTTAAACAATTTCACTTTGGCACTCTCTAAATTCCGTCTTGCGCCTGCGTTGATCAACAAAATTGTTAAAACTGATTTCTTCCTCTCAAACATAAAAAATGTAGTGAGAAAAAACAATGGAATCCTAACTGTTTTTATTTGAAAAGGACAAAAATGAGAACTCGATTCCCTTTTGAGAATTAAAGAAGTAAAGAATTTAGAACTACAAGGTTGTCTGGTTTACCATCCGTGCTGAATAAATTATAAATTGCCTCTTTGATTCTAATTTTCTCAAAAGGTAAGCGAGTGTCGCAATTTCTTTTTCTTAAAGTCAGTTATTTTTTCATTCAGATCTCAGGAATGAGAGAGAAAGAGAGTAAAAATACGTAATATGCAAGTTTTAGTTTTCTGCATTTGTTTGTTATTTTGAAAATAAATAACTTTTTCAACAAACTAACCGTCTGTGCATGAGTGGGGAGAGAATGAAACATACTCACTATACCCTACACCAAATGTATTATGTTTTTGTGCATTTGTTTGTAACTCCTAAAAGGAAGCGAGATAGACCCATCGTTTATTAGGCCTGTTCGATTGGGCTTACTAGCTTATAATTAAGATACTTGATAAGGTGGCAACGTTGCTACTCATTGGTTTTTCTTAAATGAATCATCAATAAAAATCTGGCAGCAACACTAAAGAGTTACAAGCTACTTTATTGTTAAGCGAGTAAAATCCATACAAAAATTAAGCTAGTCAGCCCAATCAAACAGGACTATTAAACCGATCGACTTAGAATCACTTTTTGAGTCGATTTAGCAATGTCCGTCCGTCTGTCCATCTATTATTGTAAGCACGGTACTAATTGTCTTGTCTTGTCTAATTGTTGTAATTCCAGGTTTTACTTTGTTCGCTCTAGAAGCCGCATACCCACATTTACAGATTTTGATCTAATTTGGAAGAAAATGTCATATACCTGGAAGCATGCATTGCAAGTGTGTCACATCGGTCCATAACGCTTTTTCCACTGAATTCAATTGTAATGGGGTAAAAAGTGTAGAGTATCATATAGTCGGCCCCGCCAGACTTTATTATTATTAAACTTTAGACTTATTAAAAAGAGGTCAGGATACGATCAAACCATAGTAAAAACATTCTAAATAATTTTGATAAAAACGCTTACATATAAACGTTTAAGTATAATATCTTACCTTTTAAAACCTTAAGTCTTATTATTAGTTCTAATAAAAGCGTATCGTTTCTAAAATACAACTGATTGTTTTTTGAGTTGTAATAATTAAATTGACAACCCATGGATTCACATTACTTCTTTTATGTAATCGGTGGTTTTTTAAAATTAGTCATACATTCCCTTTATCAAGTTGAAGAATGTAGTTGGTAATGCGAGTAAGGTAAACGATTCTATGGCAATTAGTTGCTAGAGTAATGTCCAATTTTTTCCTGGGTATATTATAAGTTCACTTGGAGTTTTAGTAGCTATTCCCCGCGATTCCCTCAATCAAATAAGTACACAAATATAGGTAAAAGACTCAAGATTAAATATATTTTAATTTCAGCTGCCAATATTTGCCACACTTCAAATGTTATTCGAAACACCAAACCTAACAAGTTCTTACAAAAAGTAAGTTATTGTTCAGTGGATGTAAACAAGTGTAAATATTGTTGTTGTTATGATTGAACTGTATATAATTTTGTTTTCGCGGGTGTCTTAATATGGATTTTGCGGATTCATCGAAGAGAAAAAAACAGCGCAGATTAGCAAAATTGGTGGAAACGTATGAATCTGTGGCTGATGCCATACATGCTGCATGTTTACAACCCGACCAAAGGATGGAGCTAAATCAGACCATATACACGGGAAACTAGATGTCATATATAGAAGAACTGTGTACTTAGTTTTGCATTTGGTTATATTTTCTCGATTTTACAGTATTCTTAAAAATATAGATGTTTAATAATTTATTTACGTACATTTCTGAGCCATACAAAAACGATATGGGTAACAAATGAAAGAGAAGAATGTCTGTTAGGAGCAATTAAATATTAATTCTTTTATCTGCGTTGAGAACCATTTCAAAACTAAAACCTTAAAAAATAAAAAACTTTAATGCTGAGATAATAGATAGATGCTTGAAATTTTAAGTTTTTTAAACACATGTTCTACTCCTTCATTTGATAACCATATCGCACGAAAATAAAATATTAAAAGACATTATTAAAACACATATGTACGCAAAGTGGGCGTTATCGTTATGCGACCAAGCCCATTTCTTCGAAATACAATATTTTAGGAGCCGAGAGTTTATGCCGAAAATTTCAAGTAAAATTTTCGATATCTCTTTTTTAACTATTTTGTCGCTCTCTCCCATACAAATTTCAAATTCCATTTGTAACAATATTAAATTTCGATCTCAGATGATCAGATGAAGTCTGTATGTCCATCCGCTAAAATGAAGCAAATGAGAAGAAACGCGATTTTTCCCCTAATCATAGGTTGATATGACCTGCCCCGATTTGTAAAATCGGGAAGTGACCCACTTTCACAATAGGTTCTTCCAGTTTAAGTATAACGTATTATGCTCAATTTGAACTAATTCGGTGAATGTTCGTGGATTCCGGGGCGGAAAAAGTCAAGCCGAAATTTGTATGAGATCTATATATATCTGAACCGATCTGACCCATTTTCGCCATTGGTGTTTCTAGTGGAAATATAAGATATATTACAAAATTTGAAGAAGATCTGTTAAAATATATGGATTTATAGAGTGGAAAAAGTCAAATACGGAGAAAATTTGAATAGTTGCCATATATAAATCTGAACCGATCTGATCTATTTTCACCATAGGTGTTCTTAGTTTAAATATAAGATGTTGTGTCAAATTTCAATACAATCTGTTAAAATATCTGGTTTATAGAGCGGATGAATTCAAATTGGGAGCGAAATTTGAATAGGAGATGTTTATAAATTTGAACCGTTGAAATATAAAATGTTTTGCCAATTTTCAAGGAAATCTGTTAGAGTATGTTGTACTGAGAGTGAAAAGAGTCAAATCGTGAGCGAATTTCGTATGTGGGCTATATCAAAATCTGAACCGATTTTCTTCAAATTAAATAGCGTTCGTCCTTATCCCGAAAAACTTCCTTCTGTAAAGCTTCATTTAGTTCTGGCTACAATTCCGACCTGTACTTTGATTACAAGAATATATGGACAGACAGACGGACATTGCTAAATCTATTCAAAAAAGTGATTTTAAGTCGATCGGTATAATTAACAATGGGTCTACTTCGCTTTATTTGGATGTTACAAACACTCCTCGTGGAGTGTATAAAAAATCTAAATTTTCTCAACTTTGGCGACTTTGGCGACTTTTCTATACCACTGCCTTTAAATGAGGATCATATTCAGAGATTTGAAAAACGATCGAATTTTTACAAAAATGTATTAAAAAACAAGTAAAAAGGGCGTTAAGTTCTGCCGGGCCGAACTTTATATACCCTCCACCACGGATTGCATTCCACAGAGGTTGTCGGTTTTCGTAGAAGTGCAGTAGTATTACAGGAAAATATAAATTTTTTAATATAGCCAAACCAAAACAAATACAAATATTAAAAAAATAATTTTATAAATAAATATAATATTTTAATTATTTCAAACCATTATTTATTTCAAATCAAAAAATAAATATTCTTATATTTATATTTTCAAAAAGTTTAAATATCATAAATATTGGTAGATAGTGGGTGCTACAGTTGGTTGTATTTCCATTCTATTTTAATTCCAAAAGTACAAATTTTGAAAATCCATTATCAGACGTACGTAGTGCAAAATAACCTAACTTCATGATTCAACCAATTTTTGCCGTAAAAGAAAAGGTACGAATTTGGAAAAAACTTTCTATTTTGCGTTTATATGCAGTCGGAGGATGTACACACCGAATTCCATGATTCCAGCTGCGCCCATTTGGATGGTACCATTTTTACCCCTCGACGTTTCTACACAATTAGAATTTCATCATTCTAGCTGTAGTCGTTTAGTTGGTACTATTTGTATCCTCTGTACCATTGTATCGCTTGAAAGTACGAATTTCGAAAAATCCGTTTATTTTCCTTGTCTACGCAGTCAGATGAATGTATACTAAGAATTTCACGACTCTAGCTGCGGTCATTTGATTGGTACTTTTTTTATCCCATTTTTTCATTTTAACGCCAAAAAGTACGAATTTCAAAAAATCAGTTTATTTTCCGTGTCTACACACTCAGAGGAATGTATACTCCGAATTTCTTGTCTCTAGCTGCGGTCAATACATTGGTACTATTTTTATCCCCTTTTTTCATTTTAACCCCAAAAAGTACGAATTTCGAAAAATCCGTGTATTTTACTTATCTATGCAATCAGAGGAATGTATACACCGAATTTGATTATTCTAGGTACAGCCGTTTGGTTGGTACCATTTTTTCCCCTCTATTCCTATTTTACCCCTTAAAAGTACGAATTTGGAAAAAATACTTTTATATTATGTATCTACTCGATTAGAGGAATGTACACACCGAATTTCGTGTTTCTAGCTGTTGTCGTTTAATATATACCATTTTTATTCCTTTTTTTTCATTTCGCCCCATACAAATAAGAATCACTTTATGGTGCACGTTTTTACTATAAGGGGAATGTACATACACAAATATCAAGCAAATATAAACAGATATATTCAAAAAAACATGCATAAATACACTAGAATTATGGGTATTTTTAGTCCTTGTGAGGGAAAAATTTTTCCCTTTGGGCCGTTTTCGCCCCATTTCAACCCCAAACGATCTACGACTATAAGACGCATTTATGGAAAATTTGAACGTTCTACTTCCTTTCGTTTAGATGCTAGCGTGCTTTCAAGAGACGGACAGACGGACATGGCTAGATCGTCTTAGAATTTTATGACGATCAAGAATATATATACTTTATAGGGTCTCAGGTCGATATTTCAAGATGTTACAAACGGAATGAAAACGTTAGTATACCCCCATCCTGGAGGTGGAGGGTATAAAAATATCAAAAAAGTGTCGATTTTATGAAGAAATGTTTTTTTTTGCATTTTAAAACATTTTAAATGCTAAAGAATAATACATATAAAAATAAGTGGGCATTAATCGAAAACGAAGAATTTTAAATTAATCGGATAGTCTAATTAATTAGAGTTATATGCAAGACAATGTAATCCATTTGATGTCACTACCGATATTCGAAGAATTTATATTTCTTTAGATTTTGTTTGAAAAAATATTCTTTCGCCTCAACGTTTTAATAGTTCCGCAAATATTCGTTAGATTTAAAATATATTTTAATAAAATCTGGGAATAATTATTTTTTTACATTTTTATAAATAAAATCGAATAAGGTTATGTTAACATCTGTTGAACGGCCTTTTCAAAAATTGATATTTTTATATATCCAGTCATATATATCTTCGTTATTTGATAGTGATTTTTTTTTCATTATATAAAATTTTTTTGAAAAAAAAATATAATTGGGTTAATAGAAAAAATTGTATCAGTTAAGTAATGCAAAATAAATCAAAACAAGTTATGCAAGGACAAAATGTCAAATTTGTCATCCAGTACCGTATATGTTTCTAAGCAAAATATAAGTTATCGAATAAAATATGTGGTTTCTTAAGCGGGAATATTAATATCGGGAGGAACATTTGTATGGTCGCTATATCAAAACATGGACCGAGATAGCCCGTATTCACCACAGAACTGTATGTGTGTGTGAAATATTACGTGCAGTGCCAGTTGAAGAGAAACTGTGCGGTGCGGTATGTTGATTCTATATCTAAATCTGTACCGATTTGCTATAAATGCAAATGCTTTATATGCAGTAAGATTAATCAGCCATACCAGAATTTGTAAATCATTTAAAGTTCTGTCAAAATCGAATGAAGGTAATGATCAATGATTATTAAGAAATATTAGTATTGGGTATATTTTAGAAATTAATCCACTAACACTTTGCAAAATTTGATTTCATAAATGGCTGGCATTGCGATTTTCGCTCCGAACAATACGAAATTCTTGAGACTTTATTTCGCCTCATCTTCGTTACTTGCAAGAAGAACAAACTTGATACATGTCATGCGTATTTAAGTGCTACATCTCGACTTGTTTCATTCGATAAAACTTGGCTCTCATATCACTTTCTCCTCGTTATGACCCAATTTCGTTTTTTTTGTTCAACTTCAAGTTTTGTGCCGAGAAATAGCTCCCAAAAGTAGAATTCGTTACAGAAATAAACCGAAAGACAAATAATAAACAATATCCGAACTTAGAGCAAATCGAAAAAATTTCATTTTGAACATTTTCATCAACAGCAAAACTAACAGAAACTAACTTGGTCGGAAATAACAACACAAAAAGAAAATTTCAAAGTAATTTTTAGCAAAGCGCCAAAACTGCGAGGAAACTACGGTTTTGTTTTTTCATTTGTTGTTATTCCACTCGAAAGAAATTCATTAAATTTCTTATACTGATACACTCTGTGTGTGCTCGTGGTCGTGTTCGTGTATGTTGTGAGGGTCTCATTTCCGTTTTTCCTGTGATGCACGAAGCTGTAATTACATCAGGGATCATAGAATGTGCAGTAAAAAACAGTAAAAGCGAGAACTTTTCAAATACTTCAACTTTGAGTATTGAGTATGTTGACATGTGGGGCGTATGAGTAGCATATACGGCCAACAGGGCAAAATACATAACGTATACGCCACGGTGGTGAGAATATTTTAAGGGAATTGAAAAGAATCAGCAATTTTAAATCGAATTTAGAATTCATCAGGATGGATTTAATTAAACTACGATAAAATTCAAATATCGCAAAATGTTATATGGCCAAATGCCGGCGAAAACTAATCGCTCTCCCACTTTAGCTCTCCCGCCTGCGAGGAAGTTTTCTTAATAACCACCACCCAATTATTTGCACTTCCTAGACGACCACATTCACCACACTCATACGGGTGGAAGAGCCGTAATATTAATTAATGTTATTATTACGGCTTAGCATAGCAGAGGCTATCTTTATTGCCCCAGCCACACACACACATGGCTGTTTGAATGGCAGTGAGCTGTTGTCACATTCATTTCACCGAGATGCTGGCGAAGTGGCTTAGACGTTGGCAAGTTGGCAAGTCCTCTCAGAGTACATTTGTAAGAAATGTGGATTAAATTAAGACCAACATCCCAGACTGTGCATTTCATATTATGTTAATCGCATTAGTTCTTTTGTCTGTACCCTGTATCCCAGTACTCCTTTTAACCTGAACTTAAATGGTATTTCAGGTGAAATTAATTCAATTATACGTATGTATGTGAAAGTGTATAAATATTTGTATAGTTGTAATGTAATTTCCCCACTTCACATTAACTTGGCCTCGCTCACATTGCAAAGCTTCATTGCAGCTTCAGTTATTCACTGTCCCAAAAGATTTGCGTAAAATGAAGTATAATTGAATTAATTAAAACGTTGCTGGCTGATGAGTGCACCAGTGCGGTGTAGGAGGAGGAGAGAATTAAACGAACTTAATAACTTAACGTCGTCATCATCATCCGCGCAGTTGTGGCAATGAAATTCTTATGAAGTCATATGTGGAAGTGAATGAATGAACGGGCATGTGCAAGAATGCGTACATTCTTGTTAAATGAAATTAAAGTTTTTGTATTCATAACTGACAACGGCAGTGTACATTGGGGCATATCGAAAAATAATAGTCTAAAAGCAAAAGAAGACAACGAAATTTATTACACAAAGGGAAACAATTCCACAATGGTGAATAGAGTAAAATAGACAAAAATAATACAACTTTTTATTTAGTTATGACCCTACCTAGTTATAGGAAATAGTGAAATATAGATTAGTCCTCTGTTGGATTCCCGGGTAACGAAACAGCAAGTGAACAGTTCTGCTATCCCTGCGATTACCTGTAGACCTATACCTACCTATAGACTGATGGTCAACATTTAATATAACTTGGTGCAGTAGTTCTAACTATAGAAAGTCAAAGACCGATAAGAGCAGAACATGAAAAACTTAGATAAGCTTAAGGATTTTCTGATAATGACATTGAAAATCGATATATTTTAGAAATTAGTCCAAAGTTGACTACTTTTAGTAGTTTTCGATTTTAAAGAGAAGTACAATTTTTATTTTTATGTTTTGTTATACCCTCCACCTCCAGGATTGGGGTATATTTACCTTGTCATTCCGTTTGTAACACCTTAAAATATTCATCGGAGACCCCATAAAGTATATATATTCTGGTTCAAATTTTACCTAAATGTGTCTTATGGTTGCAGATCGGTTGGGATTGAAAGTGGGCGAAATCGGCACAGAGGGAAAAATTGTTCCCTAACAAGGACTGAAAATACCCCTAATATTTAGAGTATTTCAGCATGTTTTTTGAACATAATAGCTTGTATTTACTTGATATTTGCAATTCGCATTCCCTTTATAGCATTAAAGGGCACCATAGAGTGATTTTTATTTGTAGGGGGCGAAATGGGACGAAAAGGGATAAAAATAGTACCTATCAAACCACAACAGATAGAACCACGAAATTTGGTGTGTACATACCTCTAATAGAGTACTTTTTCTAAATTTGTACTTTTAAGGGGTTAAATGTGGATAGAGGGATAAAAATAGTACCAACCAAACGGCTGCACCTAGACTAATGAAATTCGGTGTATATATTCATCTGATTGCGCAGACACATAAAATAAAGGAAATTTTCGAAATTCGTACTTTTAGGTACAAATGGATGCAGCTAGAACCATGAAATTCGCGGTATACATTGCTCTGACTGATTGACACGAATTCGTACTTTCAAGGGATTCAATGGGAGCAGAGGGATAAAAATGGTACCAACTAAAAGGCTACAGCTAGAATGATGAAATTTGCGAAAGTCTTACTTTTAAGGAGTAAAATGCGAAAAAGGGGATAAAAATGGTACCAACAAAATGGCCACAGATAGTATCATGGAATTGGGTATATACATTCCTCTGAGTGCATAGCCACGTAAAATATTTTTTTTCCAAATTCGTACTTTATTTTGTTGCTTTTACGACAAAAAATGGTAGAATCATGAAGTTGTCTTATACTGCGTACGTGAGAGATAAGGTATTTTCAAAATGTATACTTTTGAATTTAAAATAGATGGAAATACAACCAACCAAATATTATATTTGCCTTATATTTACTTTATGAATTGAAGTATTATTTCCATTACTAACAGGCTTGAATTGATGATTAAATGAACACACTTTTATAAAAAAATCGCGATTTCACCACTTTTAAATTGGTCTCGTTTATTTTAATGAAAAGAATACATCGATGGCTTATATTCAGAAGAGGCTATGAAACATTTTTTGAAATCAAATTTTTCTGATTTGACTATATAAAAGAAATAAAGTAGTTCAAAAATGAAGCAGCTAAAACTGAAGTTTGCAATTCTACAACGATTTTGTTTTAACCATTTGGCTGTAAAGTCAAAAATTGTGAAAAGTAGCTTTAGAAAATCCTGCGTAACTTTTTATTATAGATAGAATACAAAAATATCTTTTAGGCATGTGATTGCTGATTGCTTCATGGGGAATATTTGTGTCAGACAAGTTTCAGAGTCCTGGATGGAGAAAGTTAAAATATAAGCAATTGCAACCGCAAATTTTGGATTTTTCAACAATTGCTGCGATTTTCGCAACTGACTATATATAAATATATATATATATATATATTACAAGCGACATTGGTTCTTAATACACAAACAAAAATTTAGTCAGTCCCGTTTGCTAGATAGAGCGAAAATCAAAAAACAAAAATGTCATGCATGAAAATCATTTTAGTCATATTTCCCTCGAAAATTAAAATTTTCCAAAAATATCCAATTTGTGCTTTTTGTTTACCGCAATATCCACATTTGAAAAAAATGGTGCCAATTTAGCGGTTGAAGCTGGAATCCTTAAATTAGCTGTGTATATCCCAGAAAATGCGTTTTCTGCACAACATTGCCAACATTTCATTATTATTAGTTATATATTTGGGCATTAATAATTAATTTGTATACACTCCACGAGAGTATTATAGCTTTGTGCATTTGTTTGTAACACCCAAAAGGAAGGGAAGGGACCCATTTTTAATTATACCGATCGGCTTAGAATCACTTTCTGAGTCGATTTAGCGATTTTAACGAAACTTTGCACAGCGAAGTTTTTCGGGAGAGGGACGAACGCTATTTAATTTGAAGAAAATCGGTTCAGATTTAGATATATCCACCATACGAATTTCAATCCCGATTTGACGCTTTTCACTCTAAATACCACATATTTCAACAGATTTTCTTCAAAATTGGCAAAACTAAAGGGTGATTTTTTAAGAGCTTGATAACTTTTTTTTTTTTAAAAAACGCATAAAATTTGCAAAATCTCATCGGTTCTTTATTTGAAACGTTAGATTGGTCCATGACATTTACTTTTTCAAGATAATTTCATTTAAATGTTGACCGCGGCTGCGTCTTAGGTGGTCCATCCGCTTAGTCCAATTTTGGCATTTCCACGTTTTTGAGTAACAGAGACCCAATTGGTGCGAACGGCGACGAATCGAAAATTGGTGGTCATCATTAACACTGGCCGATACAGCTGCGATATTTTCTTCAGTTCGCACTCTACGTAAGCGTGTTGGTGGTTTAATGTCCAACAATGTAAATTTGGTGCGAAATTTAGTCACAATAGCCCGAATAGCCGCTTCAGTGGGTCGATTAAACTGACCATAAAATGGAAGCGCGCAATGAACTTTCTTAACAGAGCACGCATTTTGATAATAAAATTCAATAATTTGCAAGCGTTGTTCGTTTGTAAGATGATTCATGATGAAATGTCAAAGCATACTGAGCATCTTTCTCTTTGACACCATGTCTGAAATCCCACGTGATCTGTCAAATACTAATGCATGAAAATCCTAACCTCAAAAAAATCACTCTTTACTTATAGTTCAACTAGAAACACCTGTGCTTCAGATTTATATATAGCTCCCATACATATTTCGTTCCCAATTGGAATTTTTCCGCTCTAGAATCCACATATTTTAGTAGATTTTCTTCAAAATTCGCAAACACACCTTATATTTCAACTGGAAACACCAGTGGTAAAAATGTGATAGATCGGTTCAGATTTATATATTGTGAAATGGGTCACATCGGTTCAGATTTACATATAGATCTCATACAAATTTCTTTCCCCCCGGAAACCGCGTATTTTCAGAGAATTTCTTAAAATTGAGCATAACATATTATATATGTTATATATATATATATGGCATAACGTTATACTTCAACTAAAAGAACTTATTGTGAAAGTTAGTCACTTGTTTGGATATAGCCCGATAAAAATATTATTCTCAATTTGACAAATTGGACCAGGTCATATTAGCCTGTGATTAGGAAACATTTTCCCGTTTCACTTTTTTACTGAATTGAATTGTATTCCGATAGAAAGTGGAGTGTATCATAAAGTCGGCCCCGCCCGACTTTAGCCTTTCCTTACATGTTTAAACATGAAAAAGTGGCTATGAAGCATAAAACCGCGAATAATGGGAAATTTAAACAAATTTTTAATCGTAGCAATTTGTAATTCTTTTTGGGTTAAATTGTAGAAGATTGATCAATAATAATTTTTAAAATTAAGGAGAAAATCAGATTTGTGGAGTGGAGTCTTTTCCGCTAGTACGTGTTTCCATCTATGTCAATTTTGCTCCACCACGTTATATTTAACTTAGGAATATGTCCAGTGAAAGTTTTGTTTTCCAGATCAAGCCATGTTAGAATAAAGCAAATTTCTACATGATTTTTTTGGGTTAAATTTGACATAGATTTGTATTACATACAATTTTCCTGAAGATGGACTTATATATATTTTACTTTTGTTTCTCCAAGAAGAGGATGTATGCTTCTCTAGTTATGGAAATGTCAACCAATCACCGTCCTTTCTAATTCTTAGTCACTTACTTCACATGCTTTTTTCTCAGGTCTCTGAAGATCCTTGCAGATTTAAATATGATAAGGCAAAAATAATATATTCAAGCATTCGTTATCTTTAATCTACAAAAATGATATCAGTCGAACAGTCATATTATTTATGAGCAAAGAATTTCCCACTTGAACTCTTTTCCACCCACCGTAGATTTTAATTATTCCAGTGCATTTCAATGAATGTAGATGGGTACGATGGGTACATGGCACATACATATACAAACAGACATTTTATAAAAAATAAGGATAAAACCGTTCTAAGTATGTATAAAAAATATATTGCGTTGTTGCACTATGGGAAGGATGAATGTCAAATATTGCCTGAACGGGACTAGAATATTGGAACGACCAGAAACAATTGGCACATCACATCGGATAATGATCAAATTATCCACAGCATTATATATTATAACTAGGACTCTATTACAACAATTAACAACTCAGTTTGTCGTGTTTTATTTACAATGTCTAAGTTTAATAATTTTCAAAGAAGGCTTTCATTTCAGAAAAGAGATAAATCGAAAAAAATATGCCGCTAAAACATAAAGCGGGTGAGAAGAGGACCTGCTTAGGCTTTCATTATCATTTTTGTAACTCTTTTTTTTTGCCATCGAGAACATTTTTTAAGCCCTGACAATTTATCGAACAAATACTGTTAAAATTATTACAATTTAAATTCCAGTTTAAATTATTCCACAAATTCCGCAATCCTCGTCCATAGTGCATTGCCCGGGAAATATAATGTCTGCATTTTTTTCCGCCTCAACAGCAGAGCCTTGAAATCATGCCGCTTGGTTTCTCAATCATCGCTGAAAATACAAGTAGACGTGAACTGGTTTATAAACACGTAGCAACAACCTCAATTCATTTGCATTTCAGCCTTATGTTGTTGCTTTACGATATTATAATATTTTGCACAAATGCATCGGCTAAGTAGGCGAAGCATAAACCATTTATGCAACACTTAGCAGTCAAAGGCTTTCATAGAACCGCAATGGGAGTTTCTTAAGAGGGGTATTCTCGTTTGTTTTCGTTTTTGTGCAGTTTGCTGAGAACTTTGAATTTCCATATCCTTTGTTATAGGAAGGACTTTAGTATAATCAATACCACTAAAACCCCATTTAAATTCTTTGTTCAAAAGGAGAAGAGGGATTTAGCCAACTAAGTTGGTAATAAGGCAAAAAAATGGCAAATATTTGTAAGGGTTATTATAATTAATTGGAAGTACACAAAGCTTCACGGGAGAATTAAATAAGTTGTACCAAAAACTATCTCAGTAGTTTTTTTAATTGACAATTTTTAACTGTTGTCAGTTGCGGAATTTATGAAATGTTTGAAGAACAATGTTCTTTTTCATTTTTTCGGTTGAAACTATTTCGAATTGAAGATACAGTCAGTTTGCACACATGACTTAATGTAATTCAAACATGGACAGTCGCAGCCATTGCACGATGGGGAATTGAGGAAATAATTAGAATTAAATCTGTTTCTTATCTAAACGGCAGATTCGTTTTATGTATAAACAAAGTTTAGGAAAAATAGCAACCATGGATCAAAGGTTTCAGAAGACGATATCACCAGTGTTTCACCAGTGAGCAATCAGCTGGTCCCAACCTCACCAAGTGACTATGAGACAGATGGTATTCTTACCTTACAATACCCAGTCATCAGCGAAATTTCACTAAAATCCTGTCAGCCTTTCCCATTGTGTTTTGTGGTGAAAGGCCTGCTGTAAAATGAAAGAAATCTATGCGTTCTATTTCGTTGCTTTCCATGGACAACTAAGATCCAGTTACTCTTGTAAAATCAACGCTTAATGAGCGCTTTGCATTGCGGTCAAATGATCACAATCATCCAAATCTGGCATCAAAATCGTGCAACGTACATTAATGGGCTGACCAAGGAATTGCACCTTGCAACACAGTTGTACCACTGCAACAGCGAGTATCATGAAATCATTAAACAACAACTCCGGCGTAGCATTATGGCCGATGTTGGCGAACTGTTGCAATGAGCTGAACATCAAAATGGGCTCCTTGTTGCAGTCAAACGAAAACGAAACCAAGAACGGTGACATAAGAACCGCAGCATTTGCATGGTTGCAGTTTAAGTATGCAAACCAGAGATGGCAATCGTGCTGCAGTTGTACTTTTATACACCCTCCATCAGACCATCAAAAAAAATCCAAAGGAGGGTTTCCACAGGATATTCTAAACAAGTAAGAAAAGGCTAAATTCGTTCGGGGCCGACTATATGATACCCTACACTCTCTGCTCCAATACAATTTAATTCGGTGAAAATCGTGAACGGCATTTGTATGGAGCTATACATACATCTGAACCGTTTCTAATGTAAATATAATAAGTCCTTCCGTATTTGAAGAAAATCGGTTAAGGTATGTGGATTCAACAGTGGTTAACCTCAAATCGGGAGCGAAATTTGTGTTGGACCTATATCTAAATCTGAACCGATTGGACACATTTTTACACAGATGTTTCTAGTTGAAATATGCGGTGTTGTGGCAAATTTGATCGAAATCTGCGAAATTATGTGGTTTCCAGAGCGAAAAAGTCAAATCGGAAGCGATTTCCTCCAAATTCAATACCGATCGTCCTTTGCCAAAAAAGTAACTTCTGCCAAATTTCATGATTATCGGACAGTAATTGCGACCTTTAGAGTACGAACAAGCTTAGCAGGACAGCAGACGGACAGACAGACATCGATAAATCGATTCAGCTGGTGATTCTAAGCCGATCCGTGTAATTAAAAGGGGGTCTAGCTCGATTATTTATTGGTGTTAAAGCATTTGGCGGAAAACTAACTTATAATACCCTAGTCCACGAAGTGGACATTTTTGGCCATTTTGGTACATTTTAACAGTTTTGAAATCTCATCTCTGGTGTATCTTCGTGCCATCTCTTATTTTGAGGTTTGCACTCGCATTTGAATGTTCATAGCTTCCATCTTTCCGTGGAAACTATTTTAAAGTTCTCCTCTTTAGCATTTGCTCAGTGTTAGTAGCACAATTGCATTAGGTATTCATGAGACCATCGGAAGTGTACGATTTTGGTTGGGATAGCTTGGCACGGATTTGCTGGTCAAATGCATCAGACATGTTTCGCCATTTAAACTGAATGAGCTTTTCATTGTAAAATCCACAATGTCGGTGAATATTAATGAAACGCTAAAAAGGCGTTTAAGCGATTTACAAATATGTACATGTTAGGAAATATTAAAATCGGTCTTGACCAATTATAGTCGTTGTGGTGGAAAAATACCAAATGAGAATGCAGGAAATGAATTTTTAGACAAAAAGAAACACTGGATTACCAAATGAATTTATCTATAATAGTATCAAGTTCGGAACCTGGGAGTTGATTTTAAATATCTGGATCATCAAAAATGAGTCATTTCATGTCAAACCGGACCGCACAAATTTTCACATGTCTCACACTTTACTTAAATAAAAATATTTTAAAAATTGTTTTCACGTGTCCTAAGAAAAAAATTAAAAAAAAAAATAAATTTTATTTTCAGAGTTACAGGCATTGTAATATTCACAAAAATAGAAAATCTTGCTTACAACTTTATAGAGTGGGCCATTTAAAACTTTAAATTAGAATCTTCTATAAAAACGTACTGATTATTATTTTTTCAAATTTCTGGTTTTATTAGAAAGGTTGATCTTTGTGTTTTAATAATGGAAGACAATATCATTCACATGACTACCACTACTGTCTCGGCAGTCACTCATCCGATCAACCAAATTTTTCCGTCCATACCAGTCCACAACAGTGACTCGTTGTAGATGCAGTGGCTTCTCGATAGTCACCTGTGGGAACCCCATATGCAGCAATTTAGCTTATTGACATAGCCACCGAAATGGAAATGAGCTTCATGAAAGCTGAACTGAAGGCCGATCTCTTCTCGAATAATTTCCACGTAATAGTTCGCGTTAGAGAATTATTACTTTGGAAGTAAGTTTTTAATATTTCACAACTTTGGGTATAGCGTCACATATATTCAAATGTCAAAACCTAAAAATAAAAATAAAAATAAAAATAAAAATAAAAATAAAAATAAAAATAAAAATAAAAATAAAAATAAAAATAAAAATAAAAATAAAAATAAAAATAAAAATAAAAATAAAAATAAAAATAAAAATAAAAATAAAAATAAAAATAAAAATAAAAATAAAAATAAAAATAAAAATAAAAATAAAAATAAAAATAAAAATAAAAATAAAAATAAAAATAAAAATAAAAATAAAAATAAAAATAAAAATAAAAATAAAAATAAAAATAAAAATAAAAATAAAAATAAAAATAAAAATAAAAATAAAAATAAAAATAAAAATAAAAATAAAAATAAAAATAAAAATAAAAATAAAAATAAAAATAAAAATAAAAATAAAAATAAAAATAAAAATAAAAATAAAAATAAAAATAAAAATAAAAATAAAAATAAAAATAAAAATAAAAATAAAAATAAAAATAAAAATAAAAATAAAAATAAAAATAAAAATAAAAATAAAAATAAAAATAAAAATAAAAATAAAAATAAAAATAAAAATAAAAATAAAAATAAAAATAAAAATAAAAATAAAAATAAAAATAAAAATAAAAATAAAAATAAAAATAAAAATAAAAATAAAAATAAAAATAAAAATAAAAATAAAAATAAAAATAAAAATAAAAATAAAAATAAAAATAAAAATAAAAATAAAAATAAAAATAAAAATAAAAATAAAAATAAAAATAAAAATAAAAATAAAAATAAAAATAAAAATAAAAATAAAAATAAAAATAAAAATAAAAATAAAAATAAAAATAAAAATAAAAATAAAAATAAAAATAAAAATAAAAATAAAAATAAAAATAAAAATAAAAATAAAAATAAAAATAAAAATAAAAATAAAAATAAAAATAAAAATAAAAATAAAAATAAAAATAAAAATAAAAATAAAAATAAAAATAAAAATAAAAATAAAAATAAAAATAAAAATAAAAATAAAAATAAAAATAAAAATAAAAATAAAAATAAAAATAAAAATAAAAATAAAAATAAAAATAAAAATAAAAATAAAAATAAAAATAAAAATAAAAATAAAAATAAAAATAAAAATAAAAATAAAAATAAAAATAAAAATAAAAATAAAAATAAAAATAAAAATAAAAATAAAAATAAAAATAAAAATAAAAATAAAAATAAAAATAAAAATAAAAATAAAAATAAAAATAAAAATAAAAATAAAAATAAAAATAAAAATAAAAATAAAAATAAAAATAAAAATAAAAATAAAAATAAAAATAAAAATAAAAATAAAAATAAAAATAAAAATAAAAATAAAAAATGATTAGTAAACCCAGGTATTTCATGGGAGCAATTTTATGTAGTTCATATAAATTATACAGTTACTATAAATTCATCTTTAGTCATATTTAACGAATATGGTTAATAATATGGTAATTGATCCAATTATGCGAAAGACAAATACAAATTATACAGTAGTAATAGGATAAATCGGACGGACATTTCAAAAGGGGGTCTATAACAACATTTTGGGCCTGGTCCAAAACATGGGCCTATATATTTCTCATTCACGGTAGGTATTCCTTGTTGAAAACTATCATGATCTGAAAAATTTTATGAAGATCCGATGTAAGATGTAGTTTCTAGAGCTGTAATAGATCAGAATGGGGCCCATTTGGGTTATACCAAAGACTAAAGACGGGCGGACTTTCTATCTCATTACAATTCAATTCGGTGAAAAAGTGAAATCGGGAAGGATTTTTGCATCCTGTAAATGTATGTGTTTGATAAAAAATGTTAAATCGGAATGTACATTTGTATATTGAAACCTGGTACGATATGACCCGCTTTCACCATGTATGTTTATTGGTGAAATATAATATGTAAAGTTTAGCCAAAATCGGTTAAACATTCGGGAGCAACATTTGTATGGGGGCTATATCTAAATCTGAACCGAGTTTACCCACGTTCAGCATAGGTGTTTCTAGTTCGATTATAAAATGTTGTGCCATATTTAAAGAAAATCGGGTACAATATATCGTTTCTACAGCGGAAAATGTCAAATCGGGAGCGACATTTGTATCGGGGCAATATCTAAATCTGAACCGATCTAACCCGCTTTCGCCACAGGTATTTCTAGTTTGATTATAAGGTCTTAAGCCAATTTTGAAGAAAATCGGGTGCTATATATGCTTTATAGGGCGGAAAAAGTCAAATCGGGATCGATCTGAACCGATTTCCTCCAAATTCAATACCGATGGTCCTTGGGCCAACAAAAAATAACTTCTGCCAAATTTCACGATCATCGGACAACAATTGCGACCTGTAGAGTGCGAACAAGCTTAGATGGACAGCAGACGGACGGACGGTCAGACAGACATCGTTAAATCGAATCAGCTGGCGATTCTAGGCCGATCGGTATACTTAAAGGTGGGTATAGCTCGACTATTTCTTGGTGTTACAAACATTTGGCGCGAAACTAACATATAATAACCTAGTCCACGAAGTGGTGTAGGGTATAAAAATAAAAACAAAAATTCCAAAGTCAAAGTAACCGGTACCCAGCAAAAACTCTCATTGCCAAGTAATGTGGGGAATAAGGCAAAACCAAAAACCTTCACTACTTATTTTTCGGATCCGTTTCTAATTATTTTTATAAAGGGATTGTAAAAAAATAAGTAATTCCACGCACGCTTACAAAAGGTTGAGAAATAAGTACTTCAACACACGCTTACAAAAAGTTAATATATAAGTACTGGGTGGAAAGTATGTTGGTTGGCGTTGTTGTGTGTTGTGGTTGGTGGTTGGTGGTTTGAACACACACATAAAAACTTTTCTATCAACTTCAACTTATTGCAACTTCACGGCAAGCGAACGCAAGCACTAAAAAGTACAGTTTTGTTGTTGTAAAAAAAGGAACAATACAATAAGAATAAATGTGAATGTTTCATTGGAAAAAATAAGCGTAACTCATGGTAAACAGTATGTTGATGATTTTCCGTGCTGTCCCGGGATCCCGGATAAATGAAAAAATAATTCCCGTTTCCCGGGAAATAAAAAGTACGGGAAAATGCAAACCCTAACTAAAACCTCTCAGTTGGGTATCATATAATAATTAAATGCGAATGCGATTTGGAGATCCTTTCTTGAGGATCCTATACTTTTCGGCTTGATTGAAACGGCATAAACATGTGCATATCCGAACGTGTTTATCTGAATCAGAAATTCTATAGGTTATCGTTGAATATGTTTTGTGTAAATTCAAGAACTTATCTGTTTTGGTCATATTCACGATGCCACTGAAGTGCAACCAACAACATACTCTTCCTATACTCGTCTCATGCATAGGTAATGATGGGTCAGAGGAAATTATGTTGTCATCATCACAAAACACAAAACAGACTTCTACGAGGTTAGACTACAGAACAGAAGCAATGTATCAGTTGCCTCTACAAATTCAGCTGCTGCGAATTCATTGTTTTTGTTTTCGTTTCGCAACAACGAATAAGTTGTTCTGATGCGCTGTCAAGTGCACAAAATTGCGAGAGTTTGTCAGTGCTAACCCAGAAAAATGAAACTCCTTGTCTTGCATAATTCTTCCTGGGTATTGCGTTTGCATAACTTGTCTCTGCCCAGTGCTACTGTGACATAATTTAACTCAGTCCATTGTGAGGTTGAGGACTTCTACGAGGATATATTATGAATTTTGTGAAAGTAACAAATAAGGAAAGGGAAAAGTAGGACGAGGTCGACTATATGATACTCTCCACTTTCTATCCCAATATAGTTCAAATAGCTGTTTTCCAAAAGCGGCAAAATTCCCCTTCATAAATCGTTAACTTCTATGTAATCCACAGCGGTTGCGTAGTCTTCGATTGATCTTTCTGTGATAGGCATATATTGCAAAAGAAGAACTAGCGATAATCGAATTAAAAATATTAGTAACATTTCCTAAACCGTAAGTAATATATACATAATGTTTCGATAGATAGAATGAACACTTCATTTAAGCCAACATTTTCTCTAAATTCCACTCACAATTATTTTATTGCCAACAATTTTTTCACAACTTGCTATTTTGTAGCACTTAGTTTTACACCACAAATCAATTGTTAGATAAATAATACAAAAAACAATTTAACTTGTCACTTTCCTTTCAATTTAGCAAATTTGCATAAAGCGCTATTCAGAAATTCTTTTCTGCTCGACAACAAACATGCTTAAACAATTTATTGGGACAACAAAAAATCCAATTACATGGCGTACATCATAATATCGAACAGCAACAAAAATAATATTTGCATTCGTTAATTAAAATTGCAATTTCGTGCAGCCATCAGATTTTTTGCGAATTTATTATGGGCAATCAGAAAAAGTATCATTATTCAAGTATGGCATGTAAATGCACTCCAAACATTGTAAATTGCAACACAATTTGAAGAGGAGAATAACAATTGAATTGATATAAAATATGGCGATATGAGGCATTTCGTGCGACATATTCTAAGCCCGTTTAGACAGAGAGACTGAAGGACAGCACTACATGAATTCATCTAGAAACGTTATGCCGATCGATATACGTAAAGGTGAAGCTACACGATTTTGCACCAATTAGTAAGAGTATAAAAAATTTGGTTTGTGGTTGGTTTTTAGGGTGATAAATTTATTTTAACGATAAGATTTGCTTACTTATTTTTATATTCCAACAGACTTTGTCTTTGGCAGGTGTAATTCCATCACAAACCGATTCAAAAACCATAGATTTGAAAAATCATCCCCCTCCGACTTTGACGAAATTAGAAACGTACATTCTACTAGTGGTTGACAATCATTTTGAAAAACAATTTTAGGTTCTGAAGCTACGGTGAACCCACTCTGGATTTTTGATATTTTGTAGAGATCAAGCTAAAAGACATAAAAAATTAAAGATATTTTTTTCAGGATATTCAAGGGTTATATTTATTTTTAATTTCTTGAGATATGAAACACATATTATTAACGTGTACATATTACGAAAAAAAGACACACATTGTATATACACAGCAAAAAATTGGAAGCACTTCAGTAGGAAGCACATTTTAATCGCATCTCAAAATCCAATTGTGTATTTTCCCGCTTTTGAGGAAGTTCTTTTAAACAACTTCCAAAGAAGTCGATAATATGGGATAGAAACCGTATCATTTTACGAATAGCATTTTCACAAGTGAATGGGAATGAATTTTTAGTACGGGGTCACAGAGGCAAGGTGTTCGCTTTGCACCCAGAAGGTTTCGGGTTCGAATCGTGGTTCGGGAAAAAACTTTTTTTTTTTACTTTTATAAATAAACGATGTTTAATTTTGTAATTTTTTAAAAATTTTATTTTTGTTTAAAAAATACATATTTATTGCTTTGTTAATGTACTTCAAATATTTGTTTTTTATAAGTTATTAATACTACATAATATCAGGGTAGTGTTAATTTATTTAATGCTAATTTTATTTAATATTAATTTGCGTTATAAATGAATTCATACTAAATAAATATTTTGTTAAGTTTCCTATTGAAAGTTCTAACAAACAAATTGGTTTGCTTTAGTTATTCACTACTCACAACAGAGGGTAGCTGAGATGGTTAGAGTGGCGTAGTAGCAACCAGAATATCCGCTGTTTTACTCCCGGTAGCGGCGGATTTTTTAAAAAAGAAATGGAAACTATTGAAAAAGTGGTTCCTTTGCAACACTTTAAAATAACTTTTAAGTTTTTCAAAATAAAGGTCATCCTTACTCCGACAACTCCGTGTTAAATTTATTGGTGAAGATCCCAATTTTCACTACTTCCGGATCACAAGATGAACATCTTTTTTTTTACTTCTTTGGGTGCTCTCTTTTTGCTGGGAAGTAGCATGTATTTACTAGTCTTTTATAAATTCTATAAACTATATACGAAATTACCGACATATTTATAACTATTATCTGCTTATTAATTTATTAAATCTGATTTCTAAACTGCAGAATTTCCAGAAGTAAATAAATGCTAGCCCACCTAATATACATTATGTTTGATTACATTTTGGAATTTCAAGTGACGAAATTTGAATTTCAATTGACGTCTTTTGAATTTCAAATGGTGTCTTTCGAAGTACAAAAGACGAGTTTTGAATTTCAATTGATATTTTCTGAATTTCAAGTGATGTCTTTTAGATTACAATTGAAAATTTATTTATTTATTTATTTCATTTATTAAGTCTATGGAAATAACTCCTTACAGACCAGCAATGTATTACAATTCAATAATAATATTATACTAATAACAATAAAAAACTTAATTAATTATATTATTTAACAATTTTTTAAAAATAAGACTAGAAATAGTAAAATCTACAAATTCACAAATAGAATTATAAAGTTTCATCGATCTAATTAAGGATTCATTGGAAGCATAATTAGAAAAATGTCTATCGATATGAAAAGGGTAGTAATGTCTCAAAGATCGTGACGGCGCACTAAACTGAATGAGAGAAAGTAACTCTGGGCAATCCACAGTGGCATTTATAATACCATGTAAAAACAACAGTGAAGCTATATCTCTTCTAGAGGACAAAGATTTTATAGAAAGAAGTAAACATCTACTTTCGTACGATGGAATTGGTGCAGAAAAGTTTAAAGAGTTTAAAGCAAACTTCATAAACGTTTTCTGAACTTTCTCAACTCGGTAACTATGTACTGAAGCATTTGGGCTCCAAATGAAAGAAGCATATTCAATTTTTGACCGAACAAAAGAACAATATAAAACCTTTTTCGTATAAGGATCTGAGATTTCAGACATGTAGACATTTAGAATAGTTGACTGGAAGACCATTATAAGTAGACCAAAGGGAAAATCTATCAATGTCATCCTGCAATAATTGTATGTCACTAAAAGATCGAATAGCCCTGAAAATCTTTAAATCATCAGCATACATAAGATGCCTAGAATTCAAAAAACAACAATTAATATCATTAACAAAAATATTGAATAACAACGGACCCAATACACTTCCTTGTGGGATACCAGAAGTTGGAATATAAGTATCTGCTTTTGAGAAATCAGAATATATAGTGTCCACATGAACACCACTCTCAAAATTCGAAATGCAATATTTTGTAAAAACTGCTAAATTGCTAGTTGTAGACCTTCCATGGAAAAACCCATGTTGAGCAGGACTTATATAGCTCTTAAATCTAAAAGACAATTTATCACAAATTATGTGTTCAAAAAGTTTGGCAATATTTGACAATTTTGAAATTATTTGACAGATTTAAATATTGGAACGATTCACAACATTCTTTTAAGACAAAGGCAGATACTCCATCAATATCATTTTTGTATGATATTGACAGTTTTGAAATGCCTGAATAAATATCTTCATCAAAAATGTGCAAGTTAGAGTTATCTGCAAAAGATGTAATATTATCAAACATAGATTCATTAACATGAGAAGATACATCACAAAACGTGGATTGAAAATAGTCTTTAAAGAGATTGGCTGATTCCAACAGAGAATTATAACCTTTTAGGATCGGACTTAATACTTTCGCTATAACCCATAATATATTGATTGTATAAAAATTTATTGAGAAAATTAAATTCTCTCATATAATGAACATACAATCTTTCATCATTGATATCATGATTCGCTTTAAATTTCTTATAAAATTTATTTCTAAGATTTTTCAGCCTTTTCAATCCCTTAGTGTACCATGGTAGTTTGTAAGCCCTAGGTTTTAACAGAGAAATATTACTTTTAAAAATATCAGTAATTATTTTTAAAAATTTATCATAACAAATTCTTACAATATCACTATCTAATACAACATTCCAATTAATATTAGAAAGTAATGAGTTTAAAAAATCAAAATTACATGAGTTATAATCATAATGAACTTCATAACGATCATAACTGGGTAAATATTCATGAACCTTTATTCCAATTTCTAAAGCCGAATGATGAGTATTCGCAGGAGAATTGGAAAAGCGCATTCTGAAACAGAACAATTTAAATCAAAACTTACAAAAATTAAGTCCAACATTTTACTCAGTCTATTATAAACACAGTTTACTTGTAGCAAATCAAGATTAAATAGAGAATCTAAAAAGTTAATTTCAAAAGGTTTATTTACATTATCGGGAAGAAAGCTTTCAGTATTTTGAGTTTTAGACCATATAATATCACTTAAATTAAAATTGCCAAGAAAGCAGCAACAATCAATATGTCGCATACTCTCGGCCAAATATAAAAAATACTGAATATGACCCATATATGTAGCATCAGAACTATTCGGAGGAATACACGAAACACACAAATACAAATTTGCACTTGAAGATTCAATTATGACAGTTAGTTGATCATACAACAAGTTTCCATCATTTAACGGAACAACTCTAGAAGAAATACACCTTTTCACAGCTATTAAAACGCCACCACCTCTACTACAACCTGTAGACATTTCATCCCTATCCTTTCGATAGACATTGTACAGATTCGTACAAAAAAATGCATCATCAAAAAAATCGCTATTTAACCAAGTTTCAGTAATAACATAAACATCATAATCACAATGATATGTATAAGAACTAAACAATGAAGTTTTGGTTCTCATACCAGAAACATTGTGATAATAAATCTTTAAAGAACCGCACTTCAAGCTATTGCTTGAAGAGGCTTCTTTGCCTGAAAAACCTTAAATGGTCGTACTTTAACATCCGCTGTCCATAATTGAGATTTGAACAGCTCATTATAAAATGCTGGAGATATTCCAAGCTTAAAATTAACAAATTTTAAATTATCTACCGATACATCCTTCTTTACAAGCTTATAACAAGAGATATGACATTTATCAATATCCAAATGTTTTGCAACATAAGCAATGACTAGATCTTCCGTAACAGTTGGTTTGAACGAAGACAAATGCACCCATTTCCTCATGACCACAACATCCAGTTCTGCATTGGTATTTTCACCAACAACAACACGTTCTTTTCGTTTTCTTCTTGTCACATTCTTCCAATTCTCATTAGCATTTAAATCACGCACAGCATCACTGAGAGCATCAGAGAAATCTTAAGGATTAGATGCAGACGCAACAACATCATCTGTTCTTGAAGCAGAAGCACCCACGACAGCATCAACTTTGTTGTTATTAAGCACAACATCACCACTAGAAGCAGCAACATCAAACAGAACATTATCAGCAACAACAGCGACAGTACTCTCTCTCTCTACTCTCCAAACCGGTTTTAGTAGCAGGCAAGCTGAGATGAGATGCATTTCTATTTGTTTTGTTGTTGACAAATAGAGTAAACATAGATTTTAACTCTTTTATTTCATTTGAGAGCAAACTTATTTTTTTCAATAATTCACACGACGACTGTAAACAATTGTCGCAATTATACACAATGTTTTCATAATCAATTAGTGCAATGACCGCTCTTTCATTATCCACTTTCGCACAAAGATTACGAAATTTTATTTGACACACATTGCAAGTAATCTCACAATCTTTTTGAATTGGTTTGTAACATTGCGAACAAACGAAACCATGCGACAACGACATTGCGAACAACTTGCG
>OX377621.1:138159545-138569739 GCA_947397865.1 Polietes domitor | reverse complement strand
AAATAGCTGTTCTCCAAAAGCGGCAAAATTCCCCTTCTTAAATCGTTAACATCTATGTAATCCACAGCGGTTGCGTAGCCCTCGATTGATCTTTCTCTAATAGGCAGATATTGCAAAAGAAGAACTAGCGATAATCGAATTAAAAATATTAGTAACATTTCCTAAATTGTAAGTAATATATACATGATGTTTCGATAGATAGTATGAAAACTTCATTTAAGCCAACATTTTCTCTAAATTCCACTCACTATTATTTTATTGCCAACAATTTTTTCATAACTTGCTATTTTGTAGCACTTAGTTTTACACCACAAATCAATTGTTAGATAAATAATACAAAAAACAATTTAACTTGTCACTTTCCTTTCAATTTAGCAAATTTGCATAAAGCGCTATTCAGAAATTCTTTTCTGCTCGACAACAAACATGCTTAAACAATTTATTTGGACAACAAAAAATCCAATTACATGGCGTACATCATAATATCGAACAGCAACAAAAATAATATTTGCATTCGTTAATTAAAATTGCAATTTCGTGCAGCCATCAGATTTTTGCGAATTTATTATGGGCAATCAGAAAAAGTATCATTATTCAAGTATGGCATGTAAATGCACTCCAAACATTGTAAATTGCAACACAATTTGAAGAGGAGAATAACAATTGAATTGATATAAAGTATGTCGATATGAGGCATTTCGTGCGATATATTTCAATTCTGTTTAGGCAGAGGGGCTGAAAGACATTGCTAAATCAGGTGAAGGTATCTGGACGTTTCAAACTTTGCATAAAACTACCTTATAATATCCTTTTCAATAGAGTTGAATAAGATATAATAAGAAAGGACAACAAAAAAATGCGGACTAAATTGTAAAGAAATAGTCTAATTGCTTTAATAGGTTAAAACTGGAGAGATATCAGAAAACAGTTAAAGAGGTCCCCTGATAAATAATATGAAGTGTATTCTAAAGCGGCAAGAAGTCAAATCGGGAGGAATATATGAGTTACATTTTGTTATCTTTGGGCTAATACTGTATTACCAAAAAATATATATTTTAATATTAAATAAATATTGAAATATAACATGACCTGCAAAATTGTATCGAGATCCAAAGCACGAAGTTGGTTCTAGAGCTGTAATAGAGTAGAATGCGGCCCAAATTTGTATGGGGGTTATACCAATATATGGACCCATATATTTCACTTTCATATAATGTATTCTTAGTTGAGAGTAGGTATTCTTTATTGAAATATAACATGGCATATTAGAGCAGTAATAGTGTAAATCGGAGGTACATTTGTATGGGGGCTATATCAAAACATGGACCCATGCGGTCCACTTTCAGTCTAGCTGTTTTTCAAATATAACACGATCCTGAAAATGTTGTCATGATTCCATGTAAAATGTGTATTATAGTGTAAATTATAGGGATATTTATATGGAGGCTATATCTAAATCTGAACCGATTTTCTCCAAATTCAATACTAATCGTCCTTGGGCAAAAAAGTAACCTATGCCAAATTTCATGACAATCGGATTAAATCGATTCAGCTGGTGATTCTAAGCCGATCCGTATACTTAAAGGTGGGTCTAGCTCGATTATTTCTTGGTGTTACAAACATTTGGCGCTAAACTAACTTATAATACCCTAGTCTACTTATAATACCTAAACTACCTATCTAATGCATCTTAGCGCGCCAAAATATCTTAACAATGTCAGAAATGAAAATATTAGCCTCTATCGCTCAACATAGACGCAACGGAACTATCCCCTTCAACATATTTTTCGCTGTGTATAAAGCTTATAGTATTTAAAAACAAAAGTATTTGCTATGATCCTTAAAATGAAAAAAAAAACGGATAAGCATTGAACCTGCGCCCTGGCTAGAGCTAGAATCATGAAATTCGGTGTGTGCCTTTCACTAGCAAGCATACGAGCTGCCAAAAGGGATGTTTTGAAATTTTTACTTTTAAGGGAAGAAAGAGCCAAAAAATGATAAAAATGGAACCAATTGAAGTAAAGCAGCTATATTCTTGTAATCGATATTTACATTTCTCTGACAAGGTAGACTTGCAACATAAATGGATTTTTCGAAATTTGTACTTCTAAGGGGCGAGCGGGACAAAAAGGGATAAAAATGGTACCAGCTGAAGCATAGGGTCCCCCATCCAACTTTTTTTTCAACTTTTCAACCGCTGGACTATTATTTGTGGGGTGCCCTCAATGATAAGTATTACGCCGACAAGCCAGAGACAATTGACGCTTTAAAGGACAATATTCGTGAAGCCATTGGTGAAATACAGCTGCACACAATCGATAATGTGCTTAAAAATTGGACCGATCGTGTAGGCTACTGCAAATAAAAAAAAGAAATTTGAGAAAATATTCAGTAGTTTTTTTTTATAACATTTTCAAAAAAAGTTATTTGGCGGACCCTTTATTACAGCTAGAATCGCGCAATATAAATGCATTTTTGTATTTTTAGGGGTGAGCAGCACAAAAACGGATAAAAATTGTACCAACTAAAGTATTGCAGCAAGAATCGTTAAATTGCATATGAAATTCCTCTGACCATGTATTTTTTTGTAATTTGTACTTATATGGGGTGAGGGAAAAAGGGATAAAAATGGTACCATTTAAAGTATTGCAGCTAGAATCGTGAAATTTGATCTGTAAATTCCTCTGACCGTGTATGTATGTATGTAAATTCGTTTACATTCCTCAGATCACGACGACGGGCAACATGAACATTCTTTAGAATTTTTACATTTATGGAGTGAGCGGGACAAAAAGGGAATAAAATGGTACCAACTAAAGTAAATTCCTCTCACCAAATAGAGGCGCAATATAAATTCATTTTTGCAATTTAAAGAGGCGAGCTTGTCAAAAAGGGATAAAAATTGTACCAACTAAAGCATTGCAGCTAGAATCGTGAATTTTGGTATATAAATTCATCTGACACGTAAAATGTATTCTTTCGAAATTTGTAATTTTAACGGGCATTTTTTTAATAAAAATATGTGTTCAGATATCTCGGATAATTTTGCTCAAATAAGCTCATAAAAAGAATCAGAAAGACATTTGCGATTTTAGTTCGACAGCCAAATGATAAAAGTTGAGGAGTGCCTCGTCCTCTCAACTCAAAACAACACAACATCAACTCACATTCACAAGTACATATGTTGAAACCAGATAGTCGCGCCTTATCAAAAACTATAACATAATTATATGTGGGCCCAGAAATCAGTATTATTTAGTTTGGAATAAGAAGAATTCACACACAAAATTTCACGTGTTATTTTTTCTTCGAACTTAGTGCTCAAAACTGAAAATAAAATCTAAACCAAACGTTTGGTACTTATACAAAAGTATTACTATGTCTGTTGTTCGAATTACAATTATAAATTTGTCTTTGTAAGAATAAGCTATTATTGAGTAAATTCGAGATTTGCGAAGAGTGCCTTGAATCACTCTTGTAGGTTAGAGGGTTAAGTGGTGCGCGTGATAAAAATTGCGTGGGATAAAAATTGTGTACCGCCCTTTAATTACGCAAATGCGGAACATAAATGGATATTTCAAAATTTGTACTTATAAGGAGTATGCGGGACGAAAAGGAATAAATAAAGTACACACTTTTAGTGGAGAAGCGAGTACACATGTTACCTATAGTGATTTTACAAAATGTGAGGTGGAAGTTCAAAATAGGTGCAAAAAGTTATAAGATGGCTGCTTCAAGAAACTTGAGATCGAGGATATAAAATGCTCTGCGATTGTAATTTTTTGTTCGAAACCGAGTAGAAAATGATAAAAATGAATGAGGAAGAATAGTGCAATTCGACAAGCACATGCCTTTGACTGTGTATGAGTGCTATCTAATAGGAGGTTTCCAAATTACTACTTTAAATTTATCTATATCCAGAAAATTCAATAAATACCATCCAAGAAAAGAGATGGATAAAACTGTTAACAAATATCTGGCTTTTCTGCGTGGGCACTTCTAGTCAATTGATAATATTACATATTAACGTCGAAGGTAGCGAAATTAATAATGCTAATCGATCTACTCGATTTTGCACCAATTAGTAAGAGTATAAAAATTTTGAAAATGTGGTTTTTAGGGTGATAAATTTATTTTAATGATAAGATTTGCTTACTTATTTTTATATTCCAACGGACTTTGTCTTTGGCAGGTGTAATTCCATCACAAACTGATCCAAAAACCATAGATTTGAAACATCATACCCTCCGACTTTGATGAAATTAGAAACGTACATTCTACTAGTGGTTGACAATCATTTTGAAAAACAATTTTAGGTTCTGAAGCTACGGTAAAACCACTCTGGATTTTTGATATTTTGTAGAGCTAAAAGACATAAAAAATTAAAGATATTTTGTCAGGATATTCAAGGGTTAAATTTATTTTTAATTTCTTGAGATATGAAACACATATTATTAACGTGTACATATTACGTATATACACAGCAAAAAATTGGAAGCACTTCAGTAGGAAGCACATTTTAATCGCATCTCAAAATCCAATTGTGCATTTTCCCGCTTTTGAGGAAGTTCTTTTAAACAACTGCCTTAAAAGTCGATAATATGTAAATATACCGTAACATTTTACGAATAGCATTTTCACAAGTGAATGGGAATGAATTTTTAGTATGGGGTCACAGAGGTAATATAAGGTTCGCTTTGCACCCAGAAGGTGTCGGGTTCGAATCGTGGCTCGGAAAAAAAAAACTTTTTTTGTTTTTATACCCTACACCGCAGGGTATAATGTATTTGTGAATTTGTTTGAAACACCAAAAAAGGAATGGAGATATACCCATTGTTAATTAAACCGATCGACTTAGAATCACTTTTGGAATCGACTTAGCAATGTCAATCTGTCAGCCCATCTATTCTTGTAATCACGATACAGGTCGCAATTGTTGTCAGAACCAAATGAAACTTTGCACAACGAAGTTTTTCGGGACAAGGACGAACGCTATTTAATTTGAAGAAAATCAGTTCAGATTTAGATATAGCCCCATACGAATTTCACTCCCGGTCAAATCGGACCTCTTGATACCACATATTTCAACAGATTTTCTTCAAAATTGGCAAAACATCTTATAGTTCAACTAGAAACACCTGTGGTAAAAATGTATCGGTTCAGATTTATATATATCTCCCACACAAATTTTGCTCCCGATTTGACTTTTTTCCGGTGCAGAAACCACATATTGTATCAGATTGTCTTCAGACCTATGGTGAAAACAGATCAGATCAGTTCAGATTTATATATAGCTCCAATTCAAATTTCGCTCCCGATTTGACTTTTTCTGCTCTAGAATCCACATATTTTAACAGATCTTCTTCAAATCTTGCAAAATAGCTTATATTGCAACTAGAAACACCCATGGTGAAAATGGGTCAGATCGGTTCAGATTTACATATAGCTCCCATATAAATTTCGCTCCCGGACTGACTTTTTCCGCCCCAGAAACAGCGCATTCTCACAGAATTTCTTCAAATTCAGCATAACACGTTATACTTGAACTGGAAGAACTTATTGTGAAAGTTAGTCACTTCATTCCATGTTTGGATATAGCCCCGATACAAATATTTTCTCGATTTTACAAATTGGACCAGGTCATAATAGCCTGTGATTAGGAAACATACAAAAATTCTTCCAGTTTTCACTTTTATACAGAATTGAATTGTATTTGGATAGAAAGTGGAGTGTATCATATAGTCGGCTCCGCCCGATATGACCAGAGTTACAAGCCGACCCATAATAATCGGCGGCGGCGGCACTACTCAAAATGGGTCGGCGGCGGCTTTCGGCTGATAGTAAGTGGATTTTAGCCTTTCTTTACCTGTTTTTATTACTTTTATAAATAAACAATGTTTAATTTTGTATAATTTTTTCCGCTGTTCTAATCCCGGAAGCGGCGCATTTTTTAAAACAGAAATGAAGCTATTGAAAAAGTGGTTCCTTTGCAACACTTTAAAATAACTTTAAAGTCTTTCCAAATAAAGGATATCCCTTCTATGTTAACTCCGTGTTAAATTCATTGGTTAAGATCCCAATTTTCACTACTTCCTAATCACAAGTTGGACATCTTTTTTACTTCTTTGGGTGCTCTCTTTTTGCTGGACAACTAAGGAAGTAGCATGTATTTGCTAGTCTTTTAAAAATTCTATAAACTATATACGAAATTACCGACATATTTATAACTATTATCTGCTTATTAATTTATTACATCTGATTTCTAAACTGCAGAATTTCCAGAAGTAAAATAATATTAGCCCACCTAATATACATTTTGCTTTGATTATGACAAATGACTTCTTTTGAATTTCAAATGACGAGTTTTGAATTTCAATTGACATCTTTTGAATTTCGAATGATGTCTTTCGAATTACAAATTACGAGTTTTGAATTTCAATTCATATTTTCTGAATTTCAAGTGATGTCTTTTTAATTACAATTGAAAATGTGGTAGTGTCCATTTAATTCCGTGTATAGGCAATCAAATTATACATTACAGTCCATTTTACCGTGACTTGCGCATACATGAATTTGTTACCGAATGTCTACTCAAAGTGTGAATAATACTACTTTTTATCTGCGGTTACCGCTGAATTGTTAATTGGAAAATTACAAATTATTGTGAAAAAATCGATATATATTTTAGTAAGAACATCAAATTTGCATTTAAATTTCCTGTTCGCTGCATTATACACGGCCAGGTAAATGTTAATCATACGGCATACGGTTGCGATGAAAAAAGGTGTTGAAATAAAATTGGATATATGCTGAAGTGTTGGTTAAACAACATGAGCAAGTTTGTAAATTTAATATATGCATAGTAAATGTGGTTTTTGTTTTTTAAAAAATGGCACATAATACTTATTGGACACAAACTCATTGCATTATTTATTTAGAAACTATGTTGCTCAAACTTCAATTACTTATACGTAAATGAGTAATAACTTTAAATAATTTAATATGAAAATACTTAAATTATATAAAAATTGTTTAAACAATAAATAGTTGGAATCAAAGATATTTTATTTCATGACATATTGTAAACAGGTATAGTTTTTTGATAATATTGTTAATATTATTTATTTAGCAACTAAGTTGCTCAAATATAAATTACTTATACGTAAATGAGTAATAACTTTAAATAATTTAATATGAAAATACTTAAATTATATAACAAATTTTTAAAGAATAAATAATGTGATTCAGAACCACTTTATTTTATGATAAAGTGTAGACAGATAACATTTATTGTAATATTATTATATATTATAACATCTTTTTCACAAGTTAGGTTATGTTTGTTAGATATAAAAGTATTTATAAAAATTATGGTTGATGTGTTTCAAATTTTTCATATAAGTATTTTCCACAGGAGGAATTAAAATTGATATTCGAGCAATATTTCTCAATTCAAACGGCTAGTCGTTGCAGTTATTATCACAATATAATCAATTCGCTGCTTATTTTTGTTACTACATCTGATTCCTGGTAGCTAAATTCGACTGGATTTGTATATATTTATAATCAATACATTTATAAAATAAATATATATATAAATTAGCGAAATATTACATATATGGCGAAATAAACCACGTTTTTTAATGTGTGATATTCCACGATCATATATGACACACTTAAAGCAAGAGTGGCCTAACAAAAATTACTATGTGCGACAGTCCAAAAACTCTGGAAAGTGATATTATTTTTCTTGTAGGTATTGTCGAGAATAACAAGAAGCTTTATTTGAAATTGGCAAGATACTCCCAAAATCTTGAGTTACGGGTAAAAACCCGGTTTCCGTACCTTTGCACACTTATACACATGTAACTTAGTTGGTTATCATTTGATTTCACTTTCACATTGGATTTGAAAAGAAGAAACCTGGAGCTTTCGTTGAATATAAAGCTTATTCAAGAAAATTTAAGAAATCTCTGTGCTTTCGTCCAGCAAACACATTTTTTAATTTTTTTAGCCATTTCTCAACCTTGACAATATTTTTGCACATTATTTTTTTTTTGTTAACTATACCATTTGTAGATTTATTTAAGTAAGACATTTAGTAAGGAGTAAAACGACGCTTTGGTTTAAAAAATCCGACATTAATTGACTGATTTATTGAAGTTTTCTCTAAGCAAAACTGTTGCAAAAATAAAAGTTTTTGTCATTCCAGTTGAATTTTTTCATAATTTTACGAGTATATGTATGTCCAATAAAAAGACTTAAAATTCGACAAAAAGATAAAAACGGTGAAAAATTACCAGATTTTCATTTTTTCCAAAAAGTACCCGAATTCCCAAAGTGGAGAAAATGTGTTCCAAAATTGGGGATTTTTATACACTCCACTAGAGTATTACGTCTTTGTGCATTTGTTTGTAGCACCCAAAAGGAAGCGAATTAGACCCATTGTTTATTATACAGATCGGCTTAGAATAACTTCCTGAGTCGATTTGGCATCTATTGTTGTAATCAAATTACAGGTCGCAATTATAGTAAGATCTTAACAAAAATTTACACAAATAAGTTTTGCGGATTAAGGACGAACGGTATTTAATTTGAGGCAAATCGGATCAGATTACATATATCCCCCTTGCAAATGTCGCTCCCGATTTGACATTTTCCGCTCTAGAAACCACATGTTGTCCCGAATTTCTTTAACTTTGGCAAAACATCTTATAATCCAACTAGAAACACATATGCAGAAACTAGGTTAGATCGGTTCAGATTTAGATATAGTCCCCATACAAATGTCGCTCCCGATTTCATATTTTCCGCTCTAGAAACCACCCGATTTTCTTTAAATTTGGCACAACATCTTATCCAACCAACTAGAAACAGCTACGCAAAAATTGGGTAAGATCGGTTCAAATTTAAATATAGCCCCCATACAAATCTCGCTCCCGATTTGACATTTTCCGCTCTAGAAACCCCATATTGTACTCGATTTTCTTTAAATTTGGCACAACGTCTTTTAATCCAACTAACAACACATATGCAGAAATTAGGTAAGATCGGTTCAGATTTAGATATAGCCCAAATACAAATGTTGCCCCCAAATTTTTAACCGGTTTTGTCCAAACTATACAAGTTATATGATTTTAACTGGGATATTTTCCTGCCTTAAGACCATTTTGCATATATATTTAATAGACTGCAAATTTATTTACAAATGACATGGTGACATTTATTACTTGGCTGCAGACGACCACGATCATGATTTCGACCATGTCAAAAGTCTTTTCAAGTGGCTTCGCAGCGACTTTTCAACATCATAAGGAGATGATTCTCACAAACGAACGAGAAGCACAACTCACTTGCCGAATTTGCGTGTAAAAAATAGCACCAAGTAATAAAGCACACATGCCATCTTACAAGCATCTCATTGAGTTGCATATGTAAGTATGTAATGTAAGACAATATCCCAGTTCAAATTAAATATTGATTACAGACAAAAAAAATTCAAAGGAAAAAACTAAAACAAATGAGTGTTGGCACGGCAGAAGTATTGCTGGGAAACTATACCTGCATATACACATACTTACATATGCAGCTCAATGAGATGCTTGTAAGATGACACTTTTACTACTTTTATCTGCTTTGATGAATTCTAAGTATTTTTATTCGTCAAATTATAAGATATTTCAACTGGAATGACCAAAACTTGTATTTTTGCAACAATTTCGTTTTAGCGAATAGTCAAATTTATGGTTATTGAGGCTAAGTCCAAAAAAGTCAACAAAAAATATTTTTTTTGGAAAATTTGTTTTGATACAAATATATTTTTATACCCTACACCACTTCGTGGACAAATGTTTGTAACACCAAGAAATAATTGAGCTAGACCCACCTTTATGTATACGGATCGGCTTAGAATCACCAGCTGAATCGATTTAACGATGTCTGTCTGTCCGTCCGTCCGACCCACTGCTGTCCATCTAAGCTACAGGTCGCAATAGTGGTCCGATTGTCATAAAATTTGGCATAAGTCCAGATTTTCTTTAAAATGGGAACAACATTTTATAATCGAACTAGAAACACTTAAACTGAAAGTGGTAAGATCGGTTCAGATTTAGATATAGCCCCCATACAAATGTCGCTCCCGATTTGACTTTTTCGGCTCTAGAAACGACACATTGTACCCGATTGTATTTAAAATTGGCACAACATCTTATAATCCAACTAAAAACACCTGTGGTGAAAATGGGTAATATCGGTTCAGATTTAGATATAGCCCCAATACAAATGTTGCTCCCGAATGTTTAACCGACGTTGGCCAAAGTTTACATATTATATTTCACCAACAAACAGACATGGTGAAAGCGGGTCACATCGTTCCAGGTTTCAATATACCCCCATACAAATGTCCTTTCCGATTTAACATTTTTTGTCAAACACTTACATTTACCGAATTCAAAAATCCTTCCCGATTTCACTTTTTTATCGAATTGAATTGTAGTGAGATAGAAAGTGGAGTGTATAATATAGTCGGCTTCGTCCGTCTTTAGTCTTTCCTTACTTGTTTGGGAGATGTCCATATTTCCATACTTTGGTATAACCCTCTATTACAGCCCTAGAAACTATTTGTAATGTTTTTATAATCACTTTAAGTGTACTAAATATGATGGCTTTTACCACGCCCCTTTCTAGTACAACAATGCAATTTGACATTTGAAAAGGTTCTTGTAATCACTTTGAACCTAACAAATATTTGCGCTTCAGCCACGCCCCTTATTGTACCTCCCACACAATTGTCTCTATTCTAGGTAATATTAAATCCTTTAGAAAGTCTATACTGGAGCATGGAAACCACTATGACTTGATATTTAATCATATTAATACAGTTGTTTTATAAATGTGGGAGCTTTCACACAAATTATTCCGCCCCTAAAGCTTCCGTATATATGTTGTCTGAGAGTGAGGGTATATATAAATCGATTTAGTCGACTGATGCTTACTTACTTGATTTTATGTCGGTGGCTATGTCAATAAGCAAAATTGCCGCATATGGGGTACGGAGAACCCACACGTGACTATTGAGAAGCCAGTGAATTCACAACGAGTCACTGTTTGGTGTGGATTTTGGGCTGGCGGCATTATTGGGTCATTTTTCTTCGAAAACGAGATAGGAGCCGTCGCACTGTGAGGCCTCTGCCCGGAATCAGTGGCAAAAATCAAAATTTTTATAACAGCTTTTGGTAAAACTAATACTACCATTTAATATAGAACTTATTATCGATCAAAAATTCGAAACCCGATTGAAAAATTGTGGTTTATAGAGCCGCTCAAAGTTGATTAATTTATTCAAAACTCAAGAAAAAACAAAAAGTGAGCAAAATTCAGTTACAGACAATCAATTTTTACGTCTTTGGTCTTGTTTAAAAGGTACGTTAGATGAAATGAAGTAAAACAAAAATTTGTGGTTTCCAAGGCTTAGTTACCCCAAAAATAGCAGAAGTTAAAAAACACTATATGTTGATCGTTTTTCAAATTTGGTTGACCTGGTTTTCGGTCTCGGGATTGATCACTCTAGTTGGATGGACTCAATTTCATATTTCCGACAATTGTCCTTTGATGGGTACCATTTTTATACCTTTCTTCAAATTTCAAATATTATCAATACTAAAAGCAAAATTTTTCAAAAAGTTGTCTTATATACTCTTGCATATGAATTGACAAAATGCAAATGCACTCCGTCCTTAGTTGGATGGCGTAAAAATACATATCACTTGCCATTCCATCACAGACATAGTCGAGTGTCAATATTTTAATTTAAAACTTTTCATTTTACTCGTGTCGCAAACTTTGCCCTTTGTTACCGTTACCAGGGCTTTTGACACGCCAGTGCTATGAGTTTGAACCCATCCACATCTCTTTGGAGTTGACAGCAATAGAACCCGCAAAAATGCTCTATATACAGCACATACCATACTTGCAACATGTAACTGGGAACACTGCCCCCATAACTTTTCCACATGACATGTCAAAGGTGGCTTATTTTAAAATAAACGAACAGCAAATAAAATTGTGCAGAGAACAACAGCAACATTAGAAAAGTGTGGGATATTAAATGTAAGGCTGCGTAATAAAAACTTTGTCCTTTGTCATATAACTGCGGTCTAAAATTCATTTCAGAGAAACAATCACTTATTGACTTTTCTCTTCAAAAAAATATAAAAACAATATCAGAATTTAAGCAATATATCTGCTGAAGCGTAAACTTAACATATAGGTAGCCAATAATAATTAATTTAAATCAATTTTTTCAGACCTCTTCGAAAATTATTTTTATGAATTTCTCTCCACTATGACGATTATACTGTAATTATATGAAATTGAAAGAACAAAGTACCAAGACATGTATTAATTAATTTGGGTCATAGAATACAGAAAGATTAGATCAAAATAAGGAGGTAATGCATTTTTAACTTTATTCATTGTTAAGGAAAAATTTCGAAAACTCAGCTGAAATTGTATTTATTGTTTATTAGCCAAAACCTAACTCTAACTATGACGGATACAATTATTAACTTATTCAATTTATGGCCCTATATAGTGTTTACTAATTGTTGTATTCTCATATCGCGAAATTGGTATGCGTATGAGTTATAACACTGTACAACACTAATTTTAACACATGAACAAGACCTTATACACGTGAAACTAGAGGCTCTCTGAAGTAAAACTGGGTTTAAAGCTTTTTATTCTCTGGTCATTTGTCCTTTTTAGAGGACTTTAGAGTTTTAAAGGACATTTAAATAGAAAAAAATATTTTATATATTTCTACTCATCCTACGATGCTGAGATAAAAAGCAAATGAAAAAGGAGACTCCCCTCGATTTGGCAAAAATATTTGTGTTGTTATATCAGGACAAAAGGACCTTATTCAAGTCCTTTCAAAATTTTGTCCTTTAATATCCTTGAGAATTTCCAACCATTTCATCCAGAAAAAATATATGTTAAGGACATTAATATACGCTAACACGTTGCTGAATTTCATTTTACTCACTTTGTTAGTTTAGTGTACAAATTTCGAAAAATTCGTTTAGATTTGCGCTTCTACGTTGTCAGAGGAATTTACACACAAAATTTCACGACTATAGCTGCAATACTTTATTGGTATCAATTTTATCCCTTTTTGTTCCGCTCACCCCTTATAAGTACAAATTTCGAAAAATCTATTTAAATTTGCGCTTTTACGTTGTCAGAGGAATTTGCACTTCAAATTGCACGACTATAGCTATATATATATATATATATATATATATATATATAAACATGTTTTTCGAATGACTTGATGTTTGGTATGCACACCATAGAGCTATTCTTATTTCTACGAGAGATTTTCAAAATTCGTATTTTTAGGGGGAAATGTGGAAAAAGCGTTAAAATTGGTACCTACCAAATGCCTGCAGCTAGAGTAACGAAATTCGGTATGTACATTCCAATGACATGTGCAAAATCGAAGAAATTTTCAAAACTCTTATTTTTATGGGGAAACGGTGAGTAATGGGATAAAATTGGTACCAATCGACAGCTGTGCTACAATAATGAAAATCAGTATATATTTCGATCAGGTTGCGTAGACTCGAAATATAACGGGATCTTTTGATACTAGTACTTTTGTCAAAAAGTGATAAAATTGGTGCCGACCAATTGGCTGCAGATAGATAATCATAATATTCGACGTGTACGTACAAATGGAACGAATCAAACGGCTGCAACTACAACAAGTAAGGAAAGGCTAAAGTCGGGCGGGGCCAACTATATGTTACACTCCACACTCTAACCGAATACAATTCAATTCGGTAATAAAGTGAAAATGGGAATGATTTGAGTATCCTGTAAATGTATGTGTTTGACAAAAAATGTTAAATCCGAAAGGACATTTGTGTGGGGGTATATTGAAACCTAGAACGAAATAGGTGAAATATAATATGTATAGTTTTGCCAAAATCGGTTAAATATCTGGGAGCAACTTTTGTATTATTGCTACATCTAAATCTGAAAGGATCTTACCCACTTTCAGCACATGTGTTTCTAGCTGGATTATAAGATGTTGTGTCAAATTTAAAAAAAATCAGGTACAATACGTGTTTTGTAGAGCGGCAAAAGGCAAATCGGGAGCAACATTTTATGGGGACTATATCTAAATCTGAACCGACATTACCCGCTTTCAGCATAGCTGTTTCTAGTTAGATTATAAGGTGTTAAGCTAAATTTGAAGAAAATCGGGTACAATATATATATGGAAAATGTCAAATCGGGACCGACATTTGTATGGGGGCTATATCTAAATCTGAACCGATCTTACCCAATTTCTTCAAAGGTGTTTATAGTTGGATTATAAGATGTTTTGCCAAATTTAAAGAATATAGTGTTCAATATGTGGTTTCTAGAGCGGAAAATGTCAAATCGGGACGGACATTTGTGTGGTGGCTTTATCTAAATCTGAACCGTTCTTACCCACTTTCTGCATAGGTGTTTACAACTCGATTATAAGATGTTATACCAAATTTGAAGAAAATCGGATTCAATATGTGGTTTCTAGAGCGGAAAATGTCAAATCGGGAGCGACTTTTGTATGGGGGCTATTTCTAAATCTGAACCGATCTTACCCACTTTCTGCATAGGTGTTTATAACTCGATTATAAGATGTTATACCAAATTTGAAGAAAATCGGGTACAATATATATATGGAAAATGTCAAATCGGGACCGACATTTGTATGGGGGCTATATCTAAATCTGAACCGATCTTACCCACTTTCTTCAAAGGTGTTTATAGTTGGATTATAAGATGTTTTGCCAAATTTAAAGAATATAGTGTTCAATATGTGGTTTCTAGAGCGGAAAATGTCAAATCGGGAGCGACTTTTGTATGGGGGCTATTTCTAAATCTGAACCGATCTTACCCACTTTCTGCATAGGTGTTTATAACTCGATTATAAGATGTTATACCAAATTTGAAGAAAATCGGGTACAATATATATATGGAAAATGTCAAATCGGGACCGACATTTGTATGGGGGCTATATCTAAATCTGAACCGATCTTACCCACTTTCTTCAAAGGTGTTTATAGTTGGATTATAAGATGTTTTGCCAAATTTAAAGAATATAGTGTTCAATATGTGGTTTCTAGAGCGGAAAATGTCAAATCGGGAGCGACTTTTGTATGGGGGCTATTTCTAAATCTGAACCGATCTTACCCACTTTCTGCATAGGTGTTTATAACTCGATTATAAGATGTTATACCAAATTTGAAGAAAATCGGGTACAATATATATATGGAAAATGTCAAATTGGGACGGACATTTGTGTGGTGGCTTTATCTAAATCTGAACCGATCTTACCCACTTTCTGCATAGGTGTTTACAACTCGATTATAAGATGTTATACCAAATTTGAAGAAAATCGGATTCAATATGTGGTTTCTAGAGCGGAAAATGTCAAATCGGGAGCGACTTTTGTATGGGGGCTATATCTAAATCTGAACCGATATGCCTGAAATTAAATTGCGTTCGTCCTTGATCCACAAAACTTACTTGTGCCAATTATTGTAAAGATCGGACTATAACTGCGACCTGTAATTTGATTACAACAATAGATGGACAGACTGACGGACATTGCTAAATCGATTCAAAAAGTGATTCTAAGTCCATCGGTAGAATTAACAATGGGCCTATCTCGCTTCCTTTTGGGTGTTAATACTCTCGTGGAGTGTATAATTATAGTAATGAAACATCACAATTTATTTAACAAATATAGCTGTCAGCAAAAATCATAATTTTCATAATATTTATTGCACTTAAACGTGAAGTCGACAGACTATATTCTGGCGGTAATATCGAGAAATGAAATCCATGGTGGAGGGTATATAAGATTCGGCCCGCCCGAATTTAACGCATTTTTACTTGTTTTTATTGATATCGTTTTTAAAGTTTGATTTCACATAATTTCTCAAACTTCAACCAAGAAATACTGGAGAAGCTTTCATGGCTCAAATCGTCATTACCTTTTTTGGACTTTAAAACCGATAAATCATATCTTCTGGCAACGTTGAACATATGAGCCATATAATGTGGAAAAGTGGGTCAACTTGATCAAAATTCAAATGTTCTTTATATCTGCAAGAAGAAAATTCAGAGTAGGAGCAAATCTTATTAGCCTTAATATTGCATTTTATAAAATAAGACAAATATATGTTTGGACTTACATATATGCATACGGACAAACGATGTCACATAACATGAAGTGATCTAAATGCATTGCAATCCTCTGGAGACAATTTGTACTGTATGGTCAATTTATGGTTAAGTGGCAAATCAGCAATGACGACACAACGATTAGATGAAATCATAACACAAGCTAATTTATTATTTTTTCAATAGACTTCATCAAAGGATGGGGTTGTGGCAAAATGTTTTAATAACCTTCCATTTATTAGCCTCATGGCGTTCATTTTATGGGCTACTAACTTTCATAGACGTGATTTTATTTTGTTACGATTTGGTGTAAAACGCGCCACGACCGTATAAATATATATTTTTTTAAACAGCCATCTCAATCAAAAGTTGATGTTTATTTAGGGCTCGCTTTGACCTTTCAATGGAATTTTTTAATTCCGTGGTCGACCTAATTGACCTTTGCAACCTAATTGAGTTCAAGTGCGGAGAGAACTGATTTGGGCAAACAAAACATTAAAACATGTTTGGGGGGGGGGGTAATGAAGTCATCTTTTCTTTTTTATGAGAAAAGTCAATGTATGTAAATTTGTTTCAATTTATTTAGCTTTAATAAAAAGGTTTCGTGGGCGATGCAAATCAGATTTTATTATTTTCAATTTTTTTATGTAATAACGCAATCAAATATTCATATTATTTAGAATTATTTTAATCATTATCATATTTCCTTTGTATATGCAGTAATTAACTATTATAATTTGCTTTTTATATTATCAGCATCTCTCGTTGTTTGACATCCATACAAAGGAATAAATTGATTTGTTCCCTGGACGTAGCAAATATTATTTGAATACTGCAATTATTTTAATTATATCACAACTATTAATGGGTCGTTAATTAGTGAAGAGCTTTAAATTTATTAAGGCATTAATTTATGCAAACATTTCATATCTCTTGTCAATACTACAAATTGTTTTTTTTTTGTTTCATACCAGGCAGAAGCATTTCATGATTGCAGTTCTGCTCAACGGTGGGGCAAAAAATGTGTGATGGGCAAATCAGTCCAAAATGTTTAACTGATCTAACAGATATTTAAAATATACGTATTTCCAAAATATGAAATAATGTTACATCCCACTTCGTTAGTAAATGTGGACCATTTCATACAAAGTATGTCCAAAAATAGAACGAAATACAACGCGGCTGTTAAAATTTGGTAGATTTTAAGATCAATAAAAGATGAAAAATATTTAAAAGATGAAATATTTAATTCAAGGATTTATAGCACGAAATTAAAGCACTGCTATACAATTTTGTATAGTTTTTTATGCTTATGAAATATAAAAAACTAATTGTTTTATGAGAATTCCTCCAAGGATTTGGGTATTTGAAAAGTTCTTCTTCATTTGAAAAGTTCTTAAAAATATTTTATACTTGTTTTAGGTAAAAATAAAAAAAAAATTTTGATGAAATTACGATTTTTAATAAAGGTGTGCTCTTTCAATCGACAGTAACCACTGACATACTTCATCGATATATAAAAAATGGCAGAACAATCTCGACTACTAGCTGAATGTGGTATCGATCCATAATAATACAAAATTTTAATTATTTATATATATTACACCGTACGACAATTAAAAACAAGTAAGGAAAGGCTAAAGTCGGGCGGGGCCGACTATATAATACCCTTCACCACTCCCTGCGTATATACCTCGCTTTGATTACTGAACCCAGGTATTTCATACAGTATTATACTATAATTTCATATTTAGTCAAATTTAATGAGTATGGTATATAATAAAGTAATTGATCCAATTTTCCAGCAGATATTCCGAGTAAAGTAAATATAAATGGAAATATTGAACAAGACCAATGATAAATACAAATTATACAGCGGTAATAGTATAAATCGGACGGACATTTGAAGGGGGCCGATGTTGTTATAGGCCTGTGCCAAAACATGCGCCTATATATTTCTCATTCACGGTAGGTATTCCTATTTGAAACATAGAATGATGTGCAAAATTTGATGAAGATCCGATGAAAGATCTAGTTTCTAGAGCTGTAATAGAGCAGAATCGGGCCCCATTTAGGTTAAACCAAAGTATGGACATATGGGCATGTCCCAAACAAGTATGGAAAGACTAAAGACGGACGGAGCCGACTATATGATACACCCCACTTTCTATCTCATTACAATTCAATTCGGTAAAATTGTGAAATCGGGAAGGATTTTTGAATCCTGAAAATTTATGTGTTTGGCTAAATATTTTAAATCGGAAAGGACATTTGTATGGGGGTATGTTGATACCTGGAATGATGTGACCCGCTTTCACCATGTATGTTTATCGGTGAAATATAATATGCAAATTTTGGCCAAAATCGGTTAAAATTCGGGAGCGACATTTGTATGGAGGGTATATCTAAATCTGAACCGATCATACCCACTTTCAGCATAGGTGTTTCTAGTTCGATTATAAAATGTTGTGCAAATTTTAAAGAAAATCGGGAACAGTATGTGGATTTTAGAGCGGAAAAAGTCAATTCGGGAGCGACATTTGTATGGGTGCTATATCTAAATCTGAACCGATCTTACCCACTTCCAGCATAGATGTTTCCAGTTCGATTATAAAATGTTGTGACAATTTAAAGAAAATCGGGAACAATTTGCGGTTTCTAAAGCGGAAAAAGTGAAATCGGGAGCGTCATTTGTTTGGGGGCTATATCTAAATCTGAACCGATCTTACCCACTTTCAGCACATGTTTTTCTAGTTCGATTATAAAATGTTATGCCAATTTTGAAGAAAATCGGGTACAATATGTCGTTTCTAGAACGCAAAAAGTCAAATCGGGAGCGACATTTGTATGGGGACTATATCTAAATCTGAACCGATCTAACCCGCTTTCGTCATAGGTATTTCTAGTTAGATTATAAGGTATTATGCTAAATTTGAAGAAAATCGGATACTATATGTGCATTATAGGACGGAAAAAGTGAAATCGGAAGCGTCATTTGTATGCGGACTATATCTATATCTGAACCGATTTCCTCAAATTCAATACCGATCATTCTTGGCCCAAAAAAGTAACTTCTGCCAAATTTCATGATAATCGGTCAACAATTGCGACCTGTAGAGTGCGAACAAACTTAGATGGGCAGCAGACGGACGGACAGACAGACATCGGTAAATCGATTCAGCTGGTGATTCTAAGCCGATCCGTATACTTAAAAGTGGGTATAGCTCGATTATTTCTTGGTGTTACAAACATTTGGCGGAAAACTAACATATAATACCCTAGTCCACGAAGTGGTGTAGGGTATAACAAGTCGTTACACTTGATGTTATTCCGGATTTTATACGTATGAATCTATATGCAAAATGGAGTTACATGCGGATTTTGTTTTTCATTTCCTTATTCTGATACAATTTTTAAAAAATTATTTTATACACTTGTTCGCACCCTATGATAGTTGTATTATTGTCAAATTAAAGAGGTGAATATCTATTAAAAATTCTTCAAATAGCATGCTTCTTTCTATCTGTATCAGCATTAACATCTATTTCAAATTTACCACTTAGTTTTTCTTGTTTATTCATATCCTGCTTTTTATGAGACGAAACTGTAAATGTTTTTGAATACTAAACTAATACAAATAGAAGCGTGAAATTTAAAGTCTTTTTAGTAGTAGTCGTTTTAAGGGACAACAAATGAAAACCTAAAAACGCCCATTAACTCTATTTCACCTATAGTTTCAGATGTATATCATCTGGTCAAAGTTTAATGTGGACTGTCGGACAGTGTTATATTCAATTATAAGCAATACTTTCATGCCTCCAATACACAGTGGTCACACTTATGTGTAATTAGCGGCCTGAAATATATCCAGAAGAGAAATCAACGTGAAACTTTGACCACAAATCAACTATACATTTGAAAATCTTATTATTTTTTAGATTGTAATTCCACAATTGGTATTATTGGATATTTATTCACCTTATTGATCTATGTAATAAAGCCACTATGATTTGGAGAGTTTTTTGCAGCTGATTTGGTGGTTCTTGTGCTTCAATGGATATGACCTTGGATCACCTGCTGAGTCGGTTTAACGATGTCTATCTGTCCGTCCGTCTGCAGTCCATCTAAAGCTTGTTCGTACGATACAGGTCGCAATTGCCATGAAATTAAGCAGAAGCATTTTTTGCACTTAGGACGACGCTATTTGGAGGTAATCGGTTCAGATTTACATATAGCCCCCATACAAATATTCCTCCAATTTACTGCTCTATTTCTGCTCTCATTACTGCTCTATAATGAACATTTTACATTGAATCTTGATCAAATTTCCCAGATCATGTTATATTTCAACTAGAAACAACTAACGAGAAAGTGTACCACCTGGTTCCATGTTTTGATATAGCTCCCATACAAATGTACCTACGATTTACACTATTACTGCTCTAAATTGCACATTTGACTTCGGATCTTGATCTAATTTCCCACATTATGATATATTTCAACTAACAACAGCTACTATAAACTAAGAATACCTACTGATCTATATGGGTTCACATTTTAGTATTACCGTTCTAGAATCCACATTTTACATATGAAGTTGATATATTTCAACTAGGAATACATAGTGTGAAAGTCAAATATATGGGTCCATTTTTGGTAAAACTCACATACAAATGGGCCCCCAGTTTGCACCGTCGCCGGTCCAGAACCCAGGAATAACATTATGCAAAAACGTTCATCAAGTTTGCATTATTCGTTAAATTTGATTAAAGATTAAATTTGATTAAGACATATAATCGTATTATAAATAGCAAACTATCAGGTATAGAAGCAGGGCCTTTTCTTACTTGTTTTATAATATACTTTTTAAAACCTCGCCCGTTTCGCCAGGCAGAAAAAAATACGGAAATTAAAATCAGGTTTAATATTGTTTTTTCTTGTGATCGGTAATATATGTACCACTTATAATCAAGGTACTTCCCTGAGATACTACAGAAATTAATATGTTCCATGGAGAATATTGAAGAACAAAACATTAGTTTACGGCGAATAAAAGAAGAATTGTCAAAAATCAAATTGATTTTAGGTTGAGTGTGATTCTCCTCCTTTCCATTACCAAAACAAAAAACTTCCTACGTAAGAAGAACTTACTTAATCGAATAGCTGGAATTCGAATGTACTACATTCAAAACACATAGAAAGTCAATCAAATTGTTCACTAATCAAACAACACATAAACCAAAAAATTAATACAATTTCCATTTTGACGAATCGGCTTTTGACGAATGAATATTTTTTTGTTGCCTTTCTTTACTATTGTGCTAAAAAAAATCCAAAGAAAACGTGTAATTTTACAAAATTCAAATAAAAAATTCCCCATCTTTCAAATCCCGCCCATGTGTATATTGTGAAAGCAGGTTACAATTAAATCAACTCACACAACAATATAGGAATCTCGGTGTCGAATAAACTCAAAAACAGTTGCCACGCCCACTTTTCCAATACCGCCCATTTTTGGCACAACTACGCACATTGATGCTTTTTTCTGCATTTCATTTGACATTTCTCAATTTCAGACTAACTCAATTTGAACCATGAGAAGATACACAATCGAGCAACGCGTTAAGGTTATTCAGGCTTATTATGAAAATGGGCCTTCAAATCAAAATGCATACCATGCACTTCGTGATTTTTTCGGTCAATCAATTCGTCCAAAGGTACGTACAATTGGAAAAATCGTGCAAACCGGGTCTGTAGGAGATGTGAAAACACCAGTGCATGCTCGTACTGCAGAAAATGTTGCTGCTGTTCGGGATATTGTGGCTGAAGAGCCGTCCACCTCAACTCGTCGTCGTGCCCAACAATTTCACCTCTCACGCTCGTCGTTGATGAACATTCTGCATAAAGAATTGCTTTTACACGCTAACAAGGCGCAATTGACTCAAGAACTAAAGCCTCTTGACCATTCCAAACGTCGTCAATGGTCAGAATGATGGCAAGAAATGGCAACAGTGGATGATCAATTTTCGAAGAAAATTATCTTCAGTGATGAGGCGCATTTTCACCTCAGTGAATTCATCAATAAGCAGAATTGTCGCATTTGGGCGAATGATAATCCAAGAATGATTGTCGAAAAACCAATGCCCCCACAAAGAGTGTCTGTTTGGTGCGGTTTATGGGCTGGTGGCATCATGGGGTCGTATTTTTCCCAAAATGAGGCCGGTCAGGCAGTTACTGTGAATGGTCTTCGCTGTCGTCAGATGATAACGAACTTTTTATGGCCCGAATTGGAAGAAATGGATGTGGACGATATGTGGTTTCAACAGCACGTTGCCACTTGCCACACAGCTAGCGAAACAATGGCTCTTTTGTGGGACAAATTCAATGGCCGTGTTATCTCACGTGGTGGCGATGTCAATTGGCCGCCAAGATCATGTGATTTGACACCTTTGTACTTCTTTCTTTGGAGTTATTTGAAAGAAAAGGTGTACGTCGATAAGCCAGCAACAATTCAAGAGTTAAAGGATGAGATAATTCGGCACATTAAAGCCATAGAGCCTCAACATCGGATGGAGGTGTGCCGCCGAAGTCGCGGCGCCCATTTGGCAGATATTTTGTTACAAACATAATTTAACCATACCAATATTATCATAATAAAAATAAACTACAATAATTTCCTAAATAATGTGTGTTTTATTCAAAATCAACATCGGCCCAGAACAATCCCAAGCTAATCTCCGGTATTCGAAATCGAGAAAGTCATGATCGATATGTGCTTTTATTCATTGTACATCGGCATAAATTTTGACAAAACTGATTCAAAGTCTAACGGGACTATTACCAATATACGTTAACTCATCATCAAAATGGTTTTTGTTGCAAATTTATACTACTTTCGCGTTACGGAATGCTTCAAAAATTTTAATTTTAGAGGAGAACAAGAAATAAAATGGGCCATTTTCGTAAAAAATACAAAAAATTTATTAGTGAGACAAAATACCACAAATTCCACATTATTTCTATAGAAACTGATTGGTTCGAAAAATGTTGAGGTCTTCAGTATGTGTGTTAGATAGAGTTGAACTCTGAGTCAGGAACTTTCTAAATAAAAAATATTTAATGTTAACTAATTATAAATTAATCTTTTGCAGATGATTTATTTGTACCACTGTCCAACCTTCATTGTTTCGCTTATTTCGATTCAATTCCGAATATTCGCGTAAATATTGTTTTAATTTCCCCTTCCCCGCACAATATAATCACCCATCCATTAGTCAGGCAGCCGGGAGTTACATACAACATTAACCGTAATTAACTGATGCATATTAACAATTCATTTACTAATTATTAAATATTTTCCTTATGTGAAAAAATCGCCATTGTTTGTTGTATATTTAATATGTGCACATAAATTAATCAGAAATCAAACAACAACAAAACATACTCTTGGTCTATATTCGAGGTAGATTTAATGAAGTTTTATTGAGAGCAATCGCATCAGGTTGTGTTGATATATAAATTATATATACATAGTATAATAAATATTTATTATTGATTGTTGATAACGAATGGTCCGGTGACTGATATTTAGTTGTTTAGCTTTAATTACAGAAGAAACCAAATGATGTGGAAATATGGTCAGATTTTTAATCATACCGAATATATTTTTTCCAAATTTTCTTTAGGTATTTTTCATCTGTTCGTCTTTATTTCAGTGGTAAGTCCTGGCTGATTTCCTGTCAGTTTTCGCGGATTTCCATATATAAATCTGATATAAATCCTAACAACTAATCTTTATGTAGTTCGATCCCATAGTCACCTCATGCCACCTAGCTAATGCTATTGCTTTCTTTTTAGTTTGCTATTCTTTCTGCTAAATAACTACAAACGAAATTTATTATGTATTTCGAATACTAACAGAAAACTATTTCCTATGTTAGTCTGTCTATTTATTTCGCATATCGAATTGTCAATAACATCCAAACAACTGTCATAACAATCTTTTTCGCATCATCCCTGGAGAGTAATCCTACATTACGAAGAACAAAAAGGCAAAAAGAATCGGATAACATTTCAACAAACTTCACATGTTGCGAAGTAACTTTTTGTTAACAGCACATTTGCGTATTGGCCATAAAAAAAGTTTCACAAGAAAAACATTGTTTTTTTTAAACATATGTAGACAGTCGCTGCCAGAAAAAATTTAGACACAGCGGAAATAGTTTTGCTTCGGCGAAAGCAGTTAAAATGCTGTGTTCAACAGTGGGACCAAACAGATCTTATTTCTTTGCTCTTTTTGATGCTATACCACAGTGCTGCTTCATGCCAAACCCCCTTGTAACAACAAATAAATAAGAAAGGCTAAAAGAATATGACTCCCATAACGAAGTTTTTACTACCAAACTTAGGGGATAATCACGGGATTCGACTTCGAAAAGTTGCGATACTATGTACATGCGATGTTGGTCAGATTTCCTATACGTTATATTTCACTTAGGCACATTTGTTGTACAGTGTGGGCCATTTAAATTTTAAATTTGAATTTACAGTACAGGGAGGGGCATTTAAAATTTTAAATTTGAACCACTTCGAACATACTTTGACTTTGGAAGGTAGATTTTTATTTTCAGGTTTGAATTTGACATTTGCAAAATGGGGCGCATTTCGGATCGCCCAATGTGCTGAAGATTGTCTGGCAGGAGATGAAGAATTTGACCGAAAAATCGTGTTTTCAGATGAAGCTCATTTTCATTTCGGTGGCTAGCCAATAACAAAATTGCCGCATATGGCGTTCAGAGAACCCACGCGTGACTAGTGAGAAACCGATACATCCACAACGAGTCACTGTTTGGTGTGGATTTCGGTCTGGCAGCACCATTGGGCCATTTTCTTCGAAAATGAGTAAAGAGCCGCCGTTATAATATCCGAATATGATATCAAAATTGTCCCAAAACTATGGTTTTTTGTGGTTTTCTTGCTGGAATTAACGATAAAAATAATTGTGTGGCGAGCGCCCCCGTAAGTCGAGTTGGTGGCGTGCTCGGCTATCAGCGTGGGGGTTGTGGGTTCGATTCCCACCAGAGGCTCTGGTCTGTCGCTGCAATAACTAGCTACAATGGTCTTAGTCACCCTGGCTCAATCCCTGGACCCAAAATTAGAATATAAATTTACTTTGTATTGTAATTCATATATTAAACCAGTAAGGAACGCTAAAGTCGGGCGGGGCCGACTCTATGATACACTCCACTTTCAATCCGAATACAATTCAATTCGGTGAAAAAGTGAAAACGGGAAGGTTTTTTGTATCCTGTAAATGTATGTGTTTGACAAAAAATTTTATATCGGAAAGGACATTTGTATGAGGATATATTGAAACCTGGAACGAAATAGGTGAAATATAAAATGTATAGTTTGGCAAAAATCCGTTAAACTTATGGGAGCAACATTTGAATTTGGGCTATATTTAAATCTGAACCGATCTTACCAACTTTCACCATAGTTTTGTTTAGTTAGATTATATGAAGTTATGCGAAATTTAAAGACAATCGAGCACAATATGTGGCTTTTAAAGCGGCAAAAGTCAAATCGGGAGCGACATTTATATGGGGGCTATATCTAAATCTGAACCGATCTTACCGATCTAGTAAGATTATAAGATGTTGTGCCAAATTTAAAGAAAACCGAGTACAATATGTGGTTTCTACAGAGGAAAGTGTCAAATCGGGAACGACATTTGTATGGGGGCTATATGTAAATCTGAACCGATTATCACCATAGATGTTCTTAGTTTAAATATAAGATGTTTGCCAAATCTGAAGACAATCTGATACAATATGTGGTTTCTAGAGCGGAAAGAGTCAAATCGGGAGCGAAATTTTATGGGAGCTATATATAAATCTGAACCGATCTGACCCATTTTTACCATGGGTGTTTCTAGTGGAAATATAAGATGTTTTTCCAAATCTGAAGACAATCTGCTACATTATGTGGTTTCTAGAGCGGAAAAAGTCAAATCGGGAGCGAAATTTGTATGGGAGCTATATATAAATCTGAACCGATCTGACTGATATTCACCATTGGTGTTTCTAGTGGAAATATAAGATGTTTTACCAAATCTGAAGACAATCTGATACATTATGTGGTCTCTAGACCGGAAAAAGTCAAATCAGGAGAGAAATTTGTATGGGAGCTATATATAAATCTGAACCGATCTGACCCATTTTTACCACAGGTGTTTCTAGTTGGAATATAAGATGCCAATTTTGAAGAAAATCTATTGTAATATGTGGTCTCCAGAGTGAAAAGTGTCAAATCGGGAGTGAAATTTGTATGGGGGCTATACCTAAATCTGAACCGATTTTCTTCATATTAAATAGCGTTCGTTCTTATCCCGAAAAACTTCGTTGTGAAAAGTTTCATTTGGATCTGTCTACAATTGCGACCTGTATCGTGATTACAAGAATAGATGGACGGACAGACAGACAGACAGACAGACACACAGACAGACAGACAGACAGACAGACAGACAGACAGACGGACATTGCTAAATCGACTCAGAAAGTGATTCTATGACGATCGGTATAATTAACAATGGGTCTATCTCGTTTCCTTTTGGGTGTTACAAACAAATGTACAAAGACATAATACTCTCGTGGAGTGTATAAAAATTGTATCTAAACATAAAAATTTTTACTCAAATATGTTTTGAGGTAAGCATAATGCAATTATTCCAGCAATTATTTTTCATGGTGTGTGAACTAAAATAACATGAAAATCATGTTTTTTGCGAGTAATTTTTTGCCATTTTTGGTATTAATAGACCCACCCTTGAAGCTCCTTGAATATAAATATTTATTCCTGTCTTAGAATGATTTATTTTTCGAAATGTTGGAGTTTAAATTATTTTTTTTTGTGAAAATTTTGTGTGTGTAAAATAATTGACTAAAATCAATAATGAATGATGAAGATTGGAAGCAAATTGAAGCCGCAGCGCTCATTTGTGTTAAATGGTTGGGAGTTTTGACTCTGAAAATCCATCTTTGTATTAAACTATTTTCACAAAAATGGAGTCAGTGGCGATATTTTTCGCCCGATATTCGTCGTTTAGGCATCATTCTAAAGATATTAATCCCTTCTATCGATTTCTGGTGATTTCTTTACAAAATTTTCCCAAGAAATATAACTTATACTAATAAGTCACTCTGAAAGTGAACAAAAAATCACTCGAAAAGTCCAATAATGCGATCTATTGTGCATATGTAAAATTCAAAAATATTTGTATCGCAATACCTTATGGAAACTGCATTCCCATTGGAAATTTGTATCCATGTAGTCTTTTTCAATTATATCAATTGATATAGGTGAGAAGTCAAGATAGTTTTTTATATGTATTACTATATATTACACCGATCGACAGCTCAATCTTATACTTTATCCAGATGATATACATCTAAAACTATGTGCGAATTGGAATTAATAGGCGTTTCCCATTTACTCATCTTGTTGCCCTTAAAAGGACTACAATTTCTCAATAATTATTTTAAATACATATTCGCTTTGATGTCGGTATAAATGCCAAATTCAAGAGAAGAAAATCTGCTAAAATACTTAAAGGGCATGCTATCTATCTGTATTCAACAACCAAAAAAAATGTATTGGTTGCCGTTTCGAATCTACCAAGATTCTTATCAAAGATCTTTGCAACGATTACTCTAATCACAAATACAAAAATATGCATTTGTTTCTAACACGCAACATGAAACGAGTGTGTCTATCATAGTTTATTATATAGATCGGCCTTGAAACACTTTCTGAGTCGATTTAGCAATGTCCATCTTTCCATCTATTCTTATAATCAAAGAACAGGTCGCAATTATTGTCCAATCCTAACAAAAATTGGCACAGGTGAGTTTTGTAGGCCAATGTCGAACACTATTTAATTTGAAGCAAATCGGTTCAGATTTAGTTATAGCTTCCATATAAATGTCGCTCTACAGACTACATATTTTACAATACCTTATAATTGAACTAGAACTAGAACTGTGGTGAAAGTGAGTTGGATCGGTTCAGATTTATATATAGCTCCCATGCAAATTTCGCTATCGACTTGACTTTTTCCGCTCTAGAGGCCACTATTTTAACAGATTTTCTTAAAAGTTGGCACAGTACCTTATAATTGAACTAGAAATATTTATGTTGAATGTGAGTCAGATCGCTTCAGATCTATAGACCTCATATATATTATATATACGTTGATTCCTTTGGTTCCAGGTTGGAACAAAGGGTCATAACAGTCGTATGAACGGCATGAAGTTTCGCTGACATATCTACATGATTGTGTGCGAGTAGGCAAATATCGTCGGCGTAATCGTGATCTTCTAGCCGTCCTTGTAGGACCCCTGTAATGTCACGTTATGTTAATTACTTGTCTCATTATTTCGTCAAGAACAATAGGAAAGGCTAAAGTCGGGCGGGGCCGACTATATAATACCCTACACCACTCCCTGCGTATATACCTCGCTTTTATTTTATTACTAAAGCGATCAATTTTATGAAGTTCATATAAATTATACAGTGTACTATAAATTCATCAATTCAATTTGACTAAATTTAACGAATATGGTAAATAATAAGATAATTAATCGAAATTTGCGGCAGATATTCCGAGTAAAGAAAATATAACATGATATGCAAAAAATGTATGAAGATCCAATGCACGATATAGGTTCTAGAGCTGTATTACAATAGAATGGGGGCCCAATTTGTATGGGGGTTATATTAAAATATCGACCCATATATTTGACTTTCATAGTATGTAATCTTAGTTGACATATAATATAATCTGCAAAAGTTGAAAAACTTCCGATTAAAATGAGGGTCCTAGAGATGTAATAATTAAAATGGGGCCCATTTGTAATGGCGCTACACTAAAACGTGGGCCTTTATAGATCACAGTTCGATGTGTGTAGGTAAAATTTTATCAACATCCAATGTAAGATCTGGGCTCTAGAGCGATAATATTGTAAACTGGGGGGACCATTTATATGGGGGATATACCAAAACATTGACCTATATAGTTGGCTTTCAAAATACGTGTTTACAGTATAAATGTAACATTGTGCGGAAAATTTGATCAAGATCCTGTGTAAAACGTGCAGTAATATTGTAAATCGGAGGTACATTTGTATGGGGGCTATACCAAAACATAGACGCATGTGGTCCACTTTCCCGTGAGCTATTTCAAGTTAAAATATAACACGATCCTGAAAAATTGGTCATGATCGCATGTAAAATGTGTATTCTAGAGCAGTAATAGGGTAAATTATAGGGATATTTGTATGGAGGCTATATCTAAATCCTCCAAATTCAATACCAATCGGGTACAATATGTGGTTTCTAGAGCGGAAAAAGTCAAATCGGGAGCGACATTTGTATGGGGGCTATATCTAAATCTGAACCGATCTTACCCACTTTCAGAATATGTATTTCTAGTTCGATTATAAAATGTTGTGCCAATTTTAAATAATATCGTGTATAATATGTAGTTTCTAAAGCGAAAAAAGTGAAATCGGGAGCGACATTTGAATTGGGACTATACCTATATCTGAACCGATCTAACCCGCTTTCATAACAGGTATTTATAGTTAGATTATAAGGTGTTATGCAAAATTTGAGGAAAATCGTGTACTATATGCGCTTTATAGGGCGGAAAAAGTTAAATCGGGAGCGATATTTGTATGGGGGCTATATCTAAATCTGAACCGATTTCCCCCAAATTCAATACCGATCGTCCTTGGCCATATATATATATATATATATATATATATAAAGCCTAACGAAATACACCACTTCGTGGATAGGAGTATGACACGCAATGCTTTCTTTCTGTGTATATGTACCTTAAGAGACATTTCTTTGGAATTTGAATTATTTTGGATTTTTTTTTTGGGTAAATGGATTTAACAATTTGACACAATTGTCATGGCCAAATTATAATATTTATCATTCAGTACCCACTTATAGATATTTCGCAAAAATTCTGCGGACACACTTCCTGCTAAACATTTTCTTTCGGTTTTTTGTCCAGTGTAATTTTTCCAGTAATTAGCTTTCATTTTCCATGCTTCATTCTTGCAACTCCCTCAGCTGCTGTTGTGTCAGTTGCATTTTAAATTTTATATCCAAACAAGAATGTTGCTGCTGGTACGAGTAGTACGTTAAGTTCTCGGTCATTGTGTGCCAACACTTTACGACTGTGTGTGACTAAGTGTGGCATGTTTAAAGCTCCGTTCGTCCTGGTTGTTAGTGACGTGTTAATTTTTGCAGCAATTAAGTTGAAAGTGAAAAACAAAAATAAGCTGTAACTTCAGCTTTACTTTAGTCATGCTTTTATTTTAATTGGTTGGCTGTTGGATTGTATTTTTGTTCAAGAGTAATTTTATATAAACAGAAACTTAATGATAATTCCATCTAGAGAAGAATGTACAGAAATCTTTAGTTAGTACTAAAGGAACGTTTTTTTTTTGTGTTGTTGATGCAAATGTGTGGATTTTGGCCTGGCAAATTATCACAATCCTGCCCTGAATCTGGTCAAATATGAATTAATGAATCTCTAGAAAAATGCAGTGAATCAGAAGCTATTATTACTCGTTTAGCTCCAAGGCTGACGTAATTGCAATGTAGTCTACGAAACATTTCTGAAGTAGGAAATATTCTTTCTTGTAATTCATTAAATAAACTCCATGCTTAAATGTTGGAACACCCTTTTGGAATGCTTTCCAAGAACAAACAAATACCTTTGCCTCGTAAGGAAGCAAAAAATTCCTTTGAACTGTCGTACCTTCTTTATTGCAAAAAACAATATCAAGCAAAAACTATCCTATCTCATCCTTAACGCAACATCACTAGGCACTAAAAGGACTAAGTATATTTATTATTATTTTCGCTTTGTTTGTAGCGTATCCTTGTTCTTGTGTTGTTCCCTCCACACACGTGTTCTCGCCATCTTCGCAATAACATTATCTTTCATTGTGGAACTGTGTCCTTTGACTGTTTTGCCAGCTGCCTTTGATGTTTTTGTAGCTTTTGAAGATGTCTGGAGTTTTGTAAGATAAAACTTTTGTTTCTATGTTTTTCTCCTCCTTACTTTGCCGTGGTATATAATATAATGACTTTTTGCTTGTTTTTATTAAATTAGTGATGGGATTTATTTCACAAGGATGTTTTGGAAAGGAGCGAGGTCAAATAAAATTAATGTGTCTGTGGCTGAGTTTTTTCCCCATGCGCTACTCTCGTTTCGTTTGCATTAAAGATGATAATAATTTATTTTTTTTTTTCGGAGGTCATGTAGAAATGTTACTTTTTTCAAGAACAAAGGTTTTGCAGGAATGCTGTGCTCGAACAAAAACACAAATTTCTGTACGTCAGGTTGATTTTAATCATGAAATATGAAAAGAAGCTTGAATACATAAATTTCTCACAATGGCACAGGCCTTTGTGATATTTAGTTTTAATAACATTTGTCTCACATCTGATTTTACTATTTAATAAAGTTTGCGTAGGCTTGGGTTTGTCGTATGAAACATATCATTGGTTTTAAGTATATGAAGTTGAATTTTTTCACCATGTATGTGTTTGACTAAAACAAAGTCCTAATAATATTTGACTGACAGACCTTTTATGTGAAATATAGGTATCTAAGTATTTCTCTTCTTAGGCCTTTAAATTTGAACTACTTTGACTTTTAAAGTTAGAACAACATTAATTTTCAGGTTTATGTTTAACATTTGCCAAACGATCGCGGTCGATGCGTTTTCGGATTCCCCAATGGACTGAAGATTGTTTGGCAGGAGATGAAGAATTTTGCCGAAAAATCTTGTTTTCGGATGAAGTTCAAATTCATCTCGGATCCTATGAATTTGCAAGCAAAATTGCCGCTTATGGGGTTCAGAGAACCTACACGTGACTATTGAGAAGCCAATGCATCCACAAAGAGTCAATGTTTGGTGTGGATACTGGGCTGTACTGCTAAATTCTTTGATCGGATGAGTACTGCCGAGCCAGTCGTGGTAGTCATATGAACAATATTGTGTTCCAAAAATGTGAAAAAATAATCAGTACGTTTTTATAGCCGATTCTAATTTAAAATTTTAAACGGCCTACCCTATAGTTAAACTTAGCTTTAGCTAAACTAAGTTAACATCATGTCTGTCTGCGGTAGCAATTGCTTTTATTTCTTCATATGTGCAGAAAATCTAATTAAATGCCACTTATACTTAAGCAAGTGCAAGCTATAGTGGCAATAATTGAACGCTTTTGATTAGAGATATTTTCGAGCAACAAAGATGTAGAATTTGCTTACTTAGACTACTAGAAACACCTATGCTGAAATTGGATAAGATCGGTTCAGATTTAGATATAGCCCCCATATAAATGTCGCTCCCGATTTGACTTTTGCCGCTTTAAAAGCCACACATTGTGCTCGATTTTGTTTAAATTTGGCACAACATCTTATAATCTTACTAGAAACACCTATGCTGAAATTGGGTAAGATCAGTTCAGATTTAGATATAGCCCCATACAAATGTCGCTCCCGATTTGACTCTTGCGCTATAGAAACCACATATTGTACCCGATTTCCTTTAAAATTGGCACAACATTTTATAGTCCAACTAAACAAACCTATGGTGAAAGTGGGTAAGATCGGTTCAGATTTAAATATAGCCCAAATACAAATGTTGCTCCCAAAAGTTTAACCGATTTTGGCCAAACTATACACTTTATATGTCACCTATTTCGTTCCAGGTTTCAATATATCCTCATACAAATGTCCTTTCCCATTTAAAATTGTTTGTCAAACACATACATTTACAGGATGCAAAAAACCTTCATAGAGTCGGCCCCGCCCGACCTTAGCCTTTCCTTACTTGTTATTATTACCCCTCTAGGACCCACAATTTACATCGGAAGTTTTCCAAATTTTGCATTATATTATACAGGCTGAACCCCGCCCGCTTCGCCAGGGAAAAAAACTAATGGTAAACTGAAAATCAGGATTCATATTGATTTTTATCGTGGTAAAAAAATTATTTTAATAATAATTTAATTTATTTTAATTTTATTAGCTCAAAAAAATACTTTTGCAACGCCCCCACCGCCCACAAAACGAAAATTCAAAATCCGGCATCCTATTTATCTTGCACATAATCAGTAATATATACGCTCCAATGTTCAGCCTTCTAGCTCAAAAACACTATTGCCACGCCCACTCCGCCACAAAACGAAAATCCAAATTTGGACATCATATTTATCATTCTCGTGGTCAGTAATATATATATACCAATTTTCAACCTTTTAGCTATCAAAAACACTATTGCCACGCCCCATCTGCCCGCAGAGCAAATTTTTAAAAACCTCGGTTCAGCCGCGTGATTGCGGAACAAACAATAAGACAGATATACTTACACTAAGGTTTTATAATATTATTAGGGATTATATTTCAACTAATAACAGATACTATGAAAGTCAAATATATGTGTCAATTCTTTGGTATTACCCACATGGGGCCCCATTCTACTCTATTACAGCTCTAGAAACTACATATTATATCGGATCTTGATCAAATTTTGCAGATCATAATATATTTCAGATCATAATATTCAAGGAATACCTACCGTAAATGAAAATTATACAGGCCCATGTTTTGACACAGGACCCAAGTGTGTTATAGGCCGCCTTCAAACGTCCGTCCGATTCATCCTATTACCGCTGTATAATCTGTATTTGCAATTGGATCTTGATCAATTTTCCAGATCATGTTATATTTGCTGTACTCAGAATATCTGATAGAAAATTGAATCAATTACCATATTCGTTAAATTTGAGATGAATTTATAGTACTGTATAATTTATATGAACTACATAATATGGCTTTCATGATACACCTGGGTTAAGTAATCAAAGGGAGATATATAAACAGGGAGTGGTGTGGGGTATTATGTATTCGGTCCCGCCCGACTTTAGCCTTTCCTTACATGTTTCAAATTGATTTTCTCTTTAAGCAAGGCAAAGTTGTAGTTTTTAAATTAAACTCTAACTTAACTCAACTTAACTTTACTTGAACCTTTCACAGGGTGGAAATCATGATAGTGACAGTGAGTAACAAAGTAATAGATGTCAGCATGTCATTTGTAAATAAATTTGCATTCTATAAAATATATATGCAAAATTGTCTTGAGCCAGGACAATACCCCAGCTAAAATCAACAAATATTGATTACAGACCAACAAACGAAAAAAAACTAAAACTAAAAAAGATTTTTAAAAAAGCGCTAATAGATTTTTTTGTGGTAGTCTATTGCTAGACAGTAAAGTCTGGAGTCGACTTCGTTTTGAGATATAATAACCGAAATTTTAAAAAATCTATGTTTTTGTTCATATTTGCGCTCAGGTTGGATATAATCAATATGATCTTTGAAAGTTGACTAATCAAAAACAAAACATTTATAACCCATCCATATCGGAGATAGTAACATTTAGAAATATTAGTTATGACTATACAAAATGTCGATTTATATTCTTTCGAATATTCTATATGTCACGTAGTGTCTACAGACTTTTGAAAATGTCTTAAGGTCATCAGCATAAATTGAAGAGTTTGAAAACTGAAATCACGTAGTAACATCATTTATGAATAAGATGTTATATAATAAAGATGTTATATAATTAATATTATAAAAACACACTATTTAAAAGATATGATTTGCATACCCTTCACTAGGGTTTTATGTGCTTGTGCATTTGTTTGTAACATCCAAAAGGAAACGATATAGACACATTGTTAATTTTTGTTTCCAATTATTGTCTGATCCTTACAAGAATTGGCAAAAGTGAGTTTTGAGGTCCATAAACAAATCGGTTCAGCTTTAGATATAGCTCCCATACAAATTTCGCTCCTGATTTGACTTTTTTCGCTCTAGAAACCACATATTTTAATCGATTTGCTTCAAACTTGGCACCGTACCGTATAATTCAGATCGGTTCAGATATAGATAGAAGTACCATAAAAATTGCATTCTCTTTTTAACTTTTTGCGCTCCAGCGATCACATATTTTAACCATTTTTTTTTTAATTTTGCACAAAATCTTACATTTCAACTAGAAATGTCTGTGGTAAAAGTAAGTCAAATCGGTGCAGATTTAGATATAACTCCCGATTTGACTTTTACATCCCTACAAACAATTTAAAAGATTTTTTTAAAGATTTTCTTCAAATTTCTCACAAAACCTTATATTTGAACTAGAACATCTGTGGTGAAAGTGGGTTAGATCTTGTTTCCATACAAATTTCGGTCTCCATTTTTTGCGCTAATTCTAATTCAGCCGACCGTCGTGATTGTAGGTCACATCGGTTCATGATATAGTACAAAATCGTTCCCGAATTCAATTGTAATGGGGTAGAAAGTGGAGGGTATTATATAGTCGGGCGTGCCCTTTCTTTTTGTATAGCGTAATGTGCTTACATTCCTCTGACAGCGGTGAAACGCAAAGTTATTTTTATACCATACACCACTTCGTGGACTAGGGTATTATAAGTTAGTTTTCCGTCAAATGTTTGTAACACCAATAAATAATCGAGCTAGACCCACCTTTAAGTATACGGATCGGCTTCAAATCACCAGCTGAATCGATTTAGTGATGTCTCTGTCCGTCCGTCCGTCTGCTTACCATCTAAGTTTGTTCGCACTCTACAGGTCGCAATTGCAGTCCGATTGTCATGAAACTTGGCAGAAGCTATTTTTTCTGGCCAAGGATCATCGTTATTGAATTTGGAGGAAATCGGTTCAGATTTAGATATAGCCCCCATACAAATGTCGCTCCCGAATTGACTTTTTCCGCCCTATAAAGCGCCCGATTTTCTTCAAATTTGGCTTCAGACCTTATAATCAAATTAGAAATACCTGTTGCGAAAGCGGGTTAGATCGGTTCAGATTTAGATATAGCCCGCATACAAATGTCGCTCCCGATTTCACTTTTTCCGCTTTATAAATCACATATTGTACCCGATTTTCTTTAAAATTAGCACAACATCTTATAATCCAACTAAAAACACCTATGGTGAAAGTGGATAAGATCGGTTCAGATTTATATATAGCCCCCATACAAATGTCGCCCCGGAATGTTTAACCGATTTTGTTCAAAATTTACATATTATATTTCACCCATAAACATACATGGTGAAAGCGGGTCACATCGTTCCAGGTTTCAATATACCCCCATACAAATGTAATTTCCGATTTAACATTTTTTTCAAACACATACATTTACAGGATTCAAAAATTCTTCCCGATTTCACTTTTTTACCGAATTGAATTGTAGTGAGATAGAAAGTCCGTCCGTCTTTAGCCTTTCCTTACTTATTTGGGAAATGCCCATATGTCCATACTTTGGTATAACCCAAATGGGGCCCCATTCTGATCTATTACAGCTCTAGAAACTACATCTTACATCGGATATTCATCAAATTTTGCAGATCATGATATTTTCCAACTAGGAATACCTACCGTGAATGAGAAATATATAGGGCCAAGTTGGGCCAGTCCCAAAATGTTGTTATAGGCCCCCTTTTGAAATGTCGATCCGATTCATCCTATTACTATTGTGTAATTTGTATTTGTCTGTCGGATAATTGGATCAATTACCATATTATTAACCATATTCGTTAAATATGACTAAAGATGAATTTATAGTAACTGTATAATTTATATGAACTACATAAAATTGCTCCCATGAAATAACTGGGTTTAGTAATCAAAGCGAGGTACATACGCAGGGAGTGGTGTAGGGTATTATATGGACGGCCCCGCCCGACTTTTGCCTTTCTTTACTTGTTTTCGATTTGTTAGGGGGAAAAATAATAATAATATTATTGGCGCAATATGTGCCCACTGCCTTATTTACAACCTGACAGTTTATAATAGTAAAAATATTATAATTTTCCTACTGCACTTCTACGTAAAGTCGACACCCGCGAATTTGCCATAACACTTTGAAATCTACGAAATGGTCTCCACCATATAAAGTTCTAGCTGGCCGAACTTATCGGCATTTTTACTTGTACATTATTTGCAACTTATGTTACAACGTTAGACAGACAACCGATGAATCCTTGGTTATTTTGTAATTACACGAAGCATCCCTTCTGACTCTTAACGAGGCACTTTCGCTCGACCTTCATTAACCATTTGTGCATTAAGACAGTCATTCATCCAATGCGGTGTTGTTTGTGTGGTGGAATATACAACTAACGACTATAGATAGGCATTCTTTTCGTCTCATTGATTTCGTGGAATTTTCCACATTCAACTGTGATTTTTTGGGTGTATACTATGTAATTTGCTAATTAGTAGGATTAATTGTGAGTTTGTTAAGTACGTATTTGTATTAAAGTGTCTAGACAGAAGGCAATAAAATATGTATCTTCTTATTCTTTTGTGATGGCTATAAACAACCCTTTAGGCCTGTAGTCTGATTAGGAATAATGTTCCAAACGTACTGGTCAAATGCGCGTTTTCTTCAGTTTTGAGCGATTTTATCCCTTATATGTACGTTTCCATGTACATTACATGTCCTAGCCTCCGCTCCGTACAACATGTAAAGCTCGTGATACATTCGATGATGATGATTCAATGGAAAAATTTAATTTTCTTTAATTTAAAAATTATCATTTCAGTAGTTTTACACAAACACAACATTTTCAATTTCGTTGTAAAACTGCAAAATCTCACAGATGTACACATGTCCACTTGTGTGTAAGTATATTCCATTATATGCCCCAGCCAGCCAGCGGCAAAGACCATAATAATAAATCATTCAAATGTTCTACTTTAGATTGTTAGTACAGGTGTTTATTTATGGTCAATTTGTTGGGCTGACTACCTTGGCACATTGTGCACAGTAGCAACACAACGTCCGCAACATCACAGAGCCAACTTAATAAATAACAAGAAAATTTATGACAAGTAATTAACTTTAAAGTGGTCAAGTAATAAAGCAACAGCGGCTGATATTTATACTGACATCTATGGTTGCGTAGACCAAGTTTTAAAGTGCCAAACTTTTGTGCTAATGATATGAATTTATAAATTTAAGCTTCAAAATTATATGTTTCATATTTTTGAGGCAAACATATAGGAAACAGGGTGGGGGGAAACAATACAAAATATTTCCGTTTTTAGCAACTGAAATATTTAAAGATGCAAGTGTGAACATAGTCACAGTTGAGACAATGAACGGAAACCTATAAAGTTGCAATAAGAAAGTTCATATCATAAATTAATGCAGCTTTCACAATTTTCGGAGGCATAATTTGTTTAATTGGCGTATAAAATGGCTCCGATTGGGATACGTATATATAAAACCGTACGACAGTTTAAAAAAGTCGCAAAATGGAGCTTCTGGGAATGTTTAATTTTTCCTTTCCTCATCTTGTCTCCCCTTCAGAGGACTACAAAATTCCAAAGGATACAATTTTTCGAAAAATTGTTTTATACACTTTTTCGCAGACTATAATAACGGCATTCAAATTAAAGAGGAGAATACCTGTTAAAAATACATCAAACTTCTATCTGTATTAGTTCAGCATTAAAATCTATTTCAAGTTTATCCATTATTTTTTCTATTTTATTCATATCTTGATTTTTAAGAGACAAACATTTAAATCGTTGTTAATACTAAACTAATACAGATATAAGCTTGCAATTAATGTAAGCTTGTATTAATGCAAATATTGTCTTCTTTGATTTGACATCTATACCGATGCAATTAGCTCTATTTCACCTATAGTATCCGATGTATATCATCTGGTTCAAGTGTAATATGTACTGTCGGACAGTGTAATCAATCTTCATTTGTGTCTTACAGGAGAGTGACATTAACGTTTTCAATAATATTTGAAAAGCTCCAGAACAGTTTCCTCAGAATGATAATATTTGTAGTAAAAGAAGAAATGAATACGAAAATATTATCACTAAACAAGTCGTTTACTTTATGTAGCAGACATATATGAATATAAAAACAAGTAAGGAAAGGCTAAAGTCGGGCGGGGCCGACTATATACCACTCCTTGCGTATGTACCTCGCTTTGATTACTAAACCCAGGTATTTCATGGGAGCAATTTTATGTAGTTCATATAAATTATACAGTTACTCTAAATTATTCTTTAGTCATATTTAACGTATATGGTTAATAATATGGTAATTGATCCAATTATCCGACAGACAAATACAAATTATACAGTAGTAATATGACGAATCGGACCGACATTTCAAAAGGGGGCCTATAACAACATTTTGGGCCTGGTCCAAAACATGGGCCTATATAGTTCTCATTCACGGTAGGTACTCGTAGTTGAAACATATAATGATCTTCAAAATTTGATGAATATCCGATGTAAGATGTAGTTTCTTTGGGTTATACCAAAGTATGGGCATATGGGCATCTCCCAAACAAGTAAGGAATGGTTAAAGACGGACGGACTTTCTATGTCATTACAATTTAATTCGGTAAAAAAGTGAAATCGGGAAGGATTTTTGTATCCTGTAAATGAATGTATTTGACAAAAAATGTTAAATCGGAAAGGACATTTGTATGGGGTTATATTGAAAGCTGGAACGATGTGACCCGCTTTCACCATGTATGTTTATTGGTGAAGTATAATATGTAATGTTTGGCCCAAATCGGATAAACATTCGTGAGCAACATTTTTATGAGGGCTATATCTAAATTTGAACCGATCTTACCCACTTTCACCATAGGTTTTTTTAGTTGAATTATAAGATGTTGTGCCAATTTTAAAGAAAATCGGGTACAATATGTGGTTTCTAAAGTGGAAAAAGGGAGCGACATTTGTATGGGGGCTATATCTAAATCTGAACCGATCTTTCAAAATTTCTGCATAGGTGTTTCTAGTTGGATTATAAAATGTTGTGCCAAATTTAAAGAAAATCGGGCACAATATGTGGTTTCTAAAGCGGAAAAAGTGAAATCGGGAGCGACATTTGTATGGGGGCTATATCTAAATCTGAACCGATCTTACTCACTTTCAGCACAGGTTTTTCTAGTTCGATTATAAAATGTTGTGCCAAATTTAAAGAAAATCGGGTACTATATGTGGCTTATAGGGCGGAAAAAGTCAAATCGGGAGCGACATTTGTATGGGGGCTATATCTAAATCTGAACCGACCTTACCCACTTTCACCATAGGTGTTTTAATTTCGATTATAAAATGTTGTGCCAATTTTAGAGAAAATCGGGTACAATATGTGGTTTCTAAAGTGGAAAAAGTGAAATAGGGAGCGACATTTGTATGGGGGCTATATCTAAATCTGAACCGATCTTTCCCAATTTCTGCATAGGTGTTTCTAGTTGGATTATAAAATGTTGTGCCAAATTTAAAGAAAATCGGGCACAATATGTGGTTTCTAAAGCGGAAAAAGTGAAATCGGGAGCGACATTTGGGCTATATCTAAATCTGAACCGATCTTACCCACTTTCAGCACAGGTGTTTCTAGTTCGATTATAAAATGTTGTGCCAAATTTAAAGAATAGGGTACTATATGTGGTTTATAGGGCGGAAAAAGTCAAATCGGGAGCGACATTTGTATGGGGGCTATATCTAAATCTGAACCGATTTTCTCCAAATTCAATACCAATCGTCCTTGGGCAAAAAAGTAACTTCTGCCAAATTTCATGACAATCGGACGATAATTGCGACCTGTAGAGTTCGAACAAGCTTAGATGGACAGCAGAAGGACAGACGGACGGACAGACAGACATCGTTAAATCGACTCAGCTGGTGATTCTAAGCCGATCGGTATACTTAAAGGTGGGTCTAGCTCGATTATTTCTTGGTGTTACAAACATTTGGCGCGAAACTAACTTATAATACCCTAGTCCACAATTAAAACGGCCGTTAAGTTCGGCAGGGAAGAATCTTATATCTGATATAGCCCCCAACCTATCTTCGAATGTGGTGCATTGTGATTAATTGCCCATAAGAAAACTTCAGTTCAAGAACACTGAATAATTAAATACTCTTTAAATATTTGCTGGCCTTACTGACATTTTGCACAATCAACTGTCAAACACTGCTTGATGTTTTGCCCTTTTAATGCGGCAATGTTGCAGTAAGAGATTTTTTTCAAAGTACTTTTGAATATTACACAAAATACTTTCTATCACCACAAGGTTGCACAATTTGTGTTTCGACATCCTCAAGTGACTACGATGCAAAGCATTTCAAGGATATTATTGTTCTTTTGTTAGACATTCACATTGACTTCCATTATGGGCTATTACAGTTCAAGTGACCTCTTTGTGATATGCATCTCAAAGTATTTGTTTTTTTGTATATTTCTGCCTTTCACATCTCTGTTGCTTGTGGCTTTGAAGTAGAGGAAGTGCAAAGGAACGAACCACTAGTTGTGAGCTTTGAAACAAAGGAAACAAAATGTCCTATAAATTGGGAGTTATTCTAATATACTTTGAATTCAATTGTTCTCAAATGATTGCTATAACACTTCATGGCCATATATTTTTCCTCGGTTAATGGAATAGATTTATGAGTTAGTGCCAAATATTTCTAACGTCAGGAAATAAATGAGGTACAAAAACAAACAAAGGTCTCAAATGAATTGAATTACAGAAAGAAACAAAACAAGTAATAACGGTGTTAACGGGCCGAACTTTATATTCCCTCCACCATGGATTGCATTCCAAAGAGACTGTCGATTTTCGAAGAAGTGCAGTAATATTACATGAAAATATTTATACACTCCACGAGAGTATTATGTCTTTGTGCATTTGTTTGTAACACCCAAAAGGAAGCGAGATAGAGCCACTGTTAAGTATACCGATCGACTTAGAATCACTTTTTGCATCGATTTAGCAATGTCCGTCTGTCTGTCTATCCGTCCGTCCGTCTGACCATCTATTCTTGTAATCAAACTTTGCACATCGAAGTTTTTCGGGATAAGAACGAACGCTATTTAATTTGAAGAAAATCGGTTCAGATTTAGATATAGCCCCATACGATTTTCACTCCCGATGTTACTCTTTTCACCAACAGATTTTCTTCAAATTTGGCAAAATATCGTATATTTCAACTAGAAACACCCATGGTGAAAATGGGTCAGATCGGTTCATATTTATATATAGCTCCCATTCAAATTTCGCTCCCGATTTGACTTCTTCAAATTTGGCAAAATATCTCATATTTCCTCCAGAAACGTCCTTGGTGAAAATGGTTCAGTTCGGTTCAGATTTATATATAGCTACCGTACAAATTTCGCTCCCAAATTGAGTATCTCCGATCTAGAAACCACATATTTTATCAGATTGTCTTCAAATTTGGCAAAACATCTTATATTTCAACTAGATTCACCTGTGGTGAAAATGTTCAGATTTAGATATAGCCTCCATACAAATGTCGCTCCCGATTTGACTTTTTCCGCTTTAAAAATACCCGATTTTCTTTAAATTCTGCACAACATTATATCACTGCACATCAAACTAGAAAATGAAAGTGGGTAAGATCGGTTCAGATTTAGATATAGCCAAAATACAAATATTGCATCCAAATATTTAACCCATTTTGGCCAAACTTTACATATTATATTTTACCTATAACCATACGTGGTGAAAGCGGGTCACATCGTTCCAGGTTTCAATATACCCCCATACAAATGTCCTTTCTGATTTAACATTTTTTGTCAAACACATACATTTATAGGATACAAAAATTTCCGGTTTCACTTTTTTACCGAATTGTATTCGGATAGAATGTGGAGTGTATCATATAGTCGGCCCCACCCGACTTACTTGTTTTTAATATAGGCAAACCAAAACAAATACAAATATTATAAATAAAAATAAAATAATTTTATAAATACGCATGTCGGGGTATAGTGAAACATGGAACGATGTGACCCGCAATCACGATGTTTGTTTATAGATGAATTATAATATGTAAAGTTTGGCCAAAATCGGTTAAACATTTGGGAGCAACACTTGTATATATAAAAATGTATATCTAAATCTGAACCGATCTTACCCACATTCACCATGGGTGTTTTCAGTTGAATTATAAGATGTTGTGCCAAATTTAAAGAAAATCGTTTACAATATGTGGTATTAGAGTGGAAAAAGTTAATTCGGGAGCGACAAATGCGGCTATATCTAAATCTGAACCGATCTTACCCACTTTTACCACAGGTATTTCTAGTTAGATATTAAGGTGTTAAGCCAAATTTGAAGAAAATAGGGTATTATATATGTGCTTTATAGAGCGGAAAAGTCAAATCGGGAGCGACATCAGTATGGGGGCTATATCTAACTCTGAACCGATCTAACCCGCTTTCGCCATATGTATTTCTTGTTAGATTTTCAGGCGTTAAGTCAAATTTGAAGAAAATCGGGTATTATTTATATGTGCTTTATAGAGCGGAAAAGTCAAATCGGGAGCGACATTAGTATGGGGGCTATATCTAAATCTGAACCGATCTGACCGATTTTCACTATAGCTATTTCCACTTTAATTATATGTGCCAAATTTGAAGCAAATCTAGTTTAATATGTGGTTTCTAGAGCGGAAAAGTTGAATCAGGAGCGAGACTTGTATGGGGGCTATATCTAAATCTGAACCGATTTGCCTCAAATTAAATAGCGTTCGTCCTTGATCCTCAAAACTTACTTTTTCCAATTTTTTGTTACGATCGGACTATAATTGCGAACTGTAATTTGATTACAATAGATTGACATACGGACAGACAGACGGAGAGACGGACATTGCTAAATCGATTCAAAAAGTGATTCTAAGCCGATCTGTATAATAAACGATGGGTCTAACTCGTTTCTTTTTGGGAGTGACAAACAAATGCACAAAGACATAATACCCTAGTGAAGGGTATAATAATCTAATATTGGGGGATATTTTCTGTCCATGTTAGGGAAAATTTTTCCTCTCTGGCCCGATTTCGCTCACTTTCAATCCCAACCGAGCTACAATCATAAGATACATTTAGTCCTGGCTCAAGACCATTTTGCGTCTGTATTTAATAGAAAGCTAATTTATTTACAAATGGTGTATTTAATTTAATGGTAAATTTATCTACATAGTGACATATACAAAAGTAATAACTGCTACTAATAATATTTGTTTCTTTTGACCACGATCTAAGGAATTTCGTTTATTTTTCTAAAAAATCACATTTGAGATTTATTTTATTGTGATATTTTTATATGAGGTGTCACAAAAATGCTTTTGAAAACAATTTGAAGTTAAAAGTTACAAAATCGATACCAAAAGGCACCACTGTGTGTCATCTGATCATTTTTAAAGGTTTTTCATCATTTCATTTCATATAAGTATGCATTTTGCAGAAGAAAGAATCTTTAAAATGTTGTTAAATAATTTTAGTACTATGGTTCATTGGGCTATTTTCAGTACTTGTAATCCCAGGGCCGAATTTGCACATATGCAACAAACTATTAATAAAATTGGCAATTTTTATAATAGAGTCATGTGATATCCATACGATTCTCTCTCTGGACAGACACTATTATTAATTTTTATTATACAGCTGTTGTACATATTCTAGTTTTTCGTAACTTATTTGCTTATTTATGAATATATTTCTAAAAGGAGATCGGAACACAGTGAAATTTGCCATATTGTAATTATATTAAATCCTACCTTTTGCCATAACGCGTGCACAATGAATACATCTTCTCAAAGAAGAAATCATAGAATTGTTCGAATACGACACCAACACATTCCCAGCAAACATCTAAAATGTATTACATTTACAATTTTTAATGTGAATTATAAGTATCGATTACGAGATCAATTTTGTCCTTTATTGCTAAAAGAGAAAAAGAAACGGCAACAACATTTTGAAGGACAAACCATTGGAATATTCTATTTGAACATAACGACTATGGCATTGAAAGACATTAATATGCAAATGTGTGTGAATTAAGCACACAGACTTACACATACATATTACATTATAACATTCCAATGGATTTTATTTGGGTTTTTCGAAAGAAAATGCCTATCACTTGAGACGTGCTATGACTACTTATAAGTATTGAAATGCACAAACCACGGAAATTAGTATTTTTCTGAAATCAGCAAAAATGCATGAGCTTTTGGCAAGTTCCGAATATACCCATTCCTTGTCAAGCGTGGCAATATCTAAAGATGTTGACCTTGAGGGTTATGATATTTATGAAAACATTAAACACATGTTTGTGGAAAGAATCCAATAAGACATAAGTAAGGAAAGAATAAAATCGGACGGGGCCGACTGCATGATAGCCTTCACTTTGTAGGCCAATGTAATTCAATGAAGATTTTCAGTGAAGATTTTGGAATGTGTATAAATATCATGGATCGATGATACCCACTTTCACAATGTGAAATTTTACTACAAATGTTTCTAGTTAAAATATAAAATGTTGAGCAAAATCTGTTAAATTTTGTGGTTTCTAGAGCGGAAAAAGTCAAATTGGTATCGAAAATTGTATGGGAGCTATAAGAAATTTTAATCGATCCAACCTACTTTCACCAGAGATGTTTCTAGATGATACATTTGAGAAAAATCACTTAAAATATGTAGTTTTTAGAGTAGTCAAATCGGGGGTGGTGACCGATTTGACCCATTTCTCACAAGAGATGTTTCCAGTAGAAATATAAATATGTTGCACCAAATTTGAATAAAACATATGATTACGAGAGCGAAAAGCGTCAAATCGGGAACGGGGGCGACCCACTTTATTGTACAAATGTATTTTGTGTAAACGTACATGCAACACTGTAGCTGTGTACATGTGTTCAGTGTAAGTCCTTTGGAAGATTGTCTTTATAATTAGCATAATGTATTGTTGGAACTTACGAAATTTCACACATAATGCTCGTACAGGATAATCAAGGATAATAGCAATGCGCGAACACACGTAAACAGCAAATATCTGCCAACACACACTCACACGCCTCTTAAATTATGTGAACATGTCGGGCTTATCGATGTAATATTATTAGACCATACAAGTACATGCATACATCAATGCGTGCCAGATACTCCAGGCTACACGGATATCATAGGGACACTTCATAATCATATGTTCATGTTGAACACACACATACATATTGATATCTGTGCGTGAGTGAGTACATGTATGTTAGTGTGAACATATTAAAGTAAAGTATTATAGGCGCTTTCAAGTAGATTTGGGTTTGATAAATACACTTGTGATTTCACAGGTTGAGTACTGAGTTCTTGTGAAAGATGTTATGTGGGAGGAATAAGTTAAGATGTGTGTCCTTTAGTACGTCCCTTAAGGACATGCTCGGACACATATAATGCTCCTTCGCTATAAAGGTGCATTATAGCAAATACCCGATATTTCGTACGCGGTGAAAGGATATCCCTTTCAGGGTAAATCGCTTGTAAACGTTCACAAAATTTGAAAAATCACTTTATGTTGGGCAACTACATATTCAGAGGTATATTCACAGAGGTATATTAAACACCGAATTGATTTTTGCCCTCTTATACAAATTAAACAAGTAAGTAAGTTTCAGTCGTCTAAACCGACTTATATCACGCTCAGAGAACATATATACGGAAGTTATAAGGAATTAAGTTTTACTTAGGGAGGGATAATTTGTGTGGAAGGTATAAGGAGGCTCGCGTCACATGGTCACAGCTTCCACATTTGTAAAGAACATGATCAAATATCAAGTCACCGTGGATTCCATGCACCAGTATAGAAGTTATGACGGATTCAATATTACCTAGTGTTGATACAATTGTGTGGGTGGTTACAGCGTAAACATTTGTATACCCTCCACCTCCAGGATGGGGGTATACTAACTTTGTCATTCCGTTTGTAACACCTTGAAATATCGACCTGAGACCCTATAAAGTATATATATTCTTGATCGTCATAAAATTCTAAGACGATCTAGAAATGTCCGTCCGTCTGTTGAAAGCACGCTAGCTTCTAAACGAAAGAAGCTAGGACGTACAAATTTTCCATAAATCTTATTAGTCTTATAGTCGTAGATCGGTTGGAATATAAACGGGGCGAAATCGGCCCAAAGGGAAAAAATTTTCCCTCACAAGGACTAAATATACCCATAATAATCCCTATTTTTTTAGCGTATTTAAGCATGTTTTTGAATTTGCCTGTTTATATTTGCTTGATATTTGGTATGCGCATTCCCCTTATAGCAAAAACGTGCACCAAAAAGTGATTCTTATTTGTAGGGGGTGAAATGGGGCAAAAAAGGGATAAAAATGGTACATATTAAACGACAACAGCTAGAAACACGAAATTCGACGTGTACATTCCTCTAATTGAGTAGATACATAATATAAAAGTATTTTTTCCAAATTCGTACGTTTAAGCGGTAAAATGGGAATAGAGGGATAAAAATGGTACCAAACAAACGGCTGTACCTAGAATAATGAAATTCGGTGTATACATTCCTCTGATTGCGTAGACACTTAAAATAAACAGATTTTTCGAAATTCGTACTTTTTGGGGTTAAAATAAAAAAGGGGATACAAATAGTACCAATCAAATGACTGCAGCTAGAGTCATGAAATTCGGAGTATACATTCCTCAGGCTGTGTAGACACGGAATATAAACTGAATTTTCTAAATTCGTACTTTTTGGATCAAAATAGAAAAAGGGGATAAAAATAGTACCAACCAAATGACCGCAGCTATAGTCATTAAATTCGGAGTATACATTCCTTTGACTACGTAGACAATAAAAGGTTTTTTTCCAAATTCGTACTTTCAGGGGATGCAATGGGTACGGAGGGATGAAAATGGTACCAACCAAACGGCTACACCTGGAATAATGAAATTCGGTGTATACATTCCTCTGATTGCGTAGATACTTAAAATAAACAGATTTTTCGAAATTCGTACTTTTTGGGGTTAAAATGAAAAAGGGGATACAAATAGTACCAATCAAATGACTGCAGCTAGAGTCATGAAATTCGGAGTATACATTCCTCAGACTGTGTAGACACGGAAAATAAACGGATTTTTCGAAATTCGTACTTTCATGGGATACAATGGTACAGAGGGATAAAAATAGTACCAACTAATATTACTGACCTTCTACGAAAACCGACAATCTCTGTGGAATACTACCAATGGTGGAGGGTATATAACGTTCGGCCCGGCCGAACTTAACGCCGTTTATACTTGTTTATGTTTAAAGTGATTATAAAAACATTTTTAAATATCAAATTGCAAATGATTTGGATGTTATGTCGGTTTTATTTTAACCAAGTTTTATGTCACTTTGTGTTGTAGATACCAGAGGGGGTGTGGCCATATTGTTCATATTCCATGCGAATGTAACTTCCGTAAAAATATTATCAAATTTCACAGTATTCCGATCATCTGTACGGAAGTTATAACAGTTTTTTGTACGTAGTTTTGTGTGGGAGGTACTGGAAGGGGCGTTGTAAACTCCGCCATACACTTAAAGTGACTATAAAAACATTATCAAATACCAAATTATAGATTATCGGTGTGGAAGTTATATTAGTTTTAATTTAACAAAGGAATATGGGTCATATGTTTGTGAGGTACCAGTAGGGGCGTGGCAATTTCACCCATCTTCGAACTTAAACTAAGTTTGGGAAAACTATTACCATGTGCAAATTTTGAATTGATTCCTTAACTCCTTTCGAGAGTTATCGTGTACACCAGCCAGCCAGACCGACGGACATGGCTCAAACAGCTTAAAAATTCGTGAAACTGATTTGTCCACACATACTTGTGGTCTTCAGTCATTCCTTCAATGCGATACACCTTTCTTCTGTCCCAAATGATATATACACTCCTACTCTGTAGAGTGAGGGTATAAAAACAAATCAATTTATGTTGTGCCATCCATTTATATAATTTTCTTACAAACAACCATATCGAGGGCTTATATTCAAAAGTGGGTATGAACCATTTTCTCAAAATTGACTTTTCGATGCCAAACTATTCTCAGATTTGGATGTCATCTGTCATATAAATTTGGAGAAGAAATTTTTTTCTAGAGCCTTTTTTCAAATTCATCTAGCTACTCACACGATAATTTGTGACAGCAAAAGTGGCTATGAACATAAAAATAATATGAATAATACAGTTCAAAAATGGAGCAGCATATATAATTCGCTACAACGATTTTGTTTAAAGCATTTTTCTAGATTTAGGGCATATCGCATTATCAAATTAATCGCTATTCTTTTCTAATGAAATAGCCTTAATTTGTTGTTGTGTAATTAATGAAAAAATCGATGTATATTAAAAACAAGTAAAAAGGCGTTAAGTTCGTGCGCTACCATATTAGGAAAATTGTGATTCTTCATTATTATAATATTAATAGATATTAATATAATTAATAAATATTAATTCAGAAATCTTCTAAAATGTGCCCTAAATATGATTAGGTAGAAACAATTTCCCTCAAGCCCGATTTTCCCCATTTGTAATTTTTTCATTCCATCTACAGCCTAATTGTCTGTACCATTTTGATAGGAAATGTTGTAATATTGAAGATCCAATATGTTACAGAGTGAAATGTACACCCCTAATTTCATGATTTTAGCTACAGCCGTTTTATTGATTTCACTCCTTTTTCCATTTTGACCCTAAAAGTACGAATTTAGAAATATTTTCCGCGTCTATCATGATTCTAGCTACAACCGTTCGATTGCAATTCCGCTTAGATTCTGATACTACGAATATCGGAAGATCTCTTTATTATGCGCGTCAAAAGCAGTCAGAGAAGTGTATACACCGAATTTCATTATTATAGCTGCAGCCGTTTGGTTGGTACCATTTTTATCCCCATTCGCCCCATTTTCCGACTAAAAGTACAAATTTCTAAAATCCATTGCATCTTCATACTCAGATGAATATACACACCGAATTTCATGATATCAACTTCAGCTGTTTGGTAGGTACCATTTTTATCCCTCTTTTCCAATTGTATCCCTTAAAAGTATGAATTTTAAAAATCCCTCTAATGTATGGAGAGAAAAAATTCTCTCCGGGCCGATTTCGCCCACTTTCAATACCAAATGATCTACAACCATAAAAAAACATATTGTTTAAATCAATAAAAATATATATAATTAAACATTGTTTATTTATTTGCAAAGAGGGCACTTTAGCTCTGTGACACCATACTCAAAACTTGAAAAATGGCATTCTTAAAAAGTTACGGGATATTAACATATAATCAACTTTTTTGGGAGTTGTCCAAACGAACTTCTTCAAGTGCATGGAATATGCAAATTTTGGGACGCGACTAAAACGTGCTTCCTGCAGAGATACTTCCATTTTTTTGCTGGGCAGTTATAACTTCTACATTTTTAATCCGACTTGTATTTTAAAGTGCTCGAAAAGATAAACAAGTAAAAAGTATTGAAAAAATAATTTTATAAATAAATATACTTTTTTTATTATTTGAAACCACACTTACAAGGCAAGTCTACCAATACTTTTACACTATATACATCGAAATAATACTTCAAACATTCGTATGTATATATATTTTCAAAAAAGCTTAAATACCATAAATATTGGTAGATAGTGGGTGCAAGAGTTGGTTGTATTTCCATTCTATTTCAATTACAAAAGTACAAATTTTGAAAATCCATTATCTTACGTAAATAGTGCAAAATAATCTAACTTCAATGATTCAACCAATTTTTGTCGTAAAAGTAGAAAGTACGAATTTGGAAAAATCTTTTTATTTTGCGTGTCTATGTAGTAAGAGGAATGTATACACCGAATTCTATAATTCTAGCTGCGGCCATTTGGTTGGTACCATTTTTATCCCCGTTTTCCTAGTTTACCCCGTTAAGAGTACGACTTTCTAAAAGCTCTTTATTTTACGTGTCTACGCAATAAGACACACCGAATTTCATTATTGTAGTAAGTCGCTTAGTTGGTACTATTTGTATCCCTCTGTACCCATTGTATCCCTTGAAAGTACGAATTTGGAAGCAGCCTTTTATTTTTCGTGTCTACGCAGTCAGAGAATGTATATTCCGAATTTCATGACTCTAGCTGCGGTCATTTGGTTGGTACTATTTTTATCCATTTTTACCCCAAAAAGTACGAATTTCGAAACATCCGTTTACTTTATGTGTCTACGCAATCAGAGGAATGTATACACCGATTTTTTTTTTATTCTATGTGCAACCGTTTGGTATGTACAATTTTTATCCCTCTATTCCCATTTTATTTCATATTATGCATCTACTCAATTAGAGTAGAAAGGTACCATTTTTATCCCTTTTTGCCCCATTTCACCCCCTACGAATAAAAATCACTTTGTGGTGCATGTTTTTGTTATAGAGGGAATGAGCACGACTGTAAGACGCATTTATGTAAAATTTGTACGTCTTAGCTCCTTACGTTTAGATGCTAGCGTGCTTTCAACAGACGGACGGACGAACATGGATAGATCGTCTTAAAATTTTATGACGATCAAGAATATATATACTTTATAGGGTCTCAAGTCGATATTTCTAGGTGTTACAAACGGAACGACAAAGTTAGTATACCCCCATCCTGGAGGTGGAGGGTATAAAAACTTTAAAATCAGTTACACCAACCGAAGAATACAAGGATATGTCAGCAGCACTTGAAAATATCAAGTTGTGAGGAAATTGCAATGCCTATAAATCTTTCGCATTTGAGCAGTCAGAGATATGAGTACAACGAATTTCTATATTACAGTTATATCCGTTTGATTGGTAGCATTTTTATCTTTCCTTTCTCATTTTAACCCTTAAAAGTACAAACTAAAAAAAACATTTATTTTACAAGATCTCTTCACTTTACGGCTCTACGCGGTCCGAGAGACGTGTACAACGAATTTGAATATTCTAGCAACAGCCTTTTGTTTATTTCCATTTATATCCCCTTTCCCATTTTACCCCTTAATTGTGTGTATTTCGAAATATTCATTTATTTTACAAGTCTACGCAATTAGAGAACTGTAGAAACCGATTTCCTTGTTTCTAACTGTTGAAGTTTGACTGTTACTATTTTCATCACCTTTATTTAGCTCCCTAAAAATATGAATTTGTAAAAATAGCTTTTTGGTTCGTGTTCACGCTATAAGGGACATGTTCGTAAAAAAATAATTTATTATAAGGCGCAAATTAAAAAAAAAAAACTAAAATACTCAAAATATTCGGAGGTGTTTTTTCGGATTTCGCCCACTTTCAATCCCAAGCGATCTACAATTTGATTAATAGTATCTTAAAGTGCCACTATACAAATTGAACATATACAAATTGTAATTTAATTTTGCTGTTCAAAAACTTTGCCGCGCTTTCGATATGCTTGTATGAACCTACCTACTTACATATGTAATCCAAATTTAATTTTTCGCTTGTTTGTATCTATATATGTAGGTACAGAGTCTGCTCCTTTGGCATAGACTAATATGACACACCATTAACGTAATTACAGAGAACACCTTGAAATAAATTTGAATAATCAATTTCGCGAAACACCTTTTGAGAGCGATAATATATTCCATTTACTCCTTCCTGCCAAAGTTTCCATAAATTGTGAAACTAATAGATTTCCCAGCGAATTCAAGGCAAAGTCATTAGCAACGACTACCAGACAAACATACACACACAGACACACTTTCAAACGTATCGTATTCATGCTCCGCATGTTTCTTTTCAATTCCACGGCAAGTTTCGAGAACAAAGTTTGCTGTCGCACTCGTTGCCTGGGCAAATCTTAAAGAGCTTAAAACACTTAAAATTTGATAAATATTTAATGGCGCTGTGACGTCGCCTTGAAAAGCAAACAAAACATCGTCAACGTCGTCAGCAAAAAAATGGTAGCAACTGCGTCGCCGTCCTCTTCAACGTCGTGTCAAGAAAGTGAAAAATGTTACCTTGAAATAAAAAATGTCATAATTTTTCCCTGTGTTTATAAGATTTAAATATTCACCTACATTTGTATAGAAAGCAAAAAGCAACATAACGACTGGGAATATGAAAGATTAAGCTCACAACGAGGAGCAGCAGTGGAAGTTTCGGAGAACTTAAGCTAGGAAAAATTTGGTTTGCCAATTTGAAGTGTTGATGCATGGATAATATTTGTAGGACCATGAGATGCACTATATATTTGCAGTTATAAAAAGTGGAGTGGTTTTCCAATTAAACAAAATAAAATTGTTTTCAAAAGAGCAAATTTCATACTACAAAATAATAAAAACCTGTTCAACACTAAAACAACATTCCTAAAATCTTGAGATATAGAACTAATACTTCTAATAGTAGTAGAACAGATGCATTTTCAAAGGGGCGATATCGCTAAAGAATCCCAAGCAAGTACTGAAATACTCCCAACGATTTCTGTCTTATTGTCACTCGATATTTGGTACGCACATTCCTCTAAAGGCACAATAAATTGAATTTAGTGCAAAAAGGTATACACATTTTACTAATATATATATATATATATATATATATATATATATATATATATATATATAATAGCTAGAAAATAAAATTAAATCGTAAAATAAATGAATTTTTCTGGATGGTCTGGCTTGAGGTCATAAACAAATCAAAAAAAAAACTGATGTTTAGTTTTTTCTTAATTTGCTTTATTTTTTATTTTCCGATATTTCAATCTTCATCGACGGTCATCTTCAGGGATATTCACTTAAAATACAAACAAAATTAATTATACAAAAGGCAAAACAAAAATTATCACAATAATTACATTTAAGCAAAAACATTGAACTCTTTCGTTTCGAAATACTTTCTCAGCAAAAGCTATTGATTTCGTCCGCATTTGTAAACAATGTTTCGATATATTTGTACACAGTGGTCAGTGGCAGACTTATAGTTCATTTGCTGTGTATAATGTGTAATATTTCAAGCGTATATATTCTACGATAATTATTTTCTTGTGTCAAAATGTCTACGTCATTGAAGTTTGGCTTATACTCCGTCAAGGTACAATGGGCTGCCAGTGCTGTCTTTTTTCCAATGGTCTGTCAGTCGCTTTTTGATCATACTTGTGTGCAGAAAGACGAGTTTTTAATTTCATATTTGTTGTACCAACGTATACTTTCCCAGCAAAAAGAGAACACCCAATGAAGTGAAAAAGATGTTCATCTTGTGACTCGGAAGTAGTGAAAATTGGGATCTTCACCAACGAATTTAACATGGAGTTGTCATAGGAGGGATGTCCTTTATTTTGAAAAACTTAAAAGTTATTTTAAAGTATTGCTTTGCAACCACTTTTTCACTAGTTTCCATTTCTGTTTTAAAAAATTCGCCGCAACCGTGGTAGAACAGCTGACCTTCTGGTTGTTACCACGGCACCCTAACCACCTATCCATCAGCTAAAATATTTATTTAGTACGAATTAATTTATAACGCAAATTAATATTAAATTAAATTAGCATTAAATAAATTAACACCAATCAACTTTACTGATATTATCTTGTATTAATAATTAATAAAAAATGCAATAAATTTTTATTTTTAAGAAACATTTTTTAAATCGTTAAAATTATGCAAAATTGGACATTGTTTATTTATAAAAGTAATAAAAAAAAGTTTTCTTTCCCGAGCCACGATTAGAACACGAGACCTTCTGAGTGCAAAGCGGAAGCCTTGCATCTGTGACTCGTTCCCATTCAGTTGTGAAAATGCTATTCATAAAAGCATTTAAATGAAAGGAGCTAGGACGGCCAATATGTCTGCTCGTACTTACTAGATATTGGGTAGGCGCATTCCCCCGATAACAAAAACGTGCACCATAAAGTGATTCTTATTCTAGGGGGATTAAATTGGACAAAGAGGGGTAAAAATGGTACCTATCAAAGAACAACAGTTAGAAACACACAATTCGGTGTCTTTTCTCCATATTCGTACTTTTAATAGGTAAAATGGGAATAGAGGGATAAAAATGGTACCAACCAAACGGCTGCTGCTAAAATAATTAATGTATACATTCTTCTGATTGCGTAAACACGTAGAATAAAGGTAGTTTTCGAAATTCGTACTTTTTGGGGTTAAAATGGTAAAAGGGGTAAACATTGTACCATCTAAATGACCGCAGCTAGAGTCATGAGATTCGGAGCATACATTCTACTGACAGCGTAGACACGAAAAATAAAAAAATCTATCCAAATTGGTAGGTTCAGAGGGATAAAAATGGTACCAACTAAACAGCTAGAGCTAGAATAATGATATTCGGGGTGTAAATCTCTTTAATAGCGTAGACACGTAAAAAAAGAAATTTTAGAAAGTCGAACCTTTAAGGGTTTGCGTGTAGTGAAGTTCAAAAAGGGATATCCTTTTTACTACCTGTTACATGTTATTAAAGCCCTTGTTCTGTTCTTTCCGAAATGGAGTACATTTTTATACCCTACACCACTTCGTGGGCTAGGGTATTATAAGTTAGTTTCGCGTCAAATGTTTGTAACACCAAGAAACAATCGAGCTAGACCCACCTTTAAGTATACCGATCGGCTTAGAATCACCAGCTGAGTCGATTTAACGATGTCTGTCTGTCCGTCTGTCTGTCCGTCTGCTGTCCATCTATGCTTGTTCCCACTCTACAGGTCGCAATTGTTGACCGATTGTCATGAAACTTGGCAGAAGATATTTTTTCTGGCCAAGGACCATCGGTATTGAATTTGGAGGAAATCGGTTCAGATTTAGATATAGCCCCCACACAAATGTCGCTCCCGATTTGACTTTTTTCGCTCTAGAAACCACATATTGTACCCGATTTTCTTTAAATTTAGCACAACATCTTATAATCCAACTAGAAAAGCCTATGCAAAAATTGGGTAAGATCGGTTCAGATTTAGATATAGCCCCCATACAAATGTCGCTCCCGATTTGACATTTTCCGCTCTAGAAAAGACATATTATACCCGATTTTCTTTAAATTTGACACAACATCATATAATCCAACTAGAAACACCTATGCAGAAATTCAGTAAGATCGGTTCAGATTTAGATATAGCCCCCATACAAATGTCGCTCCCGATTTGACTTTTTCCGCTTTAGAAACCACATATTGTACCCGATTTTCTTTAAAATTGACACAACATTTTATAATCGAATTAGAAACACCTAAGCTGAAAGTGGGTATGATCGGTTCAGATATAGATATAATGTAGCACCTTTACAAATGGCCCCCTTTTTATTATTACCCCTGTAGGACCCATAATTTGCATCGAAAGTTCATCAAATATTGCATTTTGAAATTCAAATATATGGGTCCATATTTTGGTATAAGTCCCATACAAATTGGGCCCCCATTCTAGTCTATTACATCTCTAGAACCCACATCGTTCATTATATCTCGATATAATTTTGCATATCATGTCATATTTCAACTAGGACTACCTACTTTGAAAGTGATAAGGAACCACTTTTTCATGTAGATCCCTTACAAATGGCCCCATTTTAATTTGTACCCCTCAAGAACAAATTTTACTTCGGATTTTTTTCAAATTTTGCAGATTATATTATATTTCAACTAAGAATACAAAGTCAAATATATGTGTCCATACTTTGGAATAACCCCATTCTACTCTAATACAGCTCTAGAAACTACGTCTTACATCGGATCATGATATATTTTAACTTTGAATACCAACCGTTAATGAGAAATATATAGGCCCATGTTTTGGACCAGGCCCCAAGTGTTGTTATAGGCCTTCTTTAAAATGTCGGACCGATTCATCCTATTACTACTGTATAATTTGCATTTGTCTGCCGGAAGATTGTGTCTATTATTTACCATATTTGTTAAATATGACTAAAGATGAATCTATACTGTATAATTTATATGAACTGCATAAAAATGCTAACATGAAACACCTGGGTTTAGTAATAAAAGCGGGGTATATACGCAGGGAGTGGTGTAGGGTATTATATAGTCGGCCCCGCCCGACTTTAGCCTTTCCTTACTTGTTTTTTAATAAGTTTATTTTTCTACTATTTATTGTGACAACTATCTGATGATTTTATCTCGATAGAAGATAGATAGATTAGATTTTTATAGATAGATTTTTATATGAAGTATCACAAGAGCTGTTTTGCAAAAAAAAAACAAGTAAGGAAAGGCTGAAGTCGGCCGGGGACGACTCTATGATACACTCCACTTTCTATCCGAATACAATTTAATTCGGTGAAAACGGGAAGGATTTTGGTTTCCTGTAAATGTATGTGTTTGACAAAAAATGTTAAATCGGAAAGGCGATTTGTATGGGGGTATATTGAAATCTGGAACGAAATAGGTGAAATATAATACGTATAGTTTGGCCAAAATCGCTTAAACATTTATAAGCAACATTTGTATCTAAACCGAACTTACCCACTTTCACCATAGGTTTTTTACTTGGATTATAAGCTGTTGTGCCAAATTTAAGGAAAATCGAGTACAATATGTGGTTTCTAAAGCGGCAAAAGTCAAATCGGGAGCGACAATCTGAACCGATCTTACCTAATTTCTTCATATGTGTTTCTAGTTGGATGTTGTGCCAAATTTAAAGATAATCGAGTACAATATGGGGTTTCTAGAGCGGAAAATGTTGAATCGGGGGGCTATATCTAAATCTGAACCGATCTTACCCAAATTCTGCACAGTTTTTTAAGTTCGATTATAAGATGTTGTGCCACATGTAAAGAAAATCGAGTACAATATGTGGTTTCTAGAGCGGCAAAAGTCAAATTGGGAGCGAAATTTGTATGGGGGCTATATCTAAATCTGAACCGATCTGACCCGCTTTAGCCACAGGTGTTTCTAGTTAGATTATAAGCTGTTGTGCCAAATTTAAAGAAAATCGAGTACAATAAATCTAAAGCGGCAAAAGTCAAATCGGGAGCAACATTTGTATGGGGGCTATATCTAAATCTGAACCGATCTTACCTAATTTCTGCATATGTGTTTCTAGTTCGATTATAAGATGTTGTGCCAAATTTAAAGATAATCGAGTGCAGTATGGGGTTTCGGAAAATGTTGAATCGTGAGTGAGATTTGTATGGGGGCTATAACTAAATCTGAGCCGATCTTTCCCAAATTCTGCACAGTTTTTTTAGTTCGATTATAAGATGTTGTGCCACATGTAAAGAAAATCGAGTACATTATGCGGTTTCTAAAGCGGCAAAAGTCAAATCGAGAGCGACATTTGTATGGGGCCATATCTAAATCCAATTTTACCTAATTTCTGCATATGTGTTTCTAGTTGGTTTATAAGATGTTATGCCAAATTAAAAGAAAATCGAGTACAATATGGGGTTTCTAGTGCGGAAAATGTCAAATCGGGAGCGAGATTTGTATGGGGGCTATATCTAAATCTGAACCGATCTTACCCAATTGTTGCATAGGTGTTTCTAGTTGGATTATAGGATGTTGTACCAAATTTAAGGAAAATCGTGTGCAATATGTGTTTTCTAGAGCGGACAATGTCAAATCGGGAGCGACATTTGTATGGGGGCTATATCTAAATCTGAACCGATTTGCCTCAAATTAAATAGCGTTCGTCTTTGATCCACAAAACTTATTTGTGTCTACTTTTGTTAAGATCGGACTATAATTGCGACCTGTAATTTGATTACAACAATAGATGGACAGACAGACGGACATTGCTAAATCGACTCAGAAAGCGATTCGAAATCGATCGGTATACTTATTATATTATAACACAGTACGACAAAATCAATTTTTTTGAGTATACATGAGAAATGTTAACAGAATATGAAAATAGGCTTAAAATAAAGAAATACGTGTCTCGGCGTTTTGCTGTAGCACGTCAGAATTTTGAGAAAATCGATTTTAAAGATTCGAAGGACCGTGGAGGTTCACTTGTAACGTAGTACTATTATAAAAAGTTCTATAAAAACAGAATGGGTGAACCGATTTAAGTGCTTGAGCCAGTTTTGAAAAGGGAATTAAATTTGGATTTGTTTTTATTAAAAAAAAAAACATTTTTTCCGCTAGATGGCGCTTTAATTTACGATTTGTCCGATCTTAACAAAAATTACCACAAGTATGTTTTGTGGTTCAAGAACGAACGCAAATCGTTCAAATTATAATCCAGCTCGCAATGTCTATGGTGAAAGTGGGTAATATCGGTTCAGATTTATATATAGTCTTCATACAAATGTTAACCAATTTTGGCCAAACTTTACATTTTATATATCACATATATCGTTCCATCGTTCCAGGTTTTAATAAACCCCTGTACAAATGTCCTTTCCCATATAACTTTTTTGTCAAACACATACTTTTACAGAATACTTTTAAGTAATTTGGTTGAACATATTATATTTTACCTGCAAAAACACATTATGAGAGTGGGTCACAATGGTGCATGATTAGAACCCATACAAAAATCTTTATTATATTGATTTAATTTCATGGAAAGATTCACGCGTGAACTACGCTACCAAATAATCTAAATTTAATTGGAAAAATCAGTCATCGACGTCTTTGTGATTTTTATGTCTGTTTAACTGCTTATAACATTACTCAAAATTTTATTCCCGCTCCTCTTAGAATCATGCCGAAATCCCATGGCAAATATCAACAATAGGAAACACCGAAAAGAGAAAATATCATGAGAATAATGACGGCTTGTTGAGGAAGGATTTCTTTCTTACCTAGAATAGCAAGATAAATTATATAAAATTTGCAACAACTTTTTAATGTTGCGATAAAATTCTGTACGACATCATTTTCCCGGTATTCTACGCCAAATGGAAATGGAAAGGGTACACAATCTTGAGCTTTTCCTGTGAAAGATGTGCAAAAAAAGAAGAGGAATTCTAGCAAACATTCACGGAAGGCTTATCCAAGATTGTTCAAAGGATGCCATGAACAGGATGAAATAAAATGTGTGTATTTGCCATAGAATACAAGAGGCGTGACTAAACGGCTCAAACAATATTAACGTACCGCGTTATTATCAGCAAAAGTGGAATGTATCATAACAACACGTGCGAAGACTTGCTACAAGTTATATATTAAATTAAGGTTATCCTCAAAGTTCAACTAAGGCATGTCCAAAGATAACTTTTTCTCAGATCGGTCGATAGGATAAAAATAACAAAATGTTTTCCATTCGCTTTGTTCCGCGATGTCCAAAAAGTTTCGCAAACATACGACGATAAGATAGACTTCATGGCAATTCAAATCGGATAACATGTTTATACAAACATTCCACTCTAATATTACTAATTATGCATATTATAAACATTTAGAACGAAGGACAAGAATTCCTCCAACATATTATGCGTAAAGGACATCTTTGTAAAGCTTCGAGATAAGCAAAATCTGTGAAGTAGAAAATACTTCCCTCGAAATATTTTATGTTCAGTGTAACTGTGCACGCATAGCAATATTTTTCGTCTCACGACTATCAGAATCTTACAGTTTAAATAATTTGCAATGGCATTCTTTGTAGAATAAATTCATGAACTACAACAATTCGTAGAAAAGGGTATTATAAGTTAGTTTCACGCCAAATGTTTGATACACCAGACCCACATTTAAGTACTCCCAATGAACAGCTGAGTCGATTTACCGAAGTCTGTCTGCCTGTCCGTTGTTCTGTTGCCCATCTAAAGGTTGTTCTCGGTGTACAGGTCGCAATTGTTATCCTATCGCCACGAAATTTGGAGGCAATAGGTTGAGAATTAGATATAATATATTACACCGTGCGACAATACTCTTTTGACGATATATACATGTAACTAGAGATGGTATGTACAATGTTCATATAATCCACGAGAGTATTATGTCTTTGTGCATTTGTTTGTAACACACAAAAGGAATCGATTTAGGCCCATCGTTTATTATATATATCGGCTTAGAATCACTTTCTGAGTCGATTTAGTCAAAATCAAATTTAATCAAATTACAGGTCGCAATTATAGTGGACAAACGCAATTTAAACTGGTCAAATTTAGATATAGTCCCATACAAATGTCGCTCCCGATTTGACTTTTCAGCTCTAGAAACCACATATTTTACTAGATTTTCTTTAAAATTGGCACAACATCTTATAATCCAACTAACTTCCCGATTTTTGCCAATCTTTACATATTATATTTCACCTTTAAACATACATGGTGAAAGCGGGTCACATTGTTCCATATTCAATATACAGCTGTCCTTCCCGATTTCACTTTTTATATCCTCCACATAAGGATGGAGGTATATTCACTTTGTCATTCCGCTGTAACACCTTAAAATATTCATCGGAGTACCCATAAAGTATATATATAGTCGTGGTAAAATTCTAAGACGATATAGCCATGTACGTCTGTCTGTCGAAAGCACGCTAGCTTCCGAACGAAATGAGCTATGAGGTTGAAATTTTCTCTAAATTTGTCTTCTGGTTGCAGATCGGTTGGGATTGAAAGCGGGCGAAATCGGCCCACAGGGAAAAATTGTTCCCTCACAAGGACTGAAAATGCCCCTAATATTTAGTATTATAGTATTTCAGCTTGTTTTTTGAACATATTAGCTTGTATTTAGTTGATATTTGCAATGCGCATTCCCTTTATAGCATAAAAGGGCATCATAGAGTGATTTTTATTTGTAGGGGGCGAAATGGGACAAAAAGGGATAAAAATGGTACCTATCAAACGACAACAGATAGAAACACGAAACTTGGCGTGTACATTCATCTAATAGAGTAGATACATAATATAAAACTATTTTTTCTAAATTTGTACTTTTAAATGGGGCTAGAGGGTTAAAAATAGTACCAACCAAACGGCTGCACCTAGAATAATGAAATTTGTCGTATATATTCATCTGATTGCGTAGACACATAAAATAAAGGAATTTTTCGAAATTCGTACTTTTAGGGTGTAAAATGGAAAAAGGGGATAAAAATTACCAAACAAATGGATGCAGCTAGAACCATGGAATTCGCGGTATACATTCCTCTGACTGCGTAGACACGAAAAATAAAATGTTTTTTCCATATTCGTACTTTTAATGGATACAATGGCTACAGGGGATAAAAATAGTACCAACTAAACGAATACAGCTAGAATGATGAAATTCAGTGAGTACGTCCCTCTAATTGTGTAGATACGTAAAATTAAGAGATTTTAGATAGTCGTAGTCTTGTGGGGGCAAAATTGGAAAAGGGGGATAAAAATGGTACCAACAAAATGGCCGCTGATAGAATCATGGAATTCGGTGTATACATTCCTCTGACTCCAAATTCCAAATTCGTACTTTATTTTGTTTCTTACGACAGAAATTGGTAGAACCATTAAAGTTGTCTTACACTGCGTACGTGAGAGATAAGGTATTTTCAAAATTTATACTTTAGAAATTAAAATAGTATGAAAATACAACCAACCAAACGACTGTAGCCGAAAATACACTCTCTATCCCGCAATATTTAGGGTATTTATGATTGCTGCCTAATTAAAAATGGGAAGTTGAAATGCTGAAGTTGAAATCATGAAATTAGGTGTATACATTCTGAATATGAAGACTCGAAACAAAAAAGGTTTTTCTCAAAATTTGTACATTTGGGCGGATAATGGTGCGAATGGGGAAATCTTTACAATGTGTACTTTTCTTATCAAAATAATACAGTCACTTTGTCTGTATCTGAAATGCTTCACCCTAATGGCGACTGACAATCATCTAATATTTAGGCATGTTCATTTTCATTTCAACAGTTCATTTTAAACAGTGCGCATAAGTATACATTATAGTTTGAAATAGTAAACAAATATAGTAATGAGCCTAAAAATATCACATTTTTCATAATATGGTAATGTACATCTATGTAAAGTCAACATCCTTTAATCTGCTGGTAATACTGTGGAATGCACTCCGTGGTGGAGGGTATATAAGATTCGGCCTGGCCGAACTTAACGCCTTCTTACTTGTTTATCGAACTGAATTGTATAGAATAGAAAGTGTCGTGTATCATATAGTCAGCTCCGTTCGACGTTAGCCTTTCCTTACTTGTTTCACATAGTATAATGCTCCCTTCGACCAAAAATTAAAACTTTGATCTACTGTAAAAATAAACTCAGACCAGCTGGACTATAAGTTTATTCTGCAAAAATTGTCTACTCAATATGCCTTTTTGAGAATTTTTGGGTCGCTATTCTGTTCCATTCAAAAACAAGTAAGGAAAGGCTAAAGTCGGGCGCGGCCGACTATATGATACACTCCACTTTCAATCCGAATACAATTCAATTCGGTAGAAAATTGAAAACGGGAAGAATTTTTGTATATTTCCTAATCATAGGCTGATATGACTTGACCCAATTTGTCAAATCGAGAAGAATATTTGTATCGGGACTATATCCAAACATGGAATGAAGTGACTAACTTTCACAATAAGTTCTTCTTGTTGAAGTATAACGTGTTATGCTCAATTTTAAGAAATTCTCTGAAAATACGCGGTTTCTGGGGGAACAAAATTTGTATGGGAGCTATATATAAATCTGAACCGATCTAACACATTTTTACAACAGGTGTTTCCAGTTGAAATATAAGGTTTTTTGCGAATTTAGAAGAAAATCTGTTAAAATATTTGGATTCTAGAGCGGAAATATTCAAATTGGGAGCGAAATTTCTATGGGAGCTATATATAAATCTGAACCAATCTAACACATTTTTACATCAGATGTTTCCAGTTGAAATATAATGTGTTTTGTTAATTTTGAAGAAAATCTTTTGAAATATGTGGATTCTAGGGAGGAAAAAATCAAATTGGGAGCGAAATTTGTATGGGAGCTATATATAAATCTGAACCGATTAAATAGCGTTCGTCCCCATCCCGAAAAACTTCGTTGTGCAAAGTTTCATTTGGTTCTGTCTACAATTGCGACCTGTATTGTGATTACAAGAATAGGTGGACGGACAGACAGACAGACAGACGGACAGACAGGCAGACAGACAGACAGACAGACAGACAGACATTGCTAAATCGACTCAAAAAGAGATTCTAAGTCGATCGGTATAATTAACAATGGGTCTATCTCCCTTCCTTTTGGGTGTTACAAACAAATGCACAAAGACATAATACTCTCGTGGAGTGCATGAAGACAGTGTTATTATAATAGTTACTGCACTTATACGAGAAGTCGACAGTGCTTTGTAAAGGGTGATTAAATTGTAAGGGCCGATGTTGATTTTGAATAAAACACAGATTATTTAGGAAAATATTGTCATTTCTTTTTATTATGATAATATTGATATGGTTTAATTATATATGGAACAAAATATCGGCCAAATGGCCGCCGCGACCTCGCCAGTCCACCTCCATCCGATGGTCCAAATTTTCGATGGCGTTGAGGCATAATTGAGGTTTATACCGTTAATGTGCCGAATTATTTCATTTTTTAGCTATTGAATTGTTGCTTGCTTATCGACGTACACTTTTTCTTTCAAATAGCCCCAAAGTGTCAAATCACATGATCTTGGCGTCCAATTGACATCGCCACCACGTGAGATAATACGGCCATTGAATTTGTCGCGCAAAAGAGCTATTGTTTCGTTAGCTGTGTGGCAAGTGGCACCGTCCTGTTGAAACCACATATCGTGCACATCCATATATTCCAATTCGGGCCATAAAAAGTTCGTTATCATCTGACGACAGCGAAGACCATTCACAGTAACTGCCTGACCGGTCCCATTTTGGAAAAAATACGGTCTCATTTTGGAAAAAATACGGCCCGATGATGACTCCAGCCCATAAACCGCATCAAACAGTCACTCTTTGTGGGTGCATTGGTTTTTCTACAATAACTCTGGATTATCATTCGCCCAATTGCGGCAATTCTGCTTATTGACGAATCTACTGAGGGGAAAATGTGCCTCATCACTGAAGATGATTTTCTTCGAAGTGCACGATATGCATTTTGATTTGAACGCCCGCGTTGCTCGATTGTGTATCTTCCCATGGTTCAAATCAAGTTAGTCTGAAAATGAGAAATGTCAAATGAAAATCTTGACGTTTAGGTGTGGTTCACATTCAACATCGACCCTTACAATTTAACCACCCTTTTATAAGTGCTTTGTGGTCCTAGCTTCGTACATTCAGTTTTTAGAAATGCAGAGGGATTTTTTAAACATTTAAATTAAATAACCACCATCCACGTTTAATAGAATTATTTTTAGATAAATATACTTTAAACACAATCCACCTACGTAAAAACTATGTTAACTTCTCTTCACTACCGACTGTCGCAGTCTGCAACGGTTGCAAATTGTTACTGGTGGTACAGCAACACTTTTTCACATCATTCCTTGAATTAATATTAACTTTTCAATTTAATCAACAGCCAGGTCCAGCTCATATTGAAAAAAAAAACACCCAACACAGAACGTTAAAAGTCATCACCATTAATTAATTGTATTTTTTCAGTTGTTGTGGGAATTCATTTTGTTCGGAGTATTCATCAAGCCACATGCAACAACCGCCTGAAAGTTTAACCAGAAAGTAACAAGAGACCCCCGCACACACACACATTCGTGTTAATTAAGCCAACAATGTTAACGGTGGCTGGTATTGCTGGAGGTTATAACAAATATACATTTCCTTTTTTGCTCAGCAGCTATATTTGCGAAATGTTAACCAAAAACACAATGTGGTGATGTAAACAGCAACATGTCAGACGCCAGAGGTGGAATCTCTTGCGTTGAAAAAGTTACTCCCTCTCCAGTACCTTGGACAAAATTTCCATTTCACTTGAATGTCATTTCTGGCAATGTATTAATAAGTTCACTTTTATTAAAATTTACCTTTAATTATATACATGCAATGGACTGCAGCGTTGTCAAAGGAGTAAAAAATGTGCTCCGGATAAATGGAGGCAACGCAAACCAGTCGATATGAAGGTTTTCAGGTATTTTTGTTGTGTGGTGCTACGTGCATCACTTATTGCAACTCGTGAGATGGCCGGCTAAAACATCGTAGACATTTGTATGATTTATAAACCAAATCGTCGACCGATGTGGTATAAATTCATAGGTTCCAAGGAAAAAATATGAAATGATATTGAAGACCAAAAAAAAAAAAGGTTCTCACAGCTGATTTTGATAGAGGAGGTAAAAGAAGAATATTCTTGGCGATCATTTCTCCTCTTTTGCACATTCTTATGATGAATCGGAATAAGAAACATCGTGATTCTTATATTTTAAGTAAAGGATGTGTTCTACGATGTGTTACTTATAACTCTACGAGGATCATTTTCGTGGAATATTTCAACCCTCCACCTCCTCAATATAAAGTCTTTTGGACCCTTTTCTGCAAAAGGGTGAAAAATAACCCATTAAACAGCGGTTTAAAGGATCAAAAAGTGCCACAAAAATAAATGTCATACAATTCTACTGTACGTCTCAGACCAAACACCAAAACTCAACTTAAATGCTAGAAATAAGTCAAAACTTTAAATTAATTTTTCTTTTTCCGAATTGAATCTAAACAAAACTGAATTTTAGGGGGTGGTGTGAAAGGAAAAAATATTCTACGTCAAATTTCACTATAAGTCTCCGAACAAATGAAAGTTGTAGATAATAAGATAAGATAATATAAAACAAGTAAGGCAAGGCTAAAGTCGGGCGGAGCCGACTATATAAGCTATATACTTTATACGCCATTGAAATTCAATTCGTTGTGCATTTTGAAAAGTGTCCTATATCATGAACCGATGATACCATCTTTCACAATGTATGTTTCCAGCTGAAATATCCATCTTTCTGATCAAAATCATCAAAAATATGTGTTTTCTAGAGCAGAAAAAGTAAAATCGGCGACATTTGTATGAAACCTATATATAAATCTGAACCGATTGGACCCATTTTCACAACAGATGTTTCTATAATGCATTGTGCCAAATATAATCAAATTCGGTTGAATTGTGTGGTTTCTTGAGCAGAAAAAGTCAAATCGGGAGCGAAATTTCTATGGGACCTATATATAAATCTGAAACGATCTAACCCACTTTCGCCACAGATGATTATATTTGTAATATAAGACGTTGTGTCGCATTTGAATAAATTCGGTTAAAAAGTGTGGTTTCTAGAGCAGAAACAGTAAAATTAGGAGCGATATTTGTATGACAGCTATATATAAATCCTAACCGATCTGGCCCACTTTCACTACAGATATTTCTTGCTGAAATATGTGTTGATGTGCCAAATTTGAAGAGAAACTATTAAAAGATGTGGCTTCTGGAGTTGAAAAAGTCAAATCGGGAGAGATATTTGTATGGGAGCTATATATAAATCAGAACCGATTTGAATCATTTTCACCAGAGATGTTTCTAGTTCAAATATAATGTGTTTGCCAAATTTGAAGAAAATCTGTCAAAACATATGGTTTCGAGCGCAAAACGTTAAATCGGGAGCAAAGTTTGTATGGTTTCTATATCTAAATATGAACTGGTTTGCTTCCAATTAAACAGTGTCCGTCCTTGGCCCGCAATACTTAATTTTGCCAATTTTCGTAAGGATAATTGCGACATGTACACTTTGTACAAGAATAGATGTACAACAGAGAGACAGACATTGCTAAATCTAGATCTAAGGCGATCTGTATAATAAACAATGGGTTTGTCTCGTCTGGGTGTTACAATCAAATGCACAAAGACATAATACCCTAGTGAAGGGTATAACAACCAAAAAGGTGTTAGATTCGTCCGTTACGAATCTTATATACCCTCCACCACGGAGTGCATTCCACAGTATTATCGGCAGATTAGAGGCTGTCGACATTACATCTAAGTGCACTACCACATTAGGAAAATTGCGATGCTTCTATATTTATATATAGTCCTCTACTATATATAAATATAAAACTTCAAGTGTAATCAAAAAGTGAACAAGAAAAATGTGCCCTAAATATTATTAGGTGGAAACTTTTTCCTTCAAGACCGATTATCCTCATTTGCAATTTCGATATTTCAGCTACATCCTAAATGTCTGTACCTTTTTGATAGGAAATGTTCTAATATAGAAAATCCAATATGTTTCAGAGTGGAATATACACACCTAATTCAATGATTTTAACTACAGTCGTTTGCCAGCTTTACCTCTTTTTCCATTTTGACACTAAAAGTATGAATTTAGAAAAATTGGTTCCTCTTATATTCCGCGTCTATGCAGTCAGACACAGAATGTCATGATTTGGTACCAATTTTATCCCGTTTTGGTCCTAACCGTACGAATCTACACAGTCAGAGCAATGCACGCACCGAATTTCACTATTCTAACTGCAGCCGTTTGGTTGGTACCATTTTCATCCCCTTTCGCCCCAATTTCCACCCAAAAGTACTAATTTCGAAAAACACCTTTATGTTGTGCGTCTATACAGTCAGGTGAATGCATACACCGAATTCCATAATTTCAACTTCATCGGTTTGGTTGGTACCATTTCTATCCCACTTTTCCTATTGCATCCCTTAAAAGTGCGAATTTCGAAAAATCCCTCTATTTTACGTATCTACACAATTAGAGGGATGTACATTCCAAATTTCATGTTTCTAGCAGATATCGTATCATTGTTACAATTTTTATCCCCTTTTCGTTCCATTTCACCCGCTAAGTCTTTTTGGTACTTTTTGGCGTTTTCTCGCTACAATATGAATGTACGCAACAAATTTCAATTGCACATAAAATAGAAATTACAAAAAATAATAAAACGGATATAAATATTGGGGAGTATTTTTAGTCCTTTCAATCCCTACCGATCTGCAACCATATTACATATTTACAGAAAATTTGAACCTCTTAGCTCATTTCGTTCAGCAGCTAGCGCGTTTTCAACAAACAGACGGACATGGCTAGATCGTGTTAGAATTTACCTCGACTCAGAATATATATACTTTATGGAGTCTCCGATGAATATTTCAATGTATTACAAACGGAATGACAAAGTGAATATACCCCCATCCGTAGCTGGAGGGTATAGAAATGGTTAAAGCTGTAGCTAGATAAAGAAAACTGTAATCTCATCTGATCAAAATATATCCGTATATTTTCCTATATCTATGTCTACCGTCCCGCTAAAAGTTTCTTTTTTCCTACTGCCCAACATCCAAACGATTGCCTCGACATGCTCAACCTTTAATATTTAAAATGAAATATTTTTACTATGTGAAATTAATCGAGTGTCGCTGCTTACCTCATTATACAACAAAAGGATTTTCCAACGCATTAAATCCTTAAGTCAACATCCTTATCCGAGCTTAATTAACGGCTCTTTTATGCAACAACAATTATAGGAACGTGTGCGTGCGCACATGATTGAATTTAAAACATTGTACATTGAAAGCTGAGATTTGCCCACTTGCGTGAACATAAGGCTGTCCCGCACTTTTTCGTGATGACGTTAACGACAATCTTTCGGGAGATGAACTGAAAAACAGTTTATTAATTGGAAATGTTTACTTCAATCAATAGCGTCTTCTAAATACAGTCATTTCTGTGTCATCGAATTACAGCCGACTCTGACATTAGGGATCAAAAATATATAAACAAAATTTTATATTTTTTTATATCCCTAAAATTTTGAAGTCCTATATAAAGGAGAATATATCACCAAATTTAAATCTGACTACAAAGGTCTGTTATATATGATCTCTAGATTTACATGCATGTGGTCTTCTTCCAGTGCAAGCAGTTTTTTCCAGTATTTTGCTAATCTAACCGATTAAAATTATTTTTTAAATATTAAACTAAACAAACAATAAATAAATATAAGCAAAGTGTGCATATGATTTCAATACATATTATTTGAGAAAGAAATATTGATAATTCTTAAGGCAAGGATAACATTTTCAAAGGACATTATTTACAGTTTTTGGTCCTGAAAACAGAATTGTGCAATCACATGTTAACCCATGTTGTGCAACAAATTTAAATATTTTTTTATATCCTTAAAATTTAAAGTCCTGTAAAAGGAGAAAAGATCACGAAATGAAAATCTAAGCACATAGATTTGCTAGATATTATCTATCTATTTTTTACACCTCCAGGAAATGAACAGGCGCTATGCTGGAGAAATGTCGGGAGACCCTAAGTTCACACATGCACAGGACTATGGCATACAACAGCTGGCTATTGCTTTTGTTGCCCATGGCCAACATTATTCCGCATGGAACAACATCGCTTCAATAATCCCATCAACTCAACAACAGTGACAACAGCAACGATGGCACAAAGAATCCCATTGACACATTAAGCACGATAGCAACAACGTTCCGGATATAGACATATATTATTTTGCAATACACACCCTAATTTATCATCTACTTCAATTCATATGAATTTAGAAATTTATATGGAATCATTAAATTACTTCTAAAACCAAAAATAACATCTTAAAGTCATTGCGATTTTTTCATATTGAAAATACATTTACATATAAGATTTTTTTTTTAATTATAACCAAGGCACGTTAGTATGGAAAATTTTATACCTTTTGGAAGTTCACTTTCCGGGATAGCATGTTTCTACAAATCCACACCAGATATGTTTTTTATTAAGGATATATCAGTAGCTATAACGTGGTAGTTAAGCTTAATATCCCGTTCAAATCATGTTACAGGTGAAGTGTGGAAACATAACTTTAAAAGAAGGGTGCATGCTTTGTTTACACTATAGAACAAAAAATGAAAATTTTGTGTTTGAGGCCTAAAAAATATTTGTTTTGGCATTGAGGCATACAGAGTCGACACAAGAAATATGGATAACGTATGTACCCTCCACCATAGGAAGTGGGCTTATTAAGTCAGTCTTTCCGTTTGTAACACCTTGAATATCGACCCAAGACCCTATAAAGTACATATATTCTTGATCGTCATAAAAGTCTTAGCCATGTTTGTCTGCCAGTCCGTCTGTTGCAAGAATGCTAGCATCTAAACGAAAGGAGCAGAAAGCAAAAGTCATAGGAAGTCCAAATTTTCCAAGAATACGTCTAATAGTATATCGGTTAAGATTGAAAATAAGCGAAATCGTTCCAGAGGGAAAATATTTTCCCTAACAAGGACAGAAAATACCCCAACAAATCCTAATATTTATTTGAATTATTTAAACATGTTTTTCTTTATATTTGGTATGTGCATTCTCCTTAAAGCATAAGCTTGCACCATAAAGCGATTCATATTTGTAGGAGATGAAATGGGGACTAAGGGCTAAAAAGGTACCTATCAAAGGACGAAACAACCCAGAAACACGAAATTCGGGGGAAAAATAGGAATAGAGGGATAAAAATGGTACCAACCACATGGCTGCAGCTAGAATACGTCTAACAGTAGTAGATCGGTTAAGATTGAAAGTTGGACAAATCGGCCCAGAGGGAAAATATGTTCCCTAACAAGGAAAGAAAATACCCCAATAATCCCTAATATTTGAATTATTTAAACATGTTTATTTTTTCTTGATATTTGGTATGTGCATTCTCCTTAAAGCATAAGCTTGCACTATAAAGCGATTCATATTTGTAGGAGATGAAATGGGGAAAAAGGGCTAAAAAGGTACCTATCAAACGACGAACAACCCAGAAACACGAAATTTGGGGGAAAATAGGAATAGAGGGATAAAAATGGTACCAACCGCACGACTGCAGCTAGAGTAATGAAATCCGGTGAATACATACAGGATGGCCCATTTACAATTTTAAATTATAATCGTCTTTAACCCTAGAACGCTAACCTTAGTCGATTCGACTAACATCGCTTACATATTAACGCATACTTATCTCAAAAGCAGCTTTAATAAATATATATTTTTGAATGAATTGTTTTATAAAAATGAAAATTGTTTGTTTTAATTAAGTCAAAAGTAACCAAATATCAATCTTTATAAGATGCTTTGACGGTTTATATATAAATAACTACAAAATCGGTTATATATATATATATATATGTTAGTCGATTCGACTAATGATTAGTGTTAAAGTATAAAAAATAACGTTAGTGTTCTAGGGTTAAAAAATGTACTGAATACTTTTCAAATATCAAGATTTATTGGAAAGGTTGAACTTTGTCAATTAATAGGAAGACAATATCATTCACACGACTACCACGACTGGCTCGGCAGTACCTCATCCGATCAACCAAATTTTTCCTTACATGGCCCAATGTTGCCGCCAGTCCAAAATTTACACAAAACAGTGACTCGTTGAGGATGCATTGGCTTCTCAATAGTCACCTGTGAGTTCTCTGAAGCCCATAAGCAATTTAGCTTATTGGCATAACCACCGAAATGGAAATGAGCTTCATGAAAGACTCACTACTTTGGAAGTAAGTTTTTAATATTTCCCAATGTCAAACATAAGCCTGAATCTACATAATAACAATAAAATGATGTTCGTTGGTAATCGCTTCAATTGAGAACGGCTGAACCAATTTGGCTGATTGTTTTTAAAAACTGTTCGTAGTTCGTAGTCCGAACTAGGTTTTAAGATGAAAACAACTTTGGGAAAGAGACCGCAAAATTGGAAGAAAAAGTAATTGCCTTTTTCTATAGGATTTTTGAATCAACTCAAGATTGTAACTCTGGATTTAAACAATCGATATGGTTATTATAAAGAAAAGTCCGAAAATTCGGAAAAAATTAAAAAAATCGTAATATTTTATGCACGATTATGATAATCGGCGAGGGGAACGACCTAATTTGATGATTCAGTCGTTTTACTATCGTCTTTCGATCCCATTGCATATAAAAAATATTTAAAGCTGATAACGCACAACAGGCTGATCGACTATCGTCTACAACATCGGCCAGTTTTTTAATGAAACACAGTCGAAACTCTCTATAACGAATTTCAAGGCACCTGATAATTACTTCGGTATATGGAAAATTCGTTGTATGGAAAAAATGCGTCATTTAAAACATTTTAGTTATTTTCTACCTTTCTTCAATACATCAAGAAATGCAGGCGCATTATTTGGTAGGTAGTTTTTCTTTTAAAAATTAGCAATATCGGCAGATTCGGTTCATAGCTTGCCACCCATGACAGCATCCTCCCTTTTCGTTATAAGGAAATATTCGCTATAGGGAGATGTGTTATAAGGAGATCAAAATACACTGAAAATAAAACAAAAACACAGTTTTCTTAAAATTGATTCGCAATAAAGAAAACTTTGTTATATAAGAGTTTGGACTGTAATGAAATAACGGCGACTACATCCAACTACTACATCGACTACTCCGCAATGCCAAAGTATTACAATTTATATCAATAAACAGTGAAATCCAGTCCCAGGACAAATGTTCAAAGAATACAAAAGTAGTATTATATAATTATCTCAAAATGCGTCCATTCGTTACCGATTTGTGGACCAAATACAAAGACGACATGTCTGATAGTCTAGGTTTGAAACTGAGGGAGAAAATTCACACCCAGTCATTGACTGAAGACATTGATATTATTTCAATTAGGAATGACAGCTCCCAACTATCCGATGCATGACTCAGTTAATAAAGAGTTGGAACGCGACAAAATAATATGATTGTGAGTATAAATTCTAACGAACGCTCCGCTCTTGAATAGGTAACAAAAGTATTCATAAGCTGTCAAGCATAGCTGGAAGACTGCCGTAAAACATTCAGGTGCGATGAATGTGCAAATTAACTAAACTCCATCTGAGATGGATAACGTTTTGATCGATTCGGAGAAGTGTAAAGTGTGCTATGGCGTACAATAAGCCTCGGGATATAACTCGGTTAGGTGTTCCCAAATATTATTCAAAGTAATGTTTGATTGAGCGAACGTGCTGTATTGTTTGCGAAAAACATTGAATCGATGGATTAGTAACGGAATCCAGCCAGGATGGTGTTGACAACTATCCGACCGAATTGAAACTATCTGTACCCATATTACATACTCGCAATCTCGAGTTGAAAATCAGATCACTTTGCACTGTCAACAACAACAAATCCTAAAGGATCCCAGTGACTCTGACCAAAACACCATGTCGAGAAGTGTAACAGCTCATTCAGCACTCAAGTTGCCGCTCAATATGCAAATTAACGAAAATTCAACGTGCAACTTTTCGAAGATCTGTTCGACTGCTAAATTTCCGCAGCAATAAAATCATGTGGTTGGTAAAAACCACTACCGGTGACCCGACTACCAGCTGCTGCCGTTAAACTACAGGCTTACTTAAAGTTCTCTTATTTCTGGAAACACGTCGATTTGCAGAACGAACAATCTACATAATTATTTTCAAAACAATTGCTGTAAATTGTTAATGAAAATATCGATCTTTACATTTTGCTATATATTCCCCGTCGATTTCATCTGTTTGCCGTATGAAATCGTGAATATCTATGATAGCAATGATGGATACAATGATCACTGATAGGTATTTTTATACCCTACATCACTTCGTGGACTAGGGTATTATAAGTTAGTTTTCCGCCAAATGTTTGTAACACCAAGAAATAATCGAGCTAGACCCACCTTTAAGTATACGGATCGGCTTAGAATCGCCAGCTGAATCGATTTAACGATGTCTGTCTGTCCGTCCGTCTGCTGTCCATCTAAGCTTGTTCGCACACTACAGGTCGCAATTGTCGTCCGATTGCCATGAAATTTGGCAGAAGTTACTTTTTCTGGCCAAGGACAATCGGTACTGAATTTGGAGGAAATCGGTTCAGATTTAGATATAGCCCCCATACAAATGTCGCTCCCGATTTGACATTTTCCGCTCTAGAAACCACATATTGTACCCGATTTGCTTTAAATTTGGTACAACATCTTATAATCCAACTAGAAATACCTATGCTGAAAGTGGGTAAGATCGGTTCAGATTTAGATATAGCCCCCATACAAATGTCGCTCCCGATTTGACATTTTCCGCTCTAGAAACCACAACTTGTGCCCGATTTTCTTTTAATTTGGCATAACAGCTTATAATCCAACTAGAAACACCTATGAAGAAATTGGGTAAGATCGGTTCAGATTTAGATATAGCCCCCATACAAATGTCGCTGCCGATTTGACATTTTCGCTCTAGAAACCACATCTTGTACCTGATTTTCTTTCAATTTGGCACATCATCTTATAATCCAACTAGAAACACCTATGCAGAAATTGGGTAAGATCGGTTCAGATTTAGATATAGCCCCCATACAAATGTCGCTCCCGATTTGACTTTTTCCGCTCTAAAATCCACATATTGTACCCGATTTTCTTTAAAATTGGCACAACATCTTATAATCCAACTAAAAACACCTATGGTGAAAGTGGGTAATATCGGTTCAGATTTAGATATAGCCCCCATACAAATGTCGCTCCCGATTTCACTTTTTCCGCTCTAAAATCCACATATTGTCCGCGATTTTCTTTAAAATTGGCACAACATCTTATAATCCAACTAAAAACACCTATGGTGATAGTGGGTAAGATCGGTTCAGATTTAGATATAGCCCCAATACAAATGTCGCTCCCGATTTGACTTTTTCCGCTCTAAAATCCACATATTGTACCCGATTTTCTTTAAAATTGGCACAACATCTTATAATCCAACTAAAAACACCTATGGTGAAAGTGGGTAAGATCGGTTCAGATTTAGATATAGCCCCAATACAAATGTCGCTCCCGATTTCACTTTTTCCGCTCTAAAATCCACATATTGTACGCGATTTTCTTTAAAATTGGCACAACATCTTATAATCCAACTAAAAACACCTATGGTGATAGTGGGTAAGATCGGTTCAGATTTAGATATAGCCCCAATACAAATGTCGTTCCCGATTTGACTTTTTCCGCTCTAAAATCCACATATTGTACCCGATTTTCTTTAAAATTGGCACAACATCTTATAATCCAACTAAAAACACCTATGGTGAAAGTGGGTAATATCGGTTCAGATTTAGATATAGCCCCCATACAAATGTCGCTCCCGATTTCACTTTTTCCGCTCTAAAATCCACATATTGTACGCGATTTTCTTTAAAATTGGCACAACATCTTATAATCCAACTAAAAACACCTATGGTGATAGTGGGTAAGATCGGTTCAGATTTAGATATAGCCCCAATACAAATGTCGCTCCCGATTTGACTTTTTCCGCTCTAAAATCCACATATTGTACCCGATTTTCTTTAAAATTGGCACAACATCTTATAATCCAACTAAAAACACCTATGGTGAAAGTGGGTAATATCGGTTCAGATTTAGATATAGCCCCAATACAAATGTCGCTCCCGACTTCACTTTTTCCGCTCTAAAATCCACATATTGTACGCGATTTTCTTTAAAATTGGCACAACATCTTATAATCCAACTAAAAACACCTATGGTGATAGTGGGTAAGATCGGTTCAGATTTAGATATAGCCCCAATACAAATGTCGCTCCCGATTTGACTTTTTCCGCTCTAAAATCCACATATTGTACGCGATTTTCTTTAAAATTGGCACAACATCTTATAATCCAACTAAAAACACCTATGGTGATAGTGGGTAAGATCGGTTCAGATTTAGATATAGCCCCAATACAAATGTCGCTCCCGATTTCACTTTTTCCGCTCTAAAATCCACATATTGTACGCGATTTTCTTTAAAATTGGCACAACATCTTATAATCCAACTAAAAACACCTATGGTGAAAGTGGGTAATATCGGTTCAGATTTAGATATAGCCCCCATACAAATGTCGCTCCCGATTTCACTTTTTCCGCTCTAAAATCCACATATTGTACGCGATTTTCTTTAAAATTGGCACAACATCTTATAATCCAACTAAAAACACCTATGGTGAAAGTGGGTAAGATCGGTTCAGATTAAGATATAGCTCCAATACAAATGTTGCTCCCAAATGTTTAAGTGATTTTGACTATACTTTACATATTATATTTCACCTATAAATATACACGTGAGTCACATCGTTCCATGTTTCAATATACCCCATACAGATGTCCTTTCCGATTTAACATTTTTGGTCAAACACATACATTTACAGGATGCAAAAATTGTAATGAGAATTGTTTGGGTGATGCCTATATGTCCATACTTTGGTATAACCCAAATAGGGCCCATTCTGATCTATTACAGCTCTAGAAACTACATCTTACATCGGATCTTCATCAAATTTTGCAGATCATGATATTTTTCAACCAGGAATAACTACCCTGAATGAGAAATATATAGGCCCATATTTTGAACCAGGCCCAGAATGTTGTTATAGGCCCCTTTTGAAATGTCGGTTCTATTACTACTGTATAATTTGTATTTGTCTGTCGGATAATTAATCAATTACCATATTATTAACCATATTCGTTAAATATGACTAAAAATGAATTCATAGTAACTGTATAATTTGTATGAACTACATAAAATTGCTCCCAAGAAATAAATGGGTTTAGTAATCAAAGCGAGGTACATACGCAGGGAGTGGTGTAGGGTATTATATAGTCGGCCCCGCCCGACTTTAGCCTTTCCTTACTTGTATTTCAACTAAGAATACATACTATGAAAGTCAAATATGAGTCCACACTTTGATATAACCCCCACACAGATTTTGCCTCTACTCTATTACATCTCTAGAACCAACATCGTGCATTGGATCTCGATATAATTTTGCATACCACGTTATATTTCAAGTAAGAATACCTACTTTGAAAGTGATCTATATGGAACCACTTTTTAATGTAGCGCCCCTTTATCCCTCAAGAATGCAAATTTTACATGGTATTATTTTTCAAATTTTGCAGATTATGTTATAAATATTTAATCTATGAAAGTCAAATATATATGTCCATACTTTGGAGTAACCCAAATGGGCCCCCATTCTACTCTATTACAGCGATAGAAACTACGACTTACATCGGATCATGATATATTTCAACTAGGAGTACCTACCGTGAATGAGAAATATATAGGCCCATGTTTTGGACCAGACCCCATGTAGTGTTGTAGGCCCCGTTTCATCCTATTACTACTGTATAATTTGTATTTGTATGCCGAAAATTTGGATCAATTATTTATATTTGTTAAATATGACTAAAGATGAATTTATTTTATAAATTATACAGTAATTTATATGAACTACATAAAATTGCTCCCATGAAACACCTGGGTTTAGTAATAAAAGCGAGGCATATAAACATGGAGTGGTGTAGGGTATTATATAGTCGGTTCCGTCCGACTTTAGCCTTTCCAAACTTGTTCTATTTAAATTTAGTTTAAACGTTCAAAGTAGCTCTTCCAAATCCACGAAACAATCACAAATAAACTAATTAAAATTTGGACAGGAAAGTTACTGTCGAGGCAGCTGGTATAAATATAAAAATTAATGTTATTCAACCTTTCAAAGTCAAAGTAATCGGTAGTTCATATTTAAACTTTGAAATATTAAGAAATATTTTTTGTATTCATGCCAGCAAAAAATGTTTTTTTTTTCGTAGACTGATCCTAAACCACCGATTCTATGTGATATTCACAACATTTGTAGCCATCATAATGACCTTTAATTGGACATAGAGGAGATATCAAAACATCTAGGTTTAATATTCAAAACAATGTGATGGCGCAGGGGGTGTTGAATGCAGCATTCCTTATTTTCTTGCCACATGTAATGCTGCTTTCGAATTTCATATAACGATAATCTACATATAATCGATTCCTCAATAAATATGCAGATAATAATACTCTGGTATGAATCTCTGTACTTAAATCATTTAGTATTCACTTTATCTCATTAATAGTGAGAAATGCTTAAATGAGTTATGTTCCGGTAATTATTTTTTTCGATGTAATCTTACTTGTGTACATTCAAAAGAGATGGAATTATTTTACACTCAATTGATGGAGACAATACCTGAATTAATTTACATTCAGTGAATGCGATAGAGATGTCAGCTGCTGATTGCGCGGGGAAATTGAGAATAAGTGATATGTATTAAATTATTAGTTACTAGCCCAATTATGTTAATTAAGCTACTATTTCTTTTCAGTTAGAAGCTAGTGAACTTTCCACAGAAGGACTTGGCCAGATCGTCTTACAATTTTATGACGATCAAAACTATAAGTTGTTTTTGTGAATAGATGGGTGATGGCTTACTCGAAACTGTTACTAACGGAATGACTAACTTAGTATACCACCATCCACCATAGTGGTGGATCGTATAAAAATACCAAACTTGACAGCTCTGTGTGTGCACAGACCGTTGACATGCATGTCCACATATGATATGAATGCATTAAAGATTTTAATTAAAAATTAAGATACGACGTCCAAACGAGAATGTCTTTTGAGCTGAATGTCCAGGATGTCCGAGCGTAATACGTTCGCCGACCAATAAGTAATAATATCAAAGAAAACTGATGAAAAAATAAAAGAAAATATAATGTGATGAGCTGATACTTTCACTGGTGGTTTTTATCGTTCGTAGCAAAATATGCAAGCCAGCACATTATGGTGGGAGTTGCCCGACAATCGACACCCACTTGCCACTTCCTGTGTAAGGATACGCGAATGCGGATGTTTGTTTGTATGTATGTATTTCTGATGAAGAGAGTGTATGAGTCCGCTGTGTGCTAGTACCGGCGAGCAAATTATCACTCTCAAGTGTAATGTAATAAATTTTATATTGCCTTCCTTCAACGCACAGCCATACACACACACAATTTGTGAAAGGAAAAAAGAAAATAATAATAATGAAGCCATAACAAGGACGAGAAGAAAGAAAAATCACTGAAAGCTGATTTTATTGATAACGACGATAGTGTGCAGTAGGGTGTCCCGAGAAAAAAAGCATGTAAATATTTAAATGTTATGGAGATTTGTGACGGACCATTCAGAAACAAAAAAAAAACGATTCGTGCAACTAAATTGAAGTAACAGCATAATAATAAGCGTAAAAAGATAAGAATCTCTTATTAATAGCAGAACAATACCGCCTCTGGTATTAGTCATATAATTTTTATGTCCATCACCATTCCAAGTCTACGTCTTATGGTTGGTTTATATGGCCGCTCACTTTCACGGCAGCGACAAGTATGCCTTAAGGCACTGAATATCAGATTCTGCCCAGAGGGGAATCTGATATTTAAAGTATTTAATAACATTTCTACCTTATTTTCACCCTTTGAATGCACTCTAAGTATTATTTGGATATACATATATAATCTAATACTATCGTGACGAACAATTGCGACTTTGCGATTTTATGTTTTAAAAAATTTACAATTTAACTTTTACTTTTATTTTACTATTTGCAGGAAATTCGGTTTATTCCTGTTCCCCTCCAGCTAGAAACGCTCATGGAATAGAGGAAACTATATATAGAAGCATTTCACAAATTCCTGATTCTATCTTGACATTCAATGATTCTTCATCTTTACATTGTCCGAATTAGCCCTTCACCACCCTGGAAAATATTGTGGATTTCTCGAAAGGAAATTAAAGAATCTACTCAAATTTTGAACATATTAATGTTTTTCTCAAACTTTAAGTTCGAAGATGGACGAAATTCGCACGCGCCTTTTGGTACCTCCCACACAAATGGTCCATATTTCAATACTAAATTTAAACTTCGACACTATGAGCAATATTTTGGTATATGGTAAATTTCTTATAATCACTTTAAGTGTACAAAATCACCTAACAAATCACCCTAACATACCTAAAATTGAAGCTGTTATTTTTATAATCACTTTAAACCTAGCAAATATGTATGCTTTTGCTACGCCCACTCTCTCACACAAATGCATCTATCCTAGCTACAGCAAAAAAATTGGAATTACTTCCGTAGAAAGCATATTTTGTGCATATTTCCCGCGTTTGAGGAAGTTCTTTTAAACAACCTTGCAAGTGAATGGGAACGAATTTATAGTACGCAGTTACAGATATAAGGTGTACGCTTTGCACTCACAAGTCTCGGGCTCGAATCGTGGATCGTGAAAAAATATTTATTACTTTCATAAACAAACAATGATTAATTGTATATAATTTTATGAATTTATTATTAATGAAACATATTATTACTATTTCATTTTTTATTAACTACACTGTCCAATAAATTAGGTCTTTTTGAATGGAACAGAATATAATTCTGAAAGGGCATAAACTAATGGACTAGCTGGTCTGAGTTCCATTTTACAATGGGTCAAAGTTTTCATTCTTTGCTCGAAGGGAGCTTTATAAATACTAAGCGAAAAAAGTATTGTAAGTTAATGTCTGAGAACATTCTTATTGTCAGAACTATATTGTGGAATTTTATGTGGATCATTATTGTGGAAGATCTTAACCCTCTTCTCTCGTCTCTTTATGGCCAAATTAGACCCCTTTTTCGAGAAAATCAAAAAAAGTCCTTTCAAAGAGGACATTAATGGATAAAAATGTTCTGCGAAAAAAATTTTCGGAAAAAATCAGTGGAGGTCACCGAAGATACCAAAGTTGTAAAGAAAGCTCTTCCCGATTAAATAACAAAATTACACGTCAATTTATAAAAACAAGTAAAAAGGCGTTAGGAAAATTAAGATATTTTTGCTAATAGCGATAGTTGTTAAATAGATTATTTTGTTTCATTATAACAATTTTAATGCCGAATTTTATGATTCTAGATGCAGCCATTTTGTCGGCACCAATTTTATCGCATTGTATTTCGAGTCTTCAAAATCAGATCGAAATATTTCATTATTATAACCACATAGGTTTTATTGGTATCAGTGGTATCCCCCTTTTATGTGTTTCCCCATAAAAGTACACATTTCGAAAACTTCCTTGATTTTTTCACGTCTAAGTATGTACATACCAAATTTCGTTATGATAGCTGCAGCAATTTCGTCGGTACCAAGTTTGTCCCATTTCACATCCCCCTTAAAAGTATGAATTTTGTCGTTTCACTGGAAGTATGGAGCACTTTATGGAGCGCGTTCACGCAATAAAAGGATTGAATGAAGATTGAATCACTGTCGTACGGAAACGTACGACGTGACTCTCAATGTGTTAAAAGTAAACACCGAATTTTATTATTTTAGCTGTAGCCGTTTGGTTGGTACCATTTTTATCCCTGTTCGCTCATTTTCAGCCGTACAAATTTCGAAAAGTTCATTTTTGTTTCGCGTCTACACAGTCAGATGAATGTATACACCATCAGCGATTAGGATGGTACCATTTTTATACCTCTTTTCCAATTATATCCCTTAAAAGTAAGAATTTTGAAAAATCCATCTATTTTACGATATATTTACGGACATGGCTAGATCTTCGTCTTCGAATTTTACACCGGCCCAGTGTTAGAAACGGAATATCCTTAGGTGGAGGAAATAAGAATAGTTTTTTTTATTTTCTTGGCGTTGTTCTTATCAATTTTTCGCATAGGTCTAAGAAATAATATTTGTGGAATATTGTAGACCACTTATGATGGCGACAAGAACCAATGATTCTGCGTTTAACGAGAAAATATTTTGGAAATTTACCCCTACGGCACAGTTGTGTTTATAAAACACTATTTAAATGAGTATTTTATATTGGTAGCCCTCATAATAGTGTTTAATTTGACGTAGAACCAGAAGTTATGCTCCCAAAATAATAGTTCTAATTTTTTAAAGTTACATTCCACGAAAATTGATAATTTCGGTTTGGAGTTGAGGACATAAACTACATCAGAAAATGTTACACACAGCCCTTCGACCAATTGGTTATCACAAATTGAGATTACACAAAAAAATGTGTCTAAATGTATTTGTCTTCGGGACTGTTGACAGCGATTTTCAGGTGTATATGATCTTTGAATGCACTTCTCATTTAGTGAAAAATGCGAACACATATATTAGATCGTGATTTATTGATCTAATACATATATGTATACATTTCATACACTTTTTTTAAAAAACCTTGTTTTCTTATGAGAAAATAAAAAAATGATTTCGAACCTGAGTAAATAAAAACAAATGAATGAAAAGTAAATGATCGACAAAACGAAAACAAAACAAACAAAATGAAAGCATCTAAATGAAAGGAGTTAGTAGGCCCAAATTTTGCGTAATTACGTCTTATAGTCGTAGATCGGTTGGGCGAAATCAGCCCAAAGGGAAAACTTTTTCCCTCACAAGGACAGAAAAAATCCATAATAACCCCTAATATTTTAGAGTATTTAAGCATATTTTTTCAATATGTCTGCTTGTACTTACTTGATATTGGGTATCTGCATTCCCCCGATAACAAAAACGTGCACCATAAACGATTTTAGGGGGTGATATTGATATAAACAGGAATAAAAATGGTACCTATTAAACGACAACAGCTAGAAACAAGAAATTCGCTGTGTACATTCCTCTAATTGAGTAGATACATAATATGAAAGTATTTATAGTACCAACTAAACGAATACAGCTAGAATGATGAAATTCGGTACGTACATCCCTCTAATTGCGTCGACACGTAAATTAAAGAGATTTTAGATAGAGAGATTTTAGGGGGTAAAGTTGAAAAAAGGGAATAAAAATAGTACCCACCAAATGGGTGCAGCTAGAGTCATGAAACTGCAAAGACACGCAAAAAAAGATTTGGCCAAATTCGTACTTTTAAGGCAAAAATTGGTTGAATAATGAAGTTAAGTTATTTTACACTATGCACATGAGATAATAGATTTTCAAAATTTGTATTAAAATAGAATGGAAATATAACCAACTGCGGCAACCACTACCTACAAATATTTATGATTTTTACGCTTTTTTGAAAATATAAATATAAGAATATTTATTTTTTGAAGTGACTTGAAGTATTATTTCGATATATATATGTGTAAACGTCCTGGTAGCCTTCCAAATTTGTATTTTTTGAGATTGCTGCCTTATATTATTATTTCGATATATATATATTATAAACGTATTGGTAGCCTTGACTTATAAGCGTGGCTTGAAGTAATAAAAATATTATATTTATTTATAAAATTATTTTTTGCAATATTTGTATTTGTTTTGGTTTGGCTATATTAAAAAAATTATATTTTCTTGTAATATTACTGCACTTCTACGAAAATCGGCAGCCTCTGTGGAATGCAAGCCATGGTGGAGGCCCGGCCGAACTTGACACCGTTTTTACTTGTTCTTTCTTGTTTATTCTTGGATTTTTGTACAATAAATTTTATTAATCAGGAAGACTCTCCATAAGATTTATGATGGTGTTTCAGGTAGTTGATCTATAGTAACAAAAAAAACGTGATTGCAGTCGAAATTAAAAACATTTAATATCAATAAGTTAAACAACCTACTCGAGGCTGTCATGAAAAAGTAGTGGATGCTCGCAACTAAAATTAATCTTTTGTTTAATTCGTTGTCCCAGAATATTTCGGCTTGAGTCCATTCGAGAGATGGACAGTTTGTTAGAGCTTTTTTTTATAAAATTTGTCTTCTACATTTTTAGTACGAATTTTGTTTTTCAGGGCTCGATGGATCGCTAATTATGATTTTTTGATTTCCTTAACTAATTACTGACCGCTAATTTTTTAAATTATTGGTACTTAAGGGGTTAATTTTGAAACAAAAAATATAATTGTTCCACTTGTTATCCTATTATTATTATGTCTTTATGAAGAATTTTTTCGGGATACCCTAGTGAGCCGGTATATTAGTGTGTAATAAAGTATATTTTTTATGAGATTTTGCTGGTCTTGCCACAAGTAAAGTAATTTCTTTTACAATGCCTTTGGCGGTGTTGGAATTTAATATTTAATTAAAATAACATTAATTGAAGCAAAAGTGTGGAAAAGATAACAGCCAAAAGTAATATTCTTACGTTGGCATTACAAAAATGTAATACAATGCAATACAGGCCAAGCCAGGCATGACCAGGATATGGACACATCCAGCAGGGTTAAACCGTGTCCGTGTCCAACGGAGCTTTACTAATTTAATAATATATGACATGGTATTTTTCACCTTATTCATTGGCGCAAGAGCAGGGTAATTTCAAAGGCTTACAATACAAAATATGACACCATGATTAATATTTTTACGGCAGGATAGTGTAGAATGTTATTTAAAAAAGGTAATTGATTTTTGAACTGAACCGTTTAATTTTAATACCACATGGATGCAGATATGAAAAATAACTGAATCGATTCAGTAAAATAATGAATAAGGATTACTGGAACAGTTTAAGTGCAAGACAGCAATCTTCTTTATGAGTGTCTTTCATTATAGATGAATTGTCCTTCCACAGAAATACATTTGGTATTAATGGTTTTATTAGGAAGGACACATGGTGATGTTTACGTGTTATCGAGAGTAGGGTCCTCCCAATGCCTTCTCTTTCACTCCATCAGTTCTGACCTATCTTCACCAATTTTCTCATCATCAAGGTTAACCTTTTGCAATTTTAATTGATTAGGATTTATTTAAAATGGCCCCGAGACCAAATCGAAAAATTCGTTTTCGTTTGTGAATATCGTCGTCATCACATCCACATCAATATGTAATGAAGGACAATTTGACTAAAACAAAATGTAGATATGGGAAATAAGCCAACAAAGGACAATTTTGGTATGAACATTTTTCTTTCGGGTATTCTTTGTCAAAATAATCTATGCCCTCCAATGTGTATGCCTTCTCTGACCTTTGTACTGCGCCTGAATTTATATTTAAATTGAATTTTGCTGTAGTACTGGTTTAAAAGGACAACGAGTGGGCGAGGATGTTGGCTTTTAAGGAAAAGTGATTTCAGGAAATGAGAGATTGAAATGAAATAAAGTCTTTAAAATCTATATGTAATAAAATATGCAGGATATTGGTATAGAAACAGATTATGAAACTAAATAAAAATTATAAATTTGTTATACATATCAAAAGCATGAGCTTTTGTCGAAAATTAAATTTTTCGTTTTACATATTATAAGAGAACGTGGTTGATGCTGCTCTAAATTTTCTTCTTCGCTTGTGAGCTTGTTGGCATATCTAAAACTTTAGAATTCAAAAAATAAATATGACCAAAAAGCCATTTTGATTTTTAGAAAAATAAACGCCATTCGTTAATTTAGATCGTGGATCAGAAGACGAACAAAATAAATTTTAACTTTTGAAATCGGTGCTTTGTGTTTCGAGAATTATTTGTAAAAATAATAATTTTGGATGAGAATTGGTATTCCGCCGAACTGTTATAGTCGTTGATTTTCTTATTCTTTTGCGTTTAGCTACATGAAGTACTCTTTCCAAAAAGTATGAACCTATTACACCGTGCGATAGTATTCTTTGGACCTGAACAAGGCCATATACACATGAAACTAGAGGGCGTATGCAGAAAAATTGTGTACTCAGTTTTTCATTTGGTAATCTTTTCTCCTTTTTAAAGGACTATTAATTTCAATGTTTTAATAATTTATTTTCGTACGTAATGAATGTAGGTAAGGACTATCAAATACAAAGTCTGTTGAAATACAAGGAAATATATGGAAATTTAAAATTAGTTAATTAATGATATATGCGTTCTCCATGGTATAAGTCGTTTTCATTGGGGGAGGAAAATCTTATTATAAGTAAGAAGCAGATAAATAAACTCTTTACAAAAAAGTTATACCACTTGGAAAAGGGCAGAACAAGGGCTATTGTAGCATGTAACAGGCAATAAAAGGAGTGCCAATTTTTGAAGTTCATTATACGCAAAACTAACAAACAAACAAACTTCAAAAAAATGTATTTTTTGTTTAGAAAATCCGATATTCTGAGATATCGAAATTAAATTTATTTGGAATTATGTATGTAGAAAATACTGTGTTACTAGTTTTTGAGTTTCTGTCCAACAAAATTCCCAAATTTCCAGAGTGGGGAAAATATGTTCCATAATATGGATTGTTTATCAAAATGGCCGCCATTTCTCTATTTAGCACAGGGATTTGGTAATACTAATATTTTATTGTATTGAAAAAATGACCATTTAGGAGCGGAACTGCTCAGGAGGTCAATGGGCCAAATTCAAGTGCTTTAAGTCTTCTTAACGATAGAAAACAGGAATGTTCACCTATAGGAAGAAAGAAGAAATTTACAAGCTAAATAATGTTGACGGTTTTGTGAAAAAAAACTTTAAAATTGTTGGCAATCATTTCAAAATTTGGCAAGCCTGAGGTGTCCAAATTTGGAGGTTCACCAAGTAGCCCCAATACCCACTAGGGTAACTTTTCAAATCATCTGAAGCCTCTATTCTATGTATGTATGATATGACAAGATTGTTTGTTATTCCAAAATATTTAGTTGGACGAGATTATTTTTGAAACTGGTTAATACATTTTGAAGAACTTGTATGAATAAAGCATTGCATGCATATACTCGTTTTACCATCTACCGAGTGCACAACGAGAACCACTACTCTGTTTCGAGAACTTTTCCTTGCCGATCTGCAGCCGATCAAACGAGTTCGGTTACTGTAGTGCCGTGTGCTCTCCCACCTACAACACTCGGAAGTAGTCGATGAGAGCGGTTACGGTTTCTGACAGCAAACGGATCAACGGATGAAAACCAATGAAACGTATTTTCTTACCGAAGTATAAAAATGAATTTAATTGGAAAGGTAGTTTTTAACAATTTGAATTATTTTACTCTACAAGTAGTTCAATGTGTTTAGTTCTGATTACAAAAAAATCATGGGACATCGAATGGAAAGCTGCGAAAGAAACTGTAAGACTGTATTTTCCAAACGAATATAATTTTGCACATATTTTTTATAATTTGGTAGTTGTTTTTGAAGTTATTGCTATTAAAAGGGAATGAATGAAATTATACCTTAAATTAATATAATTATATTATACCTTATAATATAAATTTACTTTTATAAATCGATATGAAAATACCTTTTAAAAACATCCTCGATGAAATATCTGAACTATGTCAGAAGTTATGGATTTTAGGAAGAAGTAGCCTCTAACTCACCCCAAACTACATTGCCCCCACGCATTGCCATCGTTTGTAAATTTTTATTAAGATGCTAAAAAAATAATACCACTGAAAAATAATATGTAAATCAATTATTTAATGCGCAAAAAGATGCAACTTATAAAAAGTCTATGAAATTCACGGAAGGTTCTCGGAGTAATGCACTCGCTTCTCCAATTTTTTTCTCGTTGACCGGTATTCGATGGGCCGTTTCCCGTATGGACCGTTTAAAAAAGCACAACGATAACAGAGTACTACTTCAATAATGCATAAAATAATATTTATCTATCTAATAAATTACTGAAATTTAATTTTTGAAAAAGTCTATGTTTATTTTTAATTCAATTTCCGGCATTTTTATGCATAGTATTTCGAATTTACAGGGTAAGGAATTTTTATTTAATTTAAATTATTATTTTATTTATACATTTAAAACTTTATTTATTCTTTATAAAATAAATTTATTAAATATTCTCTGAATTTATGAAAAATATTTATGAAATCGCTACTAAATATTATTAAAGAAAATTCCTTCAGTGTATCTTTCACCATATACAATCCAAATCAGAAACGATTTCTTCAAATGCAAAAGCCTTCGACCTCGGACAAAAAAAAACCCTTCCGCCAATTATTTTACAATTGAAGCATTTGGACGGACAAACCAACGCTAGGTCTAGCTCGGATATTTCTTAGTGTTACAAATATTTGATAAGCAAGAAATTTATAAAACCCGTTTTTTATAGGATGGGTAATTCCAACAGAAAACGACCCAAAAACCATAGTTTTCGATTTTCTTCCCCTTCGATTTTGAAGAAATTTGGTGCATACTAGAGTCTACGGGTAATATACCGTTTACCGTAGCTCAAAGTAGTGCGTGGTTAAGTTTTATATTGGTCCAAAGTTGGTTATCTCGAAGGATTTTTGGAAGAGATGGCTACCTTATCGATATCATAACTTTGGATCGCGTTATCAGATCTTAACGATATTAATATCATCTGAATGAAATTTTAATCCTTGAATATCCTGAAAAACATACCTTTAATTTTCTTTATATTGTTTTGTATTTTAGCTTAAGTTATTCTCTACAAAATATCAAAAATTCAGAGTGGGGTGGTCATACGTCTAAATTATGGATGTTTTCCAATGTTTTCATAAGCCCAGAAATTTTCATTTTCCACGTTTTTAGTTCAATTTATTTTTTTTGGGGCCCGTTGGAGAGGTATTGATCGCCATTTGCAATTTTATGAACTTCTTAACCCATTGAGGGGCGCATATTTTTTCAAACGGTTCGTCCTTAATGGGTTAAATGTGAAATAACAACAGACACTTGAAGTCATTTACATCGTAAACACATTCCAGTCTTATGCACAGCTAATTTTTGAATAAAAAGCTGAAATTCGGTATTTCATTGGATACATTGCAAGGAAAACTTCACATAAGCTGTTACAATACTTCCGTGCGACACGATTTCCCTCATAAGAACGAGACTATATAGAACTGAAACATAGGTGACTAATAGCAAAACTGCATACTTAATTTTATATTTCGTGGTCGTTTGTCCTTTTTAGAGGAGTTTTATTTTCCAAAGGATATAGTTGTTTTAATAATTTAGTTTCGTACTTGTGCGTGCCATAGAATGGCGATATGGGCATCAGATGAAAGAGAATATTTTTTAAAAATACTTAAAACATCATGTTTCTATCTGTATTAATTTAGCATTAACAACCATTTAAAATTTTCCCTTCGTCTATCCATTGAAAGAACAAAATTTCAATTTTTTTTAAAAGCTTTGCATAAGAGTAGAATATGTTTACGATGCAAATGACTCCATATTTAAAGAATTGGAAAAAATGTGCGACCCTCAATTGGTTCTTAAAATTGCAATCAATACCTCTCCAACGAGCCCCTAAAAACATAAGTCGAACTAAAAAGTGTAAATTTAGCGTACTTTAAACAAAATGTTCTCAATACCATTCTCATAGTGAACTCTTTTCAAGAACATGTATTATAGAGTTTTTTTCGAACGCGTCCAGCTCACGAATGGACAATGATAAAAGTGAAATATTTTGGGAGAACCCGTAAAACAAGCGAATATTTTAGTCGGGAACATCGTCATCGACATTTGAATCGTGAACATCGACAACTTTTATTTTGAAGCGACTCTTATGTATATAAATATGAATGAAATAAAAAGTATATTGCCCGCAAACACTAATACAATGTATGTGCCAAATTTCATCAAAATCGATGATGGTTGCAATCCATGTTGGGTCGAAATCTTGTGGAATTACCCGGATATAAAACGAAATCGATAGCACGATTGCAGTTCAAAATCACACTCTTATTTCATTACCTCATATTTAATCTACTGTATTTAGAGCATGATAACAAAATTCGAAGCTTTTGGGCGATGGTAAAAAATAATTCTATTGTCACGCTTTTCAGATACCTATGGTTCAAACCTCCCGTTCCATATGTTTATACATTCTATTTGGAGCAGCTTCCCGCGCTACACAACAAATTAAATATTCTCCTGGCAACCTAAACACTTTTACGCGTTTAATTATCCATGTTTGTCATCTACCAACTCTTCGTACCTTATCTCACCGTTCAATAGTTTCAGCCCCCCCCCACTTAGTCAATACACATCGTTGACCTGTTGAGCTTCATAGTCACCCTCGTACAAATATTTGATGTAATCTCACGCGCTCTATGCCAACCGAATTTATTTCTACGGCAAAAAACAATCAATGCTAAACAATTTACATTTGTTTGGCGATAAAAACTTGACCTCCGGCCAAACAGCTTGGCTGGTGAACTTAAACGCAGGATGTGTGTTAAAGGGATCCCTTTTATTCGGTTTCATGTGTTTCAACATTAAAAGCCGCAAAGCGTATAAATCTTGACGATGTGATAACGGAACGGAGCACAACGCAAAAGGGAAATGGATCAAAATGAAAGGGAAAATAAACATAAAAATAAATTGTTTCACATTTTTCATTCAATGTTTTCGGTGGTTTATTTCTCAGTGCGACTGACTGGGTCGGTTTGTCTGGCTGACTGGCTATTGTTTGAATGAAACTATGCAGTCAATGTCCAGTATGAAATTGAACAAGAGCACAGTGTTCTAAAGGGGATTTTATACAAACTATGATCATACAATTTATACATGTCATAAGAATTTTAGATAAATAATAAATTGTCCTAGTCTTTATACCCTACACCACAGGGTATATTGTCTTTGTGCATTTGTTTGTAACACCCGAAAGGAATCGAGATAGACCCATCGTTTATTATACCGATCGCCTTAGAATCACTTTTTGAGTCGATTTAGCGATGTCCGTCCGTCAGTCTGTCCATCTATTCTTGTAATCAAAGTCCAGGTCTTACTTGTTGTTAGAACTAAATAAAACTTTGCACAACGAAGTTTTATGGGATAAGGACGAACGCTGTTTAAATTGAAGCAAATCGGTTCAGATTTAGATGTAGCTCCCATACAAATTTTGCTTCCGATTTTACTTTTTCCGCTCTAGAAACCACATATTTCAACAGATTTTCCTCCAATTTGGCAAGACACCGTATATTTCAACTAGAAACAGCTCTGGTAAAAAATAGGATAGATCGGTTCAGATTTATATATAGCTCTTATACAAATGTCCCCTCCGATTTGACTCTTTCCGTTCTAGAAACCACAAACTTTGACAGATTTTCTTCAAATTTGGCAAATCAGCTTATATTTCAACTAGCAACAGCTCTGCTCAAAATAGGTTAGATCGGTTCAGATTTATATATAGCTCCCATATAAATGTCTCATCCGATTTGACTCTTTCCGCTCTAGAAACCACAAACTTTGACAGATTTTCTTCAAATTTGCCTAAACAGCTTATATTTCAACTAAAAATAGCTGTGGTAAAACTAGGATAGATCGGTTCAGATTTATATTTATATATATATATATATATATATATATACATATAGCATTTTTGAACAGATTTTCCTCTTATTCGGCACATTAGCTAATGTTTCAAATAGAAATTACTATAGCGAAAGTGGGTCACATCGATTCAGATTATATATAGCTCCCGATTTGATTCTTTCCGCTATAGAAACCACATATTTAACACTCCATAAAATTTGGGAAAGCGTCTAATATTTCAACTAGAAAACCTTTGCTAAACATGGGTCAGATCGGTTCAGTTTTGTATTTAGCTCCCATTCAAAGTTTGTGGTCAAATTTTCTTACAAATACAGATAGAAGTATGGAATTTGTAGTATATTCTCCTGTTATAGCTGCATCGTATATCATCCGGTTCAAATGTAGTGACCTTTTTATATCCTGCACCATAGTGTAGGGTATCATATAGTCGGCCACGCCCGACTTTAACTGTCCTTACTTGTTTTCTATACTCTACCCCACAGCATAAGGGTGTACCAAATTTTCATTCCGTGCCTGAAACCTCGAACTGCCGTCCGTATAAAACACAATTTTTCAGGAGATCGGACAATTGTTTTAGTCGCGGATTAGCAACAATTTTGATAAACTTATCTTCATCAAAATTAACTAAATTTATCTAACAAACGCCAAAACTAAAACGTATTTAAGCTTCCATGGAAGTTTGACAGAATAGTATTGTAAAAATAAGATTGCTTTGCTATTCCAAATTAATAGCAGTAGTGGTGTAGAGTGCATTTAGCCTTTGTTTTACTTCCCACAATTTATGTTACTTGTCGCTGCAAATATTACGGATCATAATATTACCTTTAAAAAGATTTTCCTTCGACGATTTAGTTTACTTGTTCCTGTGGCTCAAAATATTTCCTTTAAAGGGATTACCTTGTAAAGCCTTAAGTTTAATAAATGCTACATTATTCATATTACTGACTGACACATTCTGTTACCCTTTTCATTTTAACACTAATAAAGATATTTGCAAACACTGTCCCGCTGTGAGCGCAAAAACCCCACCATCTCTCACAGTTGTGATGTAGCATTTCGAAAATGGCCTTTGACTGATTTATGGCCATTGATTACAAGGTGTCTTGCGTTCTGAAATATTGTGAAGCAGTAGTTGGATTTCAAGGCTTACAGGCAATGGAAGCTAACTGAAAATGTATGTGCATACATATGTATACCAACAGTATTTTGAAGGAGGTGATGGAATGAGGACTGTTGTGCTTTTAACTGTGTGCTAAAAGTTACACTTTGAATGAGCCGTGAATCTCTAACAATATTTAATGTGAGTGGTGTTGTCAGGCGTAAATGTGACGCTGGTAAATGTGGCTTTATCACAATATAAGGGAGATATTCGGGGCCATAAAACAAAATGGCAATCGCAAATAATGTATAGTTGAGGACCGACATTACTATTATTTCGTAATGAAATAAGCCCCGAAATATTTTTTGGTAATTTCATTGTTTTTTTTTTTATTTTAAGGACTACTTCTTTTCACTGAGCCAAAACTCAGGGGATGTCCCCTATAAATGCAGTGCAATGCGTTGGTGGAAGGAAGAACAGGTATTGGAAGGAGGAAAGAGGGAGTAGTGTTTGTTGACATCTGTTTTAAATCTCTGAACGTCGTAAGTGGAGGGAAAGATATTTGCCGGAAGTCGATTCAACATACGGGTAGTACGGGCGAAGAACGAATTTATTCTGTAATGTGTTGTCCAATCGATAACAAGTGGGTGAGAGTTCATGGAAAGTCGCGTAACTCTACCAAACGATCTGCGGTATAAGATCACGAATTTCCGTAGAACAAACACCATGAAAGTATCCATAGATCAATGACACCCCATCACCCTCCTCTGGACACGGTCAAGAAGCTCAAGGGAAGATCCTGGAGCACACGTCCATATGTGGGAGTTGTATTCCATCTTTGGTCTCATGTAGGTAGTGTAGATATTAAGAAGATCAGAGTGATGTATTTTCTACATCGCTTTAAAAAGCCTAAACATGTGAGTGAGGACAGTGCCCTGTGATACTCCTGCGGTTAACTTATGATCGTTGGATGAGAACCCATCTACAACAACTCGTATAGTGCGATCTCTGAGGAAGCTCGATATAAATCGAGAGAAGTCACTACAAACACCAAAAGCGATAAGCTTTAATATAAGTGCGTCGTGCCAAACTCTACCAAAGGCCTTGGAGATATCTAGAGTAACGACCTTACTCTCACCAAGCTGGTGAATGGATCGATTGCACTTTTCACCCGTAGAAAGATTCCTACGGAAGCCATACTGACGATCATTAAGTAAGTCATTAGTCTCAAAATACTTCATAAGATGGTGGTTAACAATACTCTCCATAACCTTTGAGAGCGCTGAGCAAATCGCAATCGGGCGGTAGTTAGCAGGGTTATTAGCCTCACCTTTTTTAGGGATGGGCTGTATTTTCGCAATCTTCCAACGCCCTGGGTAGACCCGTGCATGGTTGCGAAATGGACGGGCAAGAGTCTAAGAGCACTTACATAGGACAAGTGCTTAAATGTCATCCGGGCCATCCCTGGGGAGTCGTTGATTGATTTCCGGCAAAGGATGAATTCCTTGCAAACATTTCAGCCAATAGGTTAGCTTTGGCAATGTCTGGTCATTGGTGAATGTCTGGTCATCTTTAACAAGAGTGTGGTTAGAAGAGGAGTTATGTTACAAATGTCCAAAAGTTCTTACTTCCCCTTGGAGTAGAAATAACTTTGGCACGAAGACGTTGTTCGTACGGAAACTTTTCACGTTTAAGTACCCTGGCACACATGGTCCTTGTTTGCTTGCGTAGCATTTCAGTGGTGACATTTTTATTCAAACGCCATTTCCTGAACGCTTCCTCTTTGGATCTGACAGCAGTCTTGCATGCCTGGTTAAACCAACTTTTAATAGATAGTTTATCCGAAATAACTTTAGATAATATTTTCGATCATCTCAGCCGCAGCATCAATATCGCCATTTAGAAAGTAAGGATTCCAATTGAAATGCTGGAAAAAGTTGTTGAGTTCATCCCAACGAGCCTTTTCGTTTATATAGAAACGTAGAGCGGAATACGAACCTTATTTGGGGTTTATTTCATTTAAAAAAAATATTTTTGGTAAATTTCCGAGTGAAGGTCCAACTGCTGGCCGTCAATACAGGAAACCTTCCGGCTGGACTTACATATGTTCTCCTTTGGGTATGTTCAAATGCGGCTACGGACGGTAAGGGCTTTCAGAGATGACGGCCTATAGCAATTTCTTGATTCCCACTACAAACCAAATGTCTGTACCATTTTAATACGAAAAGTTCTAATACTTAAGATCCATTATCCAGCGGAATGAACACACATAATTTCATGATTCAAAAGTCGTACTTTTAACAGATACAAGTGGAAAAGATTGATAAAAATGGTACCAACCAAACCGACTAAGTTGAAGTCATGAAGTCAGAAGCGAAACATAAATGAATTTTGCGAAATTTCTATTTTTAAGCAGAAAATGGGGTGAAAGGGATTGAAAATAGTACCAGACAGACGGCTGCAGTTAGAATCATGGAATTCAGTATATACGTTCCTAGGATTAAGTAGTCTCGCGTACTTTATATGAGTAAAGGGATACAAATGATACCAACCAATCATGAAGTTCTGTGGGTCCGTTGACTGAGTGATGGTTGTGATTGTACATGGATAAAATTGATGAGAGCGTATTTAACCCTTCTTGCCTAATAAGTATTAGAAATACCCCTAATAGTTAATAGGGTCTTAAGCACATTCTTCAATTGTTATTTTGGTATACAGGAATATCGAGCTGGCTAAACATTATGATAGCACATCCCTAATAGCGGCAGAGGTCTTTAAATTTGTATAACAACATCATAATATTCATAACTTGGTACTGCACTTCTACGAAAAGTCTATGTCCTCCAATCTGCCGGTAATACTTTGCGATTCACTTTATGGTGGAGGATATATAAGATTCGGTACTGCCAAATTTACCGCCTTTTTACTTGTTTTTATACCCTTATGTCTGTGTGCATTTGTTTGTAACACCCAAAAGAAAGCGAAATAGAACCATTGATTAGTATACCGGTCGAATTTGAAGCAAATCGGTTCAGATTTAGATATAGCCACAATAAAAATTTCGCTCCCGCTTTGTCGTTTACCGCTTTCGAAACCATGTATTATGAGAGATTTTCTCCATATTTAGCACCACACCTTATACTTGAACTCAGAACATTTTTGGTGGAGATGGATCAAATCGGGACAGATTTATATATAACTCTCATACAAATGTCGCTACCGATTTGACTTTTTCTGCGATAGAAACCACATAATTCAACCGATTGTGATCAAATTTTGCACAACACTTTATATTTTAACTAGAAACAGCTATAGTGAAAATGGGTCAATAGGTTCGACAAAAAAGTCGCCGATTTGTGGTCTATAAATGATATATTTCAACAGATTTTGATCAGAGCATGTTAAATTTCATCTGGTAACCTTGTGATACCTTGTGATAGTGGGTACCATCCTTCCATGGCACTATGGTCGCAGTGACCACTTTTCTTGCCCAAAATTAAATTTTTGTAATTCTTTCCGATAGTCGTTTTGTTGTTGTAATCTAAAAGTTAATACTTTGAAGCAACAAAAATATATAAAATTTTTGCAAAGAGTAATAACTAATAACTTACAGTAGATGCTGATGAGGTCAGTAATGAGTTTGACAAAAGGACAAATAATTCGTCAAACTGTAGATAACTGTTATTGAATATAAGGCTTCGATAAATATATAATATCTCTTCTGTGTTGTAGGGTGTTTTCACTGAAAATTCACTATTTATAACCAGTAAGGAAAGACTAAAGTCCGGCGAGGTAGGACAATGTAGTATAAAATGGGATATTAAAAGTTTATATCAATTTTGATTGGCCAGAACACGAGCTTTAATAATCTGTTAATCTCTGAGGCAAAGTTGTAGCTCTTGTCATAAATAACAAAAATTGTGAACATATAAAATCAAACAACTTCATCTTCATGGTCAAAATCTCAAATGTCGTCGAACAAATATTATGGGCTGTAGTGTGTGTAGATAGCGTATACGTGCTGTGGATTAAGGATAATATCACTCATACGAACTGTAGTCGGACGAACCATTAACAGAAACAGTCCAGCAAGATAAATTTGTCTACCTAAACGGTGTTAAGAATCGTTCCGAGGAAGTTCACATGTTCTAGAAAGTTGTTTATTGAGACCTTAGGTACATTTTTGTAGTTGATTGTTTCCTTTTAAGCTTTTGGACAGTCAGCAAGTTTTTATCGGCCGTTGCAATTTACAAAAAACAAGGAAGGAAAGACTAAAGTCGGGCGGGACCGACTATATGATACACTCCACTTTCTATCCGAATACAATTCAATTCAGTACAAAAGTAAAAACGGGAAAAAATGTTGTATGTTTCCTAATCACAGGATTGTTTCGGGCAATATCCAAACATGGAATGAAGTGACTAACTTTCACAATAAGTTCTTACAGTTGAAGTATAACGGGTTATGCTCTATTTTAAGAAATTCTCTGAAAATACGCTGTTTCTGGGGGAACGAAATTTGTATCAGAGCTATATGTAAATCTGAACCGATCTGACTTATTTTCACCATAGTTGTTTCCAGTTGAAATATAAGGTGTTTTTCCAATTTTGAAGAAAATCTTTAAAAATATGTGGATTCTGGAGCGGAAAAGGTCAAATTGGAAGCGAAATTTGTATGGGAGCTATATATAAATCTGAACCGATCTAACACATTTTTGCCACAAGTGTTTCCAGTTGAAATATAAAGTGTGTTGCTAATTTAGAGGAAAATCTGTTAAAGTATGTGGATTCTAGAGCGGAAAAATTCAAATTGGGAACGGAATTTGTATGGGAGCTATATATAAATCTGAACCGATCTAACAAATTTTTACCACAGGTGTTTCCAGTTGAAATATAAGGTGTTCTGCCAATTTTGAAGAAAATCTATTAAAATATGTGGATTTTGGAGCGGAAAAGGTCAAATTGGGAACGAATTTGTATAGGAGCTATATATAAATCTGAACCGATCTAACACATTTTTACAACAAGTGTTTCCAGTTGAAATATAAAGTGTGTTGCTAATTTAGAGGAAAAATCTGTTAAAATATGTGGATTCTAGAGCGGAAAAATTCAAATTGGGAACGGAATTTGTATGGGAGCTATATATAAATCTGAACCGATCTAACACATTTTTACCACAGATGTTTCTAGTTGAAATATAAGGTTTTTTTGCGAATTTAGAAGAAAATCTGTTTAAATATGTGGATTCTAGAACGGAAAAATTCAAATTGGGAGCGAAATTTGTATGGAAGCTATATATAAATCTGAACCGACCTAACATATTTTTACCACAGGTATTTCCAGTTGAAATATAAGGTGTTTTGAAAATTTTGAAGAAAATCTGTTAAAATATGTGGATTCTAGAGCGGAAAAAATCAAATTGGGAACGGAATTTGTATTGGAGCTATATATAAATATGAAGCGATCTAACACATTTTTACCACAGGTGTTTATAGTTGAACTATAAGATGTTTTGAAAATTTTGAAGAAAATCTTTTGAAAAATGTGGTATATAGAGTGAAAAGAGTCAAATCGGGAGTGAAATTCGTATGGGGGCTATATCTAAATCTGAACCGATTTTCTTCAAATTAAATAGCGTTCGTCCTTGTCCCGAAAAACTTCGTTGTGCAAAGTTTCGTTTAATTCTGGCTACAATTGCGACCTTTATCGTGATTACAACAATATATGGACAGACGGACAGACAGAAAGTGAAAGATCGACTCAGAAAGTGATTCTAAGCCGATCGTTATAATTAACAATGGGTCTATCACCCTTCCTTTTGGGTGTTACAAACAAATGCACAAAGACATAATACTCTCGTGGAGTGTATAAAAAACTAAGTTATTTTAAGAGAAGAATCAAATTCAAAAAGTGGAAAAACTGAGCATAATTGTCGAAACAAATGAAGTTGTTGAAATAACTTTAAATTTATTCATCCGACTAAAAGCAACTTCATATTTTAAGTTCCCGATTCGATTTTTTGAATTTGTATTAGACTTTGACAACCAATGTGTCGTTAAACATGGTAAATCCGAAAAAAATATGACAAGAGAATATACGTTTTGGACAGAGCAGATCATGATCTTCGAAAAATAGGTGGATGTGGCAGCACGACTGATGTAAATTCTTCTCGCATGGCATTTGCAAGTTTAAGGTTTCACAGGAGCGTAAATTTTATTTAATTCCACTATTTACAAGACAAATCTTTTTTATTTGTACACTACATTTTAAAATGAGGTTTGATATTTGGAATGCGGGTTTAATTAGAATTATTGTGGTAAATTTAAATAAATTTAAAAGGTAAACCAAACTTAAGCTGTTTTAATAATTTTGGTCAAGAAAAGTGGTCCACGAGACCATAGTTCATGATATAGGACACGCTCTTAAATCCTCACCGAATTGTCAGATAGTCGGCCCTCCCTATTTTTGTCTTTCCCTACTTTGATTTTGGAGGAGTAAATACAAAATTCAACACCGTTCTTTTAGGTCTTAAATATTTAAATTCCTGTAGTTTCTGCAAGCAGGATGGGACCTCCTAAACTCCAAATGTTTCGCATATTTTTGTCTAAAAACAAGTAAGAAAACGTCAGTCTGCTGAACCGAGTTAATATATACCCTCACACTCAGAGAACATGTGTTTGGAAGGACTTCAATTTTGCTAATCGCCGCGCCGTAGAATGTTTTCGGGAGGTACTAGAAGTTTATGCCAATTATATCCAGCGTCCACATTTGTTAATAATTGTAAAAACATGATCAGATATGAAATGGCAGATATGGATTTCATGCACCGGTAAAGGAGTTATAAAGCATTTAATTATACCTAGGATAGAGACAATTGTGTGGGAGGTACTATAAGGGGCGTGGCTAAAGTGTAAATATTTTTTATGTTTAAAGTGATTATAAAAACATTTTCAAATATCACATTGCAAATTATCTTGACTACCCGTATGGATTTTATATCGGTTTTATTGTAGCCAAAGTTTATGCCATTTTGTGTGGGAGGTACCAGAAGGGGTGTGGCAATATCGCCCATATTCCATGAGAATGTTACTTCTATAAGGACATTCTCAAATATCAAATATCATAGTATTCCGTGTAAGTAAGTAATAGCAGCTTTAATTTTATGTAGGTTAGGGTGATTTGTGTGGGAGGTACTAGAAGGGGCGTGGCAATTTCGCCCATCTACGAACTTAAACTAAGTTTGGGAAAAATATTACCATGTGCAAAATTTGACTCGCTTAACTCCTTTCGAGCGTTATCGCGTACACCAGCCAGACAGACGGGCGGACAAGCCTCAAACACCTTAAAAAGTCGTGAAACGGATTTAGTCTTACGTCACTCCTTTATTGCTCTGTAGAGTGAGGGTATAATAAAGTCAGTAAATCTTTCATTTTTCGGTTTAAAGGTATTGTTGTTGATGAGTTTCTCATCCAACGAGCATAGGTTGACCGCAGGCGTACCACATGGCTCTAATCCTACTCCTACTCCTCCTCTTTTTATTATTTTCATTGTCGACATTAGGTCAGACTTTGAAGACAAATCACTCAATTGCCAATAGATTGATGACAAAAGACTGTTCAATATCTAGTGGTCATTTTGGAAAGGGGTCGTGTATAGTTCATTGGGCAAAATATCTTGAGCCTAAATTTTTTAAGAGCCAAGGCAATATTCGAGATTTGCGTTCAATAAACGGTACACACAAAAAGGTCTTTAGGACAACATTAAATCAATTTAAATTATAGAAAAGTCACAGTCAATTTAATTTACATTTTCCAAATAAAAACCTATTTAATTCTGTCATAGCAAACCTGTAGAGCTAACATAGAGCAATCATGTGATTGAAAAATAATTTCAAATGTATCTCTCGTTTAATATAATAATCATACACATTTAATAGTTTCCAATAATAAAGTGATTAAATAGCAAAACTATAATTTAATGGCTATTAAACATACAATAGAAAGGCTCATCAGTGATAAATAATGACAGTCATTTAGGAATTTTATGGATGGCAATTTAGATTATGAATCAATGAGAGAAAATTAAAATAAATTTGATAAAATGGGAGGAGTTATAATTGCCATATTAAAGCAAAATGCAGTTCTTTGAACGAGTTAATAATTTAAAGTAAATACTAAAAATGTGAAAAATAAAGTATGTAATGCTTACACCGTATAGTTTGTCATTAATACAGTAGAATGTAGTGAAGGTGATCCCACTGTTCTTCAGATAAATACATATTTTTATGTAGAAACATATATATATATATATATATATAGGTAGAAAAAATCTCTCAATATATCTCACAAAATTGCGAATGTGGCCTGTTTGTTGTCAAGTGTCACAATTGTTTGTTTTTGGTCATCATTTTTTTATTTTTAGAAATATGAAGAAACATGACATAGTTTCGCTACAATTCCTGGCATTTACTGCTGTGAGGTGGTGGGCGTTGGGGAAATCATTTTCTCTACCACTTTGTACGTTATTCCAAGGTTATTCTGCACATTCGTTGTGAATTTTCATTACGTTGTCCTACAAAAGTATTTTAGCCTCAATCATTTCGAAATGAGAGCCCAAATTGTGTTCTAGACTCAAGTTACTTTTTGCGACAATTGCGGACAAAAGAAATCGAGAGCAGTATCCGCTCCCCTCCGCACTTTTGTGCGCCACTACAAAGCCATGTTTATAGAGGAAAAGTAAATATTTTGCTGTCATTGTTGTCATCTTGAACAAAAATTATTTTCTTTCTTTGCTTCCTTTTGCTTTGGACAATGTTGCAGACATCAAGAGCGTTGCCTTTAAAATTCCACGTAGTACTACTTAACATCATACAATGTTGACGTGCAGGTGTGGGCAACCGGATAGCAATAAATAGTTAGAAATTAGTACAAATGACTCCAACCAAACGACTGCAACTAGACTCATGTAATTGGGTGGTTGTACATCAAAATGTTGATTTTTTGAGCGCGTCCAGCTTACGGACATTGATAAAAGCGAATTATTTTGGGAGAACCCGTAAAACAAAGGAATCTTTCATTTTATTCGTGAATATCGACAGCTTTTATTTCGAAGCCACTCTAATGAAAAATTTTGTGGTTTCTGAAATAACGAAATGTTTTTTTTAATTTTTGGAATCCTTGAACCACAAGGACATTCATATTTTCATACTGATTCGGAAGAATGAGGTGTGAATCTTTCAGATGATATAAATATCGTTTAAATCTGATGACGCGATCGAAAGTTATGATATCGACAACCAACCAACCAAGACAACCAAATTTGGACCACTATAGAACGTAAACCACGCACTACTTTGAGCTACGGTAAACGGTATATTACCCGCAACCACTAGTAGAATGATGTGCCAAATTTCATCAAAATCGATGAGGGTCGAAATCCATGTTGGGTCGTTTTCTGTTGGAATTAACGCAAAATAATATTAAATTAAATTAGCATTAAATACATTAAATCTACTTAGTTTTATTGATATTATGTAGTATTAATAATAATGAATAAAGCTATAAATTTGTATTTTTTTAAGCAAGACATTTAAATTGGTGAAATTATACAAAATTAATCATTGTTTATTTATAACAGCATTAAAAAAAAAAACAAAAAAAGTTTTTTTAGAGCCACGATTCGAACCAAAGCGAACATCTTACCTCTGTGACCACATACTAAAATTTCGTTCCCATTCACTTGTGAAAATGCTATTCGTAAAATGTTACGGGATATTAATATGTGGTCGACTTTTTTGGAAGTTATTTATAAGAACATCCCCAAAAACGGAAAGAATGCACATTTGGATTTTGAGATGCGATTAAAATGTGCTTCCTACGGAAGTACTTCCAATTTTTTTTTGCTGGGCTTATAAACTCGGAAAAGGATTTGAAATTTTGTGGTACATATTTATATAAAATTTTTGTTAGCCTTTTTTATAAAATTGGTACTGATTTTGCAATTGTTAAATGGTGGGTGTGAATCATACATTTTCTTTGAAAAACTCGTCCGTCCCTGTTGTTGGTTGATTATGACTAAAATGCTTAAAATGTTAATGTTTTTAAAAATAATAACAAATCAATAATAAATCCTACTTCCATGCAATGGAGAGTGCAAAATTCTGTTGGAACTATTTCTTCAATCACTCTCAAAAATGATCTTGTATACATCATTAGCTATCACGTGATAGGTCAGCCATAAAACACACACAAACCTGGCCATAGCCCTTCCTGCATACATATGAGACACAAAGGGATCTGTCTGTCCATCTGTTGTTATAATCAAATTACAGGTCGCAATTATAGTCCGATCTTAACAAAAATTGGCACAAGTAAGTTTTGTGGATCAAGGACGAACGCTATTTAATTTGAGGCAAATCGGTTCAGATTTAGATATAGCCCCCATACAAATGTCGCTCCCGATTTCACTTTAGAAACCACATATTGTACCCGATTTTTTTAAATTTGGCACAACATCTTACAATCCAACTAGAAACACCTATGCAGAAAGTGGGTAAGATCGGTTCAGATTTAGATATAGCCCCCATACAAATCTCGCTTCCGATTTGACATTTTCCGCTCTGGAAACCACATATTGTACCCGATTTTCTTTAAATTTGGCACAACATCTTATAATCCAAGTAAAAAAACTATAGTGAAAGTGGCTAAGATCGGTTCAGATTTAGATATAGCGCAAATACAAATGTTGCTCCAAAATGTTTAACTGATTTTGGCCAAACTATACATATTATATTTCAACTATTTCGTTCCAGATTTCAATATACCCCCATTCAAATGTCCTTTCCGATTTAACATTTTTGTCAAACATATACATTTACAGGATACAAAAATCCTTCCCGTTTTCACTTTTTCACCGAATTAAATTGTAGTCGGATTGAAAGTGGAGTGTATCATAGAGTCGGCCCCGTCCGACTTTAGCCTTTCTTACTTGTTTAATATAGCCAAACCAAAACAAAAACAAATTTTTATTACTTTAAATCAAGCTTGTAAGGTAAGGCTAACAATATGCTTATTAAGCTGGGTCGCGATCCATGCAAATGGAAAAACAGTTTCCCGTCACCCATGACAATAAAGTTTGGATTGTTTAACGATGATTTGTAAAATATATCGTTCCAAGATCAAAGTGTTACGTTGCATTTTAGTCCCAAAACTTTTGACTGAATTAATAGACCCTTGAAAGTGCTTTAAATATAATTTTTGATTTATTTATTTATTATGAATTACAATACAAAGTAAATTTATATTCTAATTTTGGGTCCTGGGATTGGGCCGGGGTGACCATTGTAGCTAGTTATTGCAGCGACAGACCAGAGCCTCTGGTGGGAATCGAACCCACAACCCCCACGCTGTTAGCCGAACACGCTACCAACTCGACTACTGGGGCGCTCATCAATTTTGATTCTTGTCTTAAAGAACTTCTTGGTGGAATTGTTGGACGTTTATAGTATTTTTTGTGTTTTCTCTTGTTGGTTGTAGTATTTTATAAGAAATAAATAGCTGTAGTCAAGGCCATTCAACGACGCAGCGCTCATTTTTGTAAAAAGAGTTTGAAAATTTTGGCTCTGAAAATTCATCTCCTGTATTAAATTATTTTACAAATATGAAGTACAAACGCCCAATAAAACGACGAAAAAGTTATTTTAAGACAAGAATAACAATTTTTATTAAAAAAAATTTTGGACAAAAATCAAACATAAAACAAGTAAGGATGGTTAAAATCGGGCATGACCGACTATATGACACCCTACACCTAGTCATTATACCCTGTTGTGTAGGTTATAAAAAGGTCGTTACATTTGAACCGGTTAATATACGATACAGATAGAAGAGAAAAATATACTACAAAGTGCATAGTTCTATCTGTATTTGTAAGAAAATTTGAACACATACTTTAAATGGTAGCTGAACCGATCTGACCCTTTACTTCAACTAGGAAACCTGCGCTAAATAGGTTTTCTAGTTGAAATATAAGACGCTTTTCCAAATTTGAAATCTGTTATATATGTGGTTTCTAGAGCGGAAAGAATCAAATCGAGGGAGTCATTTATATGGGAGCTGTATATTACTTTGAACCGATGTGACCCACTTTCGCCATGGAAGTTTCTATTTGAAATATTAGCTGATATGCCGCATTGGAAGAAAATCTGCTGATAGATGTGGTTTCTAGAGCGGAACGAGTAAAATCGGGAGCAAAATTTGTATGGGAGCTATATCTAAATCTGAACCGATTTGCTTCAAATTAAATAGTCCAAATCGTCCTTATTCCAAAAAACTTCGTTATGCAAAGTTTCATTTAGTTCTGTCAACAATTGCGACCTGTACTCTGATTATAAGAATAGATGGACAAACGGACGGACATAGCTAAATCGATTCAGAAAGTGATTCTAAGTCGATCGGTATAATTAACAATGGGTCTATCTCGCTTCTTTTTGAGTGTTACAAACAAATGCACAAATACATAATACTCTCATGGAGTGTATAAATATTACAATTTGTACTATGTTAGTACACTATAGCTGACAGCCTCTTTCTGCCGGTAATCCTGTGGAATGCACTCATTGGAGGAGGGTATATAAGATTCGGCCGAGGCGAACATGACGCCTTTTTACTTGTTCTAGCTACTGTCGTTTAATAGGTACCAGTTTTATCCCTTTTTGCTCCCATTTTACCCCCTAGAAATAACAATCACTTTATTGTGCACTTTTTTGCTTTAAGGAGAATGCACATACCAAATATCAAACAATTATAAGCAGACATATTCAGAAAACATACTTAAATACTAGGGAATTAGGGGCATTTTCAGTCCTTGTGAGAGAAATTTGTTTCCCTCTGGACCGATTTCGCCCACTTTCTATTCCAACCGATCTACAACTCTGGCAAAATTTTGGATTACCTGTCTTATTTCGCTTAGATGCTTGCGTGCTTTCAATAGACGGACGGAGATGGCTATATCATCTTAGAATTTTATGACGATCAAGAATATATATATTTTATAGGGTCTCAGGTCTTTATTTCAAGGTGTTACAAACAGGGTGACAAACTTAGTATACCCCCTTCCTGTGGTAAAGGGTATAATAAATTGATTTTGTTTAATTTTTCTTACCTGCTTCCCATCTAATCTATTTCGTATTCATTCAGTTCCAACTACTCCTCAAAAAGAGATCGATTTTTTTACACCGAGAGAAAACTATGCGTTTTAAATACCGTATGGGTTCGTTGACTGAATTTTTATATCAGTGTATGGAGATAGTTATCGGAACGTTAGCTAAATTCACTGCTATCTATTCGTTCAAGGATGTTCACGAGTGTAGTTTGTAGTCACCAGCACATCGCTGAGAAAACAACAACCACTACTACAGCATTTGCTACTACGTTCAGATGAATGCACACTTAGAAATATTTCGACTACAAAACGACTGTATCCAAGTATGAACACATTGTGTTGTGGTTTTTGTTTCGTGGTTTTCACAGTTTTCCGTCATAACATTTTCGTGGCTGACAGAAACACTTTCACTCGCACTCGCAGTGCCAGTGTTTGGAGTGTTAGAGGCCTATTGTATTAACATTTTGGCAGACAATACAAACTGTGAAGGGAGGGGTGCGAGGGTTTATGTTTATATAAGCTCGGTCGGGATTTCATTCAATGGAAATGTTCCATTGCCACTTACAAGAGAGATTCCTAGAATTCTTGTTGAGTATTTTTTTAAGTAATCCAAGAGGATAATACACAACGTGTAACTAGATGGCCCATATTACCCACTGCCAAGATGCAGGTTAGAAATGTTAAGAATTCGTATTGTCCTCATTAGGCCATCCTACCAAGTGAAACGATTTATCATGTTATCTTGTACAAACATTTACTCGAAGAATAAAAAACATGATTTTCGAAAAACGCCAAAACGAATAATATGTCGCAATTACTCGATTATTTGATACAATTATTTTTCAATTAACTTTCATTTAAATCGGATAGCAATTAAGACCAGTACTTCGATCACAATCTTTAGATATGGCCGACCCAAATGGTGGGACATGGTTCTCTTGGGGACGTAGAGAACTTCCAGGGGAACCGTGACGACTTCAAATTATGTATGTATTTATTAAAACAAAAACCACACTCTACAAAACGCTAATACTACCCGTATTGATATATGACGCAGCTGCATGGGTGCTTGCGAAATCAAATGAAGCAGTTCTTGGTATTTTCCAAAGAAAAATATAACGATATCGACATAGTTAGACGCACAATTACGTTGGCTAGGACATGTCGTTCGAATGAAAGAAGACGCTCCAGCAAAAAGATCTTTCAGATATGTACCCGCAGGAAGTCGTAGAAGAGGACCACCGAAACTCAAATGGAAGGATCAAGTTGAGGATGGTCTCACTAAACTTTATGTGAGAACCTGGAGTAGCTGCGCATACGAGCGAAGCTTTTGGAATTCTATTATAATTCGGGCTAAAGTCGAAGACTTGTAATATAGACACATATGTAAGTAATTTATTACTTGATTGCTTTAAATGGAAAAATTTTCATAGACAAGTTTAAGGTTTCTCTAAAATATTTTGTATGTTATTTGAGAGTAATTATAAAACACTCATACTGAACACAAATAAAATTAAGGTTTTCTTAAAAAAAATAAAATATTTAAAATAAAATACTTACATTAAAAAAAAACAAGTAAGGAGAGGCTAAAGTCGGGCGGGGCCGACTATGCGATACACTCCACTTTTTACCGGAATACAATTCAATTCAGTAAAAAGGTGAAAAGGGGAAATTTGTGTATGTTTCCTAATCACAGGCTAATATGACCTGGTAGAATTTGTCAAATCGAGAATAATATTTGTATGGGGTCTATATCCAAACATGCAATGAAGTGACTAACTTTCACAATAAGTTCTTCTAGTTGAAGTATAACGTGTTATGCTCAATTTTAAGAAATTCTCTGAAAATACGCGAAAATTTGTATGAGAGCTATATGTAAATCTGAACCGATGTGACCCATTTTCACCATAGGTGTTCCCAGTTTAAATATAAGATGTTTTGCGAATTTAGAAAAAAATCTGTTAAAGTATGTGGATTCTAGAGCGGAAAAATTCAAATTGGGAGCGAAATTTGCATGGGAGCTATATATAAATCTGAACCGAACTAACACATTTTTACCACAGGTGTTTCCAGTTGAAATATAAGGTTTTATTGCGAATTTAGAAGAAAATCTGTTAAAATATGTGGAAAAATTCAAATTGGGAGCGAAATCTATATGGGAGCTACATATAAATCTGAACCGATCTAACACATTTTTACCACAGGTGTTTCCAGTTGAAATATAAGGTTATTTTGCGAATTTAGAAGAAAATCTGTTAAAATATGTGGAAAAATTCAAATTGGGAGCGAAATTTGTATGGGAGCTATATATAAATATGAACCGATCTAACACATTTTTACCACAGGTGTTTCCAGTTGAAATATAAGTTTTTTTTCGAATTTAGAAGAAAATCTGTTAAAATAGGTGGACTCTGGAGCGGAAAAATTCAAATTGGTATGGGAGCTATATATAAATCTGAGCCGATCTAACACATTTTTACCACAGGTGTTTCCAGTTGAAATGTAAGTTTTTTTTGCGAATTTGGAATAAAATCTGTTGAAATATGTGGATTCTAGAGCGGAAAAATTCAAATTGGGAACGAAATTTGTATGGGAGCTATATTTAAATCTGAACCGATGTAACACATTTTTACCACAGGTGTTTCTAGTCATGATGAAATGGCAAACCAAACTAAATATTAATCACTTGACAGCTGACAAAATGGCCGCCAGTTAAAAAAGTGATGCCAACTTAAAGTTCTATACCCCAATAAAAAACACCCTTTAACTCCAATACAAATTTCGCCACTGAATTGATTATTTCCGCTCTAGAAATAGCATATTTCAACTGATTTGCTTAAAATTTGCAAACCATCTCATATTTCAACTACAAACATCCATGGCGAAAGTGGGTCAAATCGGTTCAGATTTATATATAGCTCCAATGAAAATGACTCCCCCGATCTAATCCTTTCCGCTCTAGAAACCACATATTTATTTCCATCGAATTTGGGAAAGCGTCTTATATTTCAGATAACCTATGCTAAAAATGTTTCAGATCGGTTCAAATTTATATATAGCTCTCATTCAAAGTTTGTGTTCAATTTTTTTTACAAATACAGATAGAAGTATGAAATTTGTAATATATATATATACCCGGTTCAAATGTAACGACCTTTTTATACCCTGCATTACAGGGTATATTGACTAGGTGTAGGGTATCATATAGTCGGCCACGCCCGTCTTTAACCTTCCTTACTTGCTATTTATTTTATTTTTATTTATTAATTTTAAATTTATTTGTAAAATTGATTTAAGTCAAAGCATACATTCGTTGCGAAAGTTCTGACGAGATGGGGTAGCGCCCATCGAAACTGCGCAGTCAACTATTAGCTGCAACAATAAAGGTCTCACTTTGCCTTTTTGCTAATTTTGGGTTCTGCTGAAGACTTCAGCACAACCTTTGGTCTTAAACCAAAATAAATGACAACACATTATTTATAAACTTATTTTTTCAATATTTTGTTGTCTATATTAAAATTTTTAACATTTTCCTGTATATTACTGCACAACCCCTGTATAATGCAATATATGGTGGAGGGTATAAAAAGTTCGGCCCAGTAGAATTTAACGTCATTTTTATTTGTTTTGTTTTCTTTTATTTCGATCTGTAACGTTGTCCGACAGTCCCTATTACTCTTGAACCATGTGATATACTTCCGAAACTATAGGGAAATGGAGTTAATTTGCGTTTTTAGTTTTTCATTTCCTCATCTTGTTGCTCCTTCACAGGACTACAAATTTCGAAAGGATATAAGTTTTCAAAAATTATTTTAAATACTTATTCATACACCCTATGATACCGGCAGAAGTGTCAAAAATACTTCAAATTGTATGTTTTTGACAGTATTAGTTCAGCTTTATAACCCTTCACTTTTAAAAAGTAAAATATGAATAAACAAAATAAACTAAAGGGGAATATAGAAATGGTTGTTAATGCTAAACTAATACAGATAGAAACATTAAATTTGAAGAGGATATTCTCTACTTATATTTGACACATACAGCGGTAGCGTAGGGAGCGAATAAGTATTTAAAAAATGTATAATTTGGAATTGTCTAGTCCTGTGAAGGGACAAAAGGATGATTTGTAAAAAATTTGCATTCTATTAAATATAGAAGCAAAATGGTCTTGAGTCAGGACAATATCCCAGTTCAAATCAAATATTGATTACAGACCAAAAAAATGCAAACGAAAAAAAAAACTAAAGCAAATGAGAAGTATTGCTGGGTATAACTATACCTGCATATACACATACTTACATATGCAACTCAATGAGATGCTTGCAAGATGGCATGTGTGCTTTATTACTTGGTGCGATTTTTTAAACGCAAATTCCGCAAGTGATTTGTGCTTCTCGTTCGTTTGTGAGAATCATCTCCTTATAGAGGCCGGGTTTGATGTTGAAAAGTCGCTGCGAAGCCACTTGAAAAGACTTTTGACATGGTCGAAATCATGATCGTTGTAGTCTGCAGCCTACTAATAAATGTCATTTGTAAAAAATTTGCATTCGATTAAATATAGAAGCAAAATGGTCTTGAGCCAGGACAATATCCCAGTTCAAATCAAATTTATTCAATTTTTCAGAATTTAAGCAACAAACGAGACTATGAGAAGTATTTCAAATATTTTTTGTTCAGTATCTATCTTCGACATGTTTAATGTTTGTGTAGTGATTTCCATTAAAAGCACCAAGCTGCTCCACTTGATTTAGTTGCAGCTAAAAACTTTTCGTACGAACCACTTACCTAATTTAGCATCATAAACTAATTAAACTTGGCTTCAGCTCAGGGTGAATACACAACTTATTGACGTTTATTTGTTGAGGAATAAAGCCTGATATTTAACTCACAATTTTAGTAATTTCATCAGCACTAATGAAGGCACACATGAAAGTGATAAAATATTAAAAACAATATTGAGACGGTGAAAGTGAACATGTTATTCGTATCGAGTTGTACATACATTACGAACAGCACGTGTCGAATGTTGTTTAATGTTTTTAATTAAATTTCCCAAACCGCAGCACGGTGACATGAGGGAGAGTTCGGAAGTTTAATGGGTTGTAAATACATTCACTCCTAAACACACATGTGCGGATATCCATTTCGAGGCTAAAATGTTCAACCTGTCGCTACATATTTGATAGTCTACAGTTGAGGGTGAGAATGTAGCAGACTTATATATTCCCACCATTCCCTAGTTTTGAAATCATATTCTCTATTCCACCTTGCATGAACTGTTTTGAGCACCACTGTAATATTTTATTTACACAAAAATTATGATGATAATAAAATTACGCTAAGGTCAGGTTTCATGTCCCCAACATGTATTAACCACAATTCATATGCGCCACAAATGGCATGAGTGTGAGCGATTGTATGTTTACGAGTCAAATATCACTAAAATGTGGAGGGCATGCCCCCCAACACATGGTTAAACAGACACGTCTACACGCGCAGTTAGTGCGACACGGCTAAACGTGGTTAATATTCCCATATTTTGTTTAGTAATAAATTCATTTATGTCCTCACGTCCTGTACACTCGAGTGAGAGTCAGAGGGTGTGTGGTGTGGAGCAAACATTGTAAAAATTACGTTTTCTATACAGAAGGGCTAAAATTTAAATGAGTGAATACAGCAGACGAACTGATAGACATTAGGACTCACAGATACAAAATGACAGTTGGACGGACGGACGTACGGATTGACAGTCGGAGAGACCGACAGTAGTACGGACGGAAGGACATGTCTACATCGTCTAGCTGAATAATATATGTATAGGCGAAGAGACATGAAGACAGACAGACAAGAAGATTGTGTCAGAATTATATCCAGCGAAAGGAAAGAGCGAGAGAGAGAGTACTGAAAAGATCGGATCATCGTCATTGAATTTAACATGCAGATATTATAGGAGGGAAGTTATTTAATATACGAAAAACTCATTCACTTCCTATTCCTAAATTGCAAAGAGATTGGAATTTTGGTATCCGAATAAAAGCATTTCTTACAGAAGTAATGTCTCCCTTACATTCACTCGAAATATTTAAAGAACGTGCATCAATTATTTTCAAAAATCCGTACCTATAGGGGTGAAATAAACCAAAAAGGGATGAAAATGGTACAAATCAAATCACGACAGCTAGAAACATACGAGGTTCGTGTCACATGGGATCATGTGACATTTATAAAACGATTGTAAAGACATGATCAAATATCAAGTCATAGTGGATTCCATGCACCAGTATAGAAGTTATGAAGGATTTAATATTACCTAGGATAGAAACAATTGTGTGGGGGAGTGGCTAAAGCGTAATTTTTTATACCAAACACCACTTTGTGGACTAGGGTATTGTAAGTTAGTTTTCCGTCAAATGTTTATAACACCAAGAAGTAATCGAGCTAGACCCACCTTTAAGTATATGGATCGGCTTAGAATCGATTTAATGATGCCTGTCTATCCGTCCGTCTGCTGTCCAACTAAGCTTGTTCGCACTCTACAACTCGCAATTGCTTTCCGATTATCATGAAACTTGGCAGAAGTTACTTTTCTTGGCCAAGGACTATCGGTATTGAATTTGGGGGAAATCAGTTCAGATTTAGATATAGCCCCCACACAAATGTCGCTCCCGATTTGACTTTCCGCTATAGAAACCGCATATTGTTCCCTAATTTCTTTAAAATTGGCACAACATCTTATACTCCAACTAAAAACACCTATGGTGAAAGTGAGTAAGATCGGTTCAGATTTAGATATAGCCCGAATCTTTAACCGATTTTGGTCAAACTATACATATTAAATTTCACCAATAAACATACATGGTGAAAGCGGGTCACATCCTTCCAGGTCTCAATATGCACCCATACAAATGTCATTTCCGATTTAAAATTTTTTCTCAAACACATACATTTACAGGATTCAAAAATCCTTCCCGATTTCACTTTTTTACCGAATTGAATTGTAGTGAGATAGATAGTCGGCTCCGTCCGTCTTTAGCCTTTCCTTACTTCTTTATGTTTAAAGTGATTATAAAAACATTTTCAAATATCAAATTGCAAATGCTTTTGACTACCCATATGGATGTTATATCTGTTTTATTGCAACCAAAGTTTATACCACTTTGTGTGAGAGGTACCGAAGGGGTGTGGCAATTTCGCCCATATTTCATGCGAATATATCCACTAAAAAAGCATAAAAAATGAAAATAAAATAAAAATGTTTAGTTTTTAAAGCAGAAAAAGTCGAATTGGAAAAATTTTTGTATGAGAGCTATATAAAAGTCTGAACCGATTGGCCCACTGTCACCATAGACTGTCCTAGTGGGAAAACAAGTAAGGAAAGGCTAAAGTCGGGCGGGGCCGACTATATGATATACTCCACTTTCTATCCGAATACAAATCAATTCGGGAAAAAGTGAAAACGAAAAATATTTTTGTATGTTTCCTAATCATAGTCTGGTATGACCTGACCCTATTTGTTAAATCGAGAAGAATATTTGTATCGGGGCTATATCCAAACATGGAATGAAGTAACCCACATCCACAATAGAATCTTTCAGTTCAAGCATAAATTGTTATGCTCAATTTGAAGTAATTCGGTGAAAATCCGTGAATTCTGGTGCGAAATTTGTATAGGGCTGTATATGAATCTGAACTGATCTGACCCATATTCACCGTGGGCATTTCTAGTGGAAATATAAGATATTTTGCCAAATTTGAAGATAATCTGATAAAATATGACGTTTTTAGAGTGGAAAAACTCAAATTGATAACGAAATTTGTATGGGAGCTATATATAAAACTGAACCGATTTAAAACATTTTCAACACAGGTGTTTCTAGTTGAAATATAAAATGTTTTGCCAAATCTGAAGACAATCCGATGCAATATGTGGTTTCTAGAGCGGAAAAAGTCAAATCGGGAGCGAAATTTGTATGGGAGCTATATATAAATCTGATCCGATCTAAAATATTTTCAACACAGGTGTTTCTAGTTGAAATATAAAATGTTTTGCCAATTTTGTGGTAAATCTGTTGTAATATGTGGTATCTAGAGTGAAAAGAGTCAAATCGGGGGTGAAAATCGTATGGGGGCTATATCTAAATCTGAACCGATTTTCTTCAAATTAAATAGCGTTCGTCCTTATCCCGAAAAACTTCGTTGTGCAAAGTTACATTTGGTTCTACCTACAATTGCGACCTGTATCGTGATTACAAGTATAGATGGACAGACAGACGGACATTGCAAAATCGATCCAAAAAGTGATTCTAAGTCGATCGGTATAATTAAAAATGGTCGATTTGATTACTAAACCCATGTGTTTCATGGGAGCAATTTTATAAATTAAATTTATCTTTGGTCATATTCAACGAATATGGTAATTGATCCAATTTCCGGCAGATATTCAGAGTAATCTAAATATAACATGATCTGGAAAAGTTGATCAAGATCCAATGGCAAATGCCGATTATACAGCGGTAATAGGATGAATCGGACGGACATTTGAGGAGAAACTATAACAACACTTGGGGCCTCTGCCAAAACATTGGCCTATATATTTCTCGTTCACGATAAGTATTCCTTGTTGAAATATATCATGATCCGATATAAGATGCAGTTTCTAGAGTTGTAATAAAGTAGAATTGGGGCACCATTTAGGTTATACTAAAGTGTGGGCACATATAGTTGACTTTCAAAATATGTATTCTTAGTTAAAATATAATATGTGCCAGTTGGAATGATAGTTGTCTAAGTCAAAATGCCAATTTTACTCTTTACTTTGATCAGATCTCTAATTTAAGAACTTTTATTTTTGACATTTATAAAAAATGTACCCTTACAATGACATTTCTCATTTTAAGCACACTAAAATTTTCTTTAGTGTTAGTTTGTTATATCCACTAATATTGATGTCTGGTTATGTAAACAAACATTATTTATTTACTATGCCCATTTTTTATTTATAATGTGATTCAGATAATTTGAATAACATATAAAAAGAAATTTTTTGAAAAGTAAAAAATAATTTCAAAATAATTTTTCTAGACAAAAATAAATAAATATTTTTATAAATTTTTTATTTCTTTTTTTTTTTTTAAATAAAATATTTTGTGTTTTCTTTAATTTTTGGAAAGGAAATATTACTTTTGCAATTTTTTTTTAATTTTGAGAAGAATAAAAGTGGTCTAAGTCAGTACATCCTCTGAGGTACCTTAGAGGTACCAACGTTGTCGATTTTTTATAAAAGCTCAATATAATAGTAGGAATTTTAAGAAAAAATGTTGTGCTTCGGTGGAAAAATATTTTTCAATTGACTCAAACATAAACTATTGCATATCTCAAAACGGATAAAGTGTGCTTAGACCACAATCATTCTAACTGGCACATATGATCTGCAAATTTTGCAAAACTTCCGATGTAAAATATGGGTCCTAGAGGTTGGGTAATAATTAAAATGGGGGCCATTTGTAAGGACGCTACATTAAAAAGTGGGCCCATACAGATCACTTTCAAAGTAGGTATTCTTACTTGAAATATGACATGATATGCAAAATTATATCGAGATCCAATGCACGATGTGGGATCTAGAGCTGTAATAGAGTAGAATGGGGCCCAATTTGTATGGGGGTTATACCAAAATAAGGACCCATATATTTGACATTTATAGTATGTATTCTTAGTTGAAATATAATATAATCTGCAAAATTTGAAAACTTCCGATGTAAAATGTGGGTCCTAGAGAGGTAATAATTAATATGGGGCCCATTTGTAAGGGCGCTACATTAAAAAGTGGGAGCTTATATATCATTTTCAAAGCAGGTATTCTTTATTGAAATATAACACGATCTGCAAAATTTTATCAAGATCCAATGTAAGATGTGGGTTCTAGAGCTGTAGTAGAGTAGAGTGGGAGCACAATTTGTATGGGGGTTATACCAAAACATTGACCTATATAGCTGGCTTTCAAAATAGGTGTTTCCAATCTTAATGTAACATAGTGTGGGAAATTTGATCAAGAGCCGATGTAAAATGTGATGTAGATGTTTCTATTTCAAATATAACATGAAATTTTATCGTGATCCCATGTAAAATGTGTATTCTAGAGCAGTAATAGTGTAAATTATAGATAAAGGGTGGTTAAATTTTAAGGGCCGATGTTGATTTTGAATAAAACAGAAATTATTTAGGAAATTATTGTCAATTATAAGTTTCTACTTGAATATATGTCATATAAGTTTCTACTTGAAAATTAAGGTGTTTTGTCAAATATTAAATCGACTTAAATGCGTAGTTTTTTAAGCAGAAAAAGTCAAATCGGGAGTGAGATTTGTGTGGGAGCTATATGTAAATCTGAACTGATGTGACCCATTTACACCACTGATGTTTTTACCTGAAACATAAGGCGTTGTGCCAAATTTGCAGAAAATTTGTTAAAATATGTCGATTCTAAAGCAGAAAATGGCAAATCGGGAGTGACTTTTTTATAGGAGCTATATATAAATATGAACCGATCTAACACATTTTCAACACAAATGTTTTAAGTTGAAATATATGGCCTTTTTGAGCAAAATGTCTTAATAGTTTATAAATAACCGGGAGTGATTTTTGTATGGGAGCTATATATAAATCTGAACCGATTTACTTCAAATTAAATAGCTACGTCCTTGACTCACAAAACTAACTTTTGGTAATTTTTGGTACGATCGGACAATAAATGCGACCTGTACTTTGATTACAAGAATATATGGACAGACAGACGGACATAGCTAAATCGATTCAAAAAGTGATTCTAAGTCGATCGTTATAATTATGAATGGGTCTCTCTCGCTTCCATCTGGGTGTTACAAACAAATGCACAAAGACATAATACCCTAGAGGAGGGTATAAAAACTCTAATAGAGCAAATATCATTTGTTGATATAAATGTTATTTATACAATTCGCAAAGCTGTATTTTATAGTAGTAGCTTGAAATATTAAACAAATATTGTATTTTGAGCAAAAATATCTTAATTTTTATAATGCAATTCTACCGTAATTCGACAGTTCTAATCTACCAGCGTTGAGCAATACATGTACTTTACAGCATCTCAGACAAAATGAGCGACAAACTTAGCAAACTGTCATTGTGGAGGTTTATACACAGTGAGTGTAGGTTTATTTAATTCGTTCCGCTGAACTGAAAATATTTTAATTGTTAATTTAAATCACATACCCCAGCGTCTGCATTTAAATGCGATTAATTTTTTGTAAGTTACTGCATACATTTTTTACCTCACGTAAAAACTTTCTCAACTCATTAATCCACGGGAACAGACGAACTTTTTCTTTCCCCAAAACTCCACACCGTGGGTAGACATTTGTATTGAGAATGCAAAAAACACTTAAAACTCTGACTCCTTCTCATGTAATACTCCTGCTCGTACTTTATTACTCGGGGAAAAAAGTTAGTTTCACTTAAGAAATAAATTCACTCTTCTTATTTGTCTTCTGAATACTTTGGATTGTAATTTCTCTTCAACCCATAAATATGTTTACCCGAAAAAAAAAACAAACAAAATTCTTTCAAAGTTTTTGCGAAATGTTGAAATTAGCCAAACGGAATAGTAAGTGGTGGTGGTGTGCTTGGTAAAAGAAACGTTAAATGCTAAGGGCCACACTCAAGGTATTCCTTGGATTGTATTTGCCAAGGAGCACTTGAAATATTCAGAAAATATCAATAAAAGAAAATCAACTGGGGAGCAAAATGTGATTTAAAGGTTTACACAAATTCAAGAGTGGAAGTTTGTTATGAAACATTATTGCAGATTGGATTGTGAGATGAATTTGAGATGTATTGTTCTGTATCAATGCATTCTAATCAATATACATTGGTATAATTTTACTTAAATCTTCAAAATTGAAAATAACGTCCTGTCTGAGCATATTGATAGGAATGAATTCAATGATATGGTAACATTACAAGTTCTGATTCATTTTATGCAAATTGATATACAAAGCAAATGTAAGGCAGATAGAGCGGCGATTAGACTTAATTGTCTTTAAATTTGGACTAACATGGACTGAGGTCATATGGGCATCTCCCAGTGGCCCGGACGCGACCTTCGTACGCCTTAAACTACGCCAAAAACACGAAAGAAACTTAAAAAGTCGATTAGCCTTGTTAGTGTTGTAAAGCCCTTAAAGAGTACTAAATTTTAAAAATATATCGTCAGGATTTAGTACAAAATTATAAACAATTTTTCATCAAAACGGATGCGACACTCTTGAAGGTCTTATAGAAATATACAAAGATCAGCGATATTTTGAGAACTTTGTTTTTCCTTATATACATGTAAATGGAGGACAGAGGATATATTTTGTTCGTAGATTTACGAAATATGAGAATTTTCTCTTAATTTTTTTAATTAGGTACTGCAGAAATACGGACGGGACAAAAGTTTTCACTCGTAGTAAATAATTTTAGTAATTTTCGTTATAGCACTTCAACTTTTAATAAAAATAAATGAGAACAAGTTAACTTCAAGTTTCATAATAAAAAAGTTGTCGGAGTAAGGAAAAAATAAACTAAGTGTTGGCTGATTTCATTTTTTGGTAGACCTTTTTTGGGAGATGTCCATAAGCGGATTTTTGTCATCTTTGTACATAACGTCCCATCTAGGGATAACGTGGTTAATAACCTGAAGTCGTTATCTTAATTTTACACAAAAGGCTTCAAGTTAGGCTTGGCTATGGGCTACACTACAAGGAACTAGCCTGAATAAGCCGAAGGTATTGCTATTAGATAAGTTGCGTTACAATTTTGTAAGTAACACTGCCACAAACATCTACTTGGTGATGGTACACTCATGGACTTGGTGGCGCTAAATTAAAGTACAACCAAGACTGCAGTTCATCTCATCAGGAGATGTCTCAGCAGTTCGATATTCACATTATTTGGATGCCAGGGCATAGGGTCATTCTTGCCAATAAATTCCAAATGAACTCGATTGCTTAGGTACACCCTAACCGAAATGTAAACTACAGCTGGCGAACAGCAGATGGGCACAATCCTAAAGATTATTTGACAAAGTCTGGCATGAAATCGTCGTGCTATCTGCTTTCGCTTGAAAGATTTTTATTCTATCCACATTGATTCCATGATTGACGTGGAACTAACCTATAGGCCCACATACCCTGAGTGAAACGACTTTTGTAGAAGCAGTGAGGACGAAGAGGAGATTGATAGCATCGAACCGAAAATGAATGCGAATTTTGGACTGGTGGGGTGAAATCTTTGTAGATGAGCCTAGTCAAGAAATTAATACACTCATGTTCTACCTCACAAGGTTGGGAGGTTCCAGAAACTGACACTTCTTCAAAACCCCGAAAGGAAAAGTATTGATTACAGAGTTACCTCTCTACTTCACGAGGCTGAAATACACCCTAACGAGCAATTATCGTTTTGGACTCTTCTAATACAGTTAACACTGTACCTCAGGAGGCACTTGGACATATAATCATCTTAACGAAATCCGCAATAATTAGAGAGGAAAACAATTAATTACACTGTGCTACAAAAAAGAATGAAGTAGAAAACTCTGGGAAGTGATATTATTTTTGTCGAGTAGAATGAGAATATGTATTTGAACAATTTTGAGTCCAAGTCCAATAAAAATACATAAAAATTATCAAAATATATATAAATGGCAAAAAAACATGCCAACAATTATAACAAAAATCCCCAATTTTGGAACACACATTCCACCAGATTTAGCGGTATCAATGATGAAAAATTTGTAGGGTCCATATCGCAAACAAAATATGTGTAATTTAAATTAAAAAATAAAAACGGCGTTAAGTTCGGCCGGCACTCCACCATGGATTGCATCAAAAGAGGCTGTCGACTTTCGTAAAAGTGCGGTAACATTACAGAAAAAATATATTTTTTTTAATATAGCCAAACCAAATAAAAATATTGAAAAACTAATTTTAATTACTTTAAACCACTCTTATAAGGCAAGGCTGCAAATATATTTATACTATATATCGAAATAATACTTCAAGTCAATTCAAAAAGTAGTCAAAAAAGTAAAATAAGGCAACAATCTTCAAAAAATCTTAAATACCCTAAATATTGAGAGATATGGGGTGCACTTTCAACTACAGCCATTTGGTTGGTTGTATTTATTTTTTTATTTTAAATCCAAAAGTATAAATTTTGAAAAGTGCGAGGGTAAAAAAAACAAAATAAAGTACGAATTTGGAAAAATCTTTTTATACCCTACACCACTTCGTGGACTAGGGTATTATAAGTTAGTTTCGCGCCAAATGTTTGTAACACCAAGAAATAATCGAGCTAGACCCTCCTTTAAGTATACCGATCGGCTTAGAATCACCAGCTGAGTCGATTTAACGATGTCTGTCTGTCCGTCCGTCTGCTGTCCATCTAAGCTTGTTCGCACTCTACAGGTAGCAATTGTTGTCCGATCGTCACGAAACTTGGCAGAAGTTATTTTTTCTGGCCAAGGACCATGGTATTGAATTTGGAGGAAATCGGTTCAGACTTAGATATAGCCCGCATACAAATGTCGCTCCCGATTTGACTTTTTCCGCTCTAAAATCCACAACTTGTACCCGATTTTCTTTAAATTTATCACACATCACAACATCTTACATCTGTATGGTATCCCTCCCTTAAAAGTACGTATTTTGCAATGCTGTTTCATAACCCAGATATTAAAATGGATCTTTTTCAAATGAGAAATAAAAATGTTCATGCTTATCTTAGTCGCTAATATAAAAAGTCTGATGTAGGGTAACATAATCGGCCAACCAAGCTACCTTTACGCTCCAGAGCTTCATCGACAAGTCTGAACTTTAAATTCCAAACGAAAGAAACTCTTGTTGAAATCCCAAAAATATCGTTAATCCATCACTGTCAGTACCCGTGGAGCATCCACATAATTCGTCTAAGCGTATCGAAATGCCACACTCGTTTTTCTCACATTATCGTTCATAAATTTTGTACGCCTCTGGGGCATTTCGTGACCTTTTTTCGTGTCTCTTAATTTCTTAAACTTTTTTCTGGAATAAATTAATATTTCTTGGCTACCTTTTATGTCCACTGATTTGGCGATTGTGTTTAGATTTTTTCTTTTGGTTTGTTGACCGCCCAAATGAAATATGCCAGATTCCAATCCTTTAAGAAAACCATTTTAAAATTTTTTTCAGGGATATTATGCACACAAAAAGGAATCCTCAGGACACGTTCGTGTACTTTTATCTCTTTTAGACGAAAAGGAGAGGAAAACATTTTGTTTGACTTTTCCATCCCCCCCATACGGACGACTTTATCTTTAAATTGAAGTTTTTTTTTGGGAAGCGGCTGGTGAAAAGAAGGTAGAAAAGTAAAGATAGCGAAGAGAGAAAAAAGGATTTTTTCGGGGGCAAATATTATTAGAATAATTTTAAGTAAATGTCTACTAATTAGGGATACAGTTTTAACGTTGTTTTAATTTACTGAGATATTAACTAGTACAAAGCCACAAAAGGATTTGAATTAATGTCATAATTAGTCTGCAAACTTGGTGTAGATTTTACGAAATGGTGGGACTGATGAAATATATAAATTCGACAATCATTTTGTTGATAACACTGATGAGAAAGAACACTAAAAAACGATTTGTAGGCAAAATATAAAAATCAACAGATTTGTAGGCAAATATTACTACTACGATTTTATAGATTTGCTGGGGATAATTCGATTTAACTTATCTACAATAATTTCTCTTGGGTTACATGAAGTCATTGATTTATGCAAACAAACTTTAAAAATGGTCAATAATTGGACTTACAGTTGTTGGCCTTTAAGGTTTGATCCCTATAAAAGTGGTAATCATATTATATCTGTAGCTAACACAGTGCAACACGAAAAAGTATAACTATATACGGACACAACTACGACCAAAAACAAAGACCCGTGTCTCTCAGTTTTGCCCAAAGTCATGCATCTTTTTGATGGGCCCAAAGACATGGAGCCTCGGTGTCATTTTTGCACATTTTCTCAGGCTCATATCTTGCAAACCGTTGGGAAGTTTGATTTACTCCCTGAGCCTCCTGTCATAAAGAACATAAACCTCATCTTCAAGCTCAAAATCGCAAAAAAATTAACCTAACGCAATTTTTTTTAACATTTTTCCCCTGTTCGGGCCCATAGGTAGCAAATCGTTAAAAATTCAAGGAAACAATCAACTACAAAAATAAACATATGAACTTCCTAGGCATGATTCTTAACACCGTTTAGGTAGGAAAAATGTATCTTGCAGTACTGTTTCTGTTAATGGTCGTATGGTGCGTATGAATGATATTATCCTTAATCAGCAGCACGTATACGCTACCTACACACACTACAGCCTATAAGATTTGCTCGACGACATTTGCAATTCCTTTGATGTAATCATAGTCGTGATTGCAACAATCATATGTGTTCTCTGCGTGTAGGAATGAACATATAGAAACTTATTTACATTTTGCGGTTATCTCGAGAAGATTATGAGATATGCACATTTAACACCTCAATACTCTGCACAAGAGGAGTTAAGTAACAGTCTTTAATCTGTCGACGTTACTGGAGATCGATATACGATATGATACAAAAATTATCCTCATATACAATTGGCTCAGCAATAGCCAAATCAAGATCCCCTACTTTCCCGCCGAATTTTGTTCAATAAAAATGCGCATTTCTGGCTCAATGCTATTCTCGAACTATCGATCATCTACAAAAATTCACTGTTCGGTCATTATTTTTATACATTCCACGAGAGTATTATGTCTTTGTGCATTTGTTTGTAACACACAAAACGATGCGAGATAGACCCATTTTTAATTGTACCAATAGACTTAGAATCACTTTTTGAATCGATTAAGCAATGTCCGTCTGTCCGTCCGTCTGTCTGGCCATCTGTTCTTGTAATCAAAGTACAGGTCGCAATTGTAGCCGGAACCAAATGAAACTTTGCATAACGAAGTTCTTTGGGATAATCACGAAAGTTATTTAATTTGAAGACAATCGGTTCAGATTTCGATTCGAATTTCACTCCCGATTTGACTCTTTTCACTCTAGATACCATATATTTGAACAGATTTTCTTCAAATTTTGTTAAACACCTTATATTTCTTCCACGAACACCTATGGTGGAAATGGGTCAGATCGTTCAAATGTATACAGCTCCCAAACAAATTTCGTTCCCGATTTGACCACATATTCCAACAGATCTTTTTCAAATTCTTATATTTGAACTAACCTACACCTATGGTGAAAATGGGTCAAATCGGTTCAGATTTATGTATAACTTCTATACAAATTTCGTTCCCGAATTGACTTTCACCGCCATATAAACCACGCATTTTCACCGATTTTTCTTTAAATTTGGAAGTACGCCTTATATTTGAACTAGAAACATCAGTTATCAAAGTGGATCAGATCGGTTCAGATTTATATATAGCTCTCATACAAATTTCGCTCCCGACTTTACGTTGCCGCCCTAGAAATTTCAAATTTTGCATAATCTAGTTATAATTTAACTAGAAGCACCTATGGTGAAAGTGGGTCACGTTCAACATATGGATATAGCCCCGATACAATTATTCTACTCAATTTGGCGAAGTGGGTCAGATTACATCGGTGTATGAGTTCTATGATTTCTCTTCAATTACATGAAGTTATTGATTGAAATTGTCAAAAATTGGACTTCCAATAATCGCTTAAGGTTATCCTACAAATTACTTTGTACTTACTCAACTTAACATACATTTTAGAATTATAGGACCGCTATTCTGTTCTAACAAGAAAGTATTATTTTGTTGGACAGTGATATTAATATTTAGATTATTTGGTGTATGAAATTCGAAAAAATAGGTAAGAATGGTACCAATAACACGACAACAGCTAGAAACAGAATGCGTAGATACGCACAATAAGTGTGCGGTAATTTTACTGAAATAATAATAAAACTAGTACCAAGCAAACCTACAGTCATCATTAAATTAGGCGTGTACAGCTTAATAGATCTTCAAAATTTATACTTTTCCTATCAAAATGGTACATTTCGGACAATGGACATTTCGTCTACGTGAAGTCGACAGCCTCTATTATGCCGGCAATGCTGCGGAATGTAATCCACGATGGAGGGTATATTCGACTCGCCCCCGCCAAATTTAACCTTTTTTACTTGTTTTTATACCATCCACCTCCAAGATGGGGTATACTAACCTTGTCATACGGAATGTAACACCTTGAAATGTAGACCTGGGACCCTATAAAGTATATATATATATATATATATATATTTTTTTTTTTTTTTTTTTTTTTTTTTTGATAAAATTCTAAGACGATCTAGCCATGCCCGTGCGTGCGCCCGTCTGTTGAAAGCACGCTAACATCTAAACGAAAGGAGCTAGGACGTCCAAATTTTGCACGAATACATCTTATAGTTGTAGATCTGTTGGAACTGCAACTGGGCGAAATCGGCCGGCAGGAAAAAATTTTCCCTCACAAGGACTGAAAACTCCCATAATATTTAGAGTATTTCACCATGTTTATTGATGTTTGGTATGCGGATACCCATTATAGCAGAAGCGTGCACAATAAGGTTTTTTTGTAGAGGGTTAAATGGGGCAAACAGGGATAAAAATATACTTATCGAACGACAGCAGTTGAGTGGTGTATAGATTCCTCTTCTCTGGATAGACTCGCAAAATAAAACAAGTAAGGCAAGGGTAAAGTCGGACGGAGCCGACTATTTGATACATTCCACTTTCTATCCTATTGCAATTCAATTCGCTAAAAAAGTGAAATCAGGAAGGATTTTTGTATCCTGTAAATGTATGTGTTTTACAAAAAGTGTTAAATCCGAAAGGACTTTGTTACCCCCATACGAATGCCCTTTCTGATTTAACATTTTTTGTCAAACATATTAAATCCTGGAACGATGTGACCCGCTTTCACCATATAGGTTTATAAAATCGGGGTTTCAAAAAAAGTCATATCGAGAGCGACATTTGTATGGGGACTATATCTAAATCTGAACCGATTTGCGTCAAATTATATAGCATTCGTCCTTGATCCACAAAACTTACTTGTGCCAATTTTTGTTAAGATCGGAGTATAATTGCGACATGTAATTTGATTACAATAATAGATGGGCAGACGGACATTGTTAAATCGACTCTGAAATTGATTCTAAGCCGATCCGTGTAATAAACGATGGGTCTAACTAGTTTCCTTTTGGGTGTTACAAACAAATGAACAAAGACATAATACTCTCGTGGAGTGTATAAATAGATTGAAAATACAACCAACCAAACGGCAGTAGCTAAAAATTAACTCACTATCCACCGATAATTAGGGTAGTTAAGATTTATTGAAGAATGCTACCTTACATTTACTTTTTGAATTGACTTGAAGTATTATTTCGATATAAATATTATAAACATATTGGTTATAAGCGTGGTTCTAAAAATTTTAAATTTTACTTTTATTTGTAAAATTAGCTTTTCATTAGTTTTAATTTTTTGGTTTGGCTATATTACTAATTAATTAACATTTTCCTGTATTGTTACTGCACCTTTACAACAATGGACATCCTCTGTGGTATACAATCCATGTGGAGGGTATGTAAAGTTCGGCCCGACCGAACTTAACTGCGATTTTATTAGTTTTTTACCCCTACTTCGAACATAATTATTTAAGGGCTGGCTTTAATCAATTAACGGATATTATTTTGAAAAGAATGAAATCATCGCAATTTAAATAAGCACTCCATCATTAATGATGGAGTTGAATTTAAAATTTTAAAAAACTTAATTTTTTAAATTATTTTGCTATCAATATACTTTAAATGTCTAGTTCTTTATGAACATAATGAGTAAATTTTCTTTAATGTTTTTTCATCCAACGCTTTCCCCACCTTCCACCGAAGTCAACTTTTTTTAAGAAATATAATAATATGATCTGGGAAAATTGATCAACATCGAATGATAAATACAGATTATACAGCGGTAATAGGATGAATCGGACGGACATTTGAGGCATGTGCCAAAACATGCGCCTATATATTTCTCATTCACGGTAGGTATTCCTAGTTGAAACATATAATGATCTGCTAAAGTTGATAAAGATCCGATGTAAGATGTAGTTTCTAGTTCATTTGAGTTATACCAAAGTATGGACATATGGGCATCTCCATAACAAGTAAGGAAAGGCTAAAGACGGACGGAGCCACTATATGATACATCCACTTTATATCTCATTACAATTCAATTCGGTAAATAAATGAAATCGGGAAGGACTTTTGGATCATGTTAATGGGTGTGTTTGACAAAAAAAATTAAATCGGAAAGAAAATTTGTATATTGATACCTGGGATGATGTGACCCGCTTTCACCATGTATGTTTATTGGTGAAACACTCGGGAGCGACATTTGTTGGCTATATCTAAATCTGAACCGATCTTACCCACTTTCACCATAGGTGTTTTTAGTTCGATTATAAAATTGTGTGCCAATTTTAAAGAAAATCGGATACAATATGTGAATTTTAGAGCGGAAAAAGTCAAATCGGTAGCGACATTTGTATGGGGGCTATATCTAAATCTGAACCGATCCCATCCACTTTCATCACAGGTGTTTCTAGTTCGATTATAAAATGTTGTGCCAATTTTAAAGAAAATCGGGTACAATTTGTTTATTTTAGAGCGGAAAAAGTGAAATCGGGAGCGACATTTGAATGGGGACAATATCAAAATCTGAACCGATCTAACCCGCTTTCGTCACAGGTTGGTCACAGGCTTGGTGTTACAAACATTTGGAGGAAAACTAAATTATAATACCCTAGTCCACTAAGTGGTGTAGGGTATAATAATGTTATTCTATCTTTCAAAGGCAAAGTAATCGGTAGTTCAAATATATAATCTTACATGGCCCACCCTATAGCAAGGTAAATCTTTCTTAAATCTCAATTTTTTCTAAATCTGTAATAATCCATTATTATGGACATTGGTTAAACCAAAATTTTGGAGATTATTTACATATGCATACAAAATATATTTCTTTAATTTTTCGCTTTCCAGTGTCGAACAAAATTTATTGCATTTTATAGATGAACAATAATAAATTGAGTTTTTAACATTTGCTTGCGGAAATTCAGAATATAGTCAGGAAATTTGAATAAAATTTCGTCATATAAAAAAATTCTTCTGATTTTTACAATTACTTGGAGACCATTTCCTTTCCAATGAAACCAAATATTTGTATTCAGCACCTTGAAATAAGCCGCCAGTGAGTATCAAATTTAAATGTTCGCCTACAAATTATATTGTTTAGCTTATGTTCTCTACACTTTGCGGAATAGGGTATCATAATGTTTATAACACCGAGATCCATCATATTTGGTGCCGGTCAATTTTTATTCCAGACAATTTAATATCGTACCAATAATCGATTCATACAGTTTGCTTTGGACTCACAACAATACCACATCCAACTGAAATCAGGGTTTAAAATTTTCTGAGCGACTTTATTAAGTATATAAGATCTATTTTATGTAGGAATTGAGTTTGTCTTCTTTTGCTTTGACAATACATTACATTTACTACGTAAGAAACAACAAGAAACAAGCATGTAAATAAGCTTAATACACAACAAAAGCAACATTACAGTCCTACAAATGTTTACAAATATGGGCATACAAATAATGTCAATACAATTTCCAATGTCTTGACAAAGAGACACACTCACCCCCGCACACAAACACACACATACCACATACTTAGAGCCCTTTGGCACGATACCAAGAAGTAACCCGAAGGAAAACTGACGAAGGAAACACAAAGATTTATTTGCTCTGCTCAAATGAAAGGATTTATTTGTCCCCTTTTTGTTGCTTCGCATCACAAAGTAGCTGAATTTGTTACTGATTTAAGGAGTCAATTCAGGATACGCTTACAAAGTGGCACCATTTCATTTGTTCGCTTGAGAGCATATTATTTTGATCTTTTATTCATTTGATTTTAAGTCAAAGCCATTCAATAAACCCAGCCGCTGTGGGAATAAAATATTCGGAGAATTTGTGCGCTGAGTTTCGCTAATGCGTCAAAACCCATTGAAGACAGACACACTTCGGAAAATTTATGTTAAACTTTGCACGCTGTACATAATCTGGAAAATCCTATGCTTTGGTATACAACATAATCTTTGTGTGAATGAAAGGTAAAGGCAGCAAGTCCTAAAGGTAAACAAAGCGGTCTATTGCTCGTGACTATTCTCCACCAGAAGGCATATCACTGTCTTCTTCGATATCTTTGAATATTTACTTCAACTTTTTACTTTATACCCTCCACCTTTGACTAACTTTGTCATTCCGTTTGTAACACTTTGAAATATCGACCTGAGACCCTATAAAGTATACATATTCTTGTTCGTCATAAAATTCTAAGACGATCTAGCTATGTTCCTCCGTCTGTTGAAAGAACGCTAGCATCTAAACGAAAGGAGCTAGGACGTCCAAATTTTACATAATTGCGTCTTATAGTCGTAGATGGGTTGGGATTGAAACTGGGCGAAATCGGGCCAAAGGTGAAATCGGTTCCCTCACAAGGACTAAAAATACCCATAATATTCCCTAATATTTTAGAGTATTTAAACACATTTTATCAATATGACTGCATGTACTTATTTGATATTGGGTATGCGCATCCCCCTATAAAAAACGTGCACCACAAAGTGATTTTTATTCGTACATGGTACATATCAAATGACAACAGCTAGAAACAGGAAAATCGGTGTGTACGTTCCTATACGTTGAGTAGATACATAATATAAAAGTATTTTTTCCAAATTCGTACTTTCAAGAATAGAGGGATAACAAGTAAAAACAGCGTTAAGTTCGGCCGGGCCGAACTTTAAATACCCTCCACCATGGATTGCTTCCACAGAGGATGTCGATTTTCGTAGAAGTGCAGAAATATCACAGGAAAATATAAATTTTGTATATAGCCAAACCGAAACAAATACAAATAGTGAACAAATAATTTTATAAATAAATATAATATTTTAATTATTTCAAACCACGCTTATAAGGTAAGGCTACCAATACTTCAATTCAAAAAATAAATGTTCTTATATTTATATTTTCAAAAAGCTTAAATACCATAAATATTGGTAGATAGTGGGTGCTACAGTTTGTTGTATTTCCATTCTATTTTAATTCCAAAAGTACAAATTTTGAAAATCCATTATCAGACGTGCAAAGTAACCTAACTTCATGATTTAACCAATTTTTGCCGTAAAAGAAAAATTACGAATTTGGAAAAAAAACTTTTTATTTTGCCAAATTCCATGATTAAAGCTGTGCCCATTTGGTTGGTACAATATTTATCCCCTTGACGTTTCTACGCAATTATAATTTCATCATTCTAGCTGTAGTCGTTTAGTTGGTACTATTTTTATCCCTCTGTACCATTGTATCCCTCGAAAGTAGGAATTTCGAAAAATCCGTTAATTACCTCCATGGCTAAAAATAGTACCAACCAAAGCTAGAGACATGAAATTCGGTATGTACATTCCTCTGACTGCGTAGACACGAAAAATAAAATGCATTTTCCAAATTCGGGATACAGTGGGTACAGAGGGATAAAAATAGTACCAACTAAACGACTACAGCTAGTATGCCTAATAGCGTAGACATGTAAAATATAGAGATTTTAGAAAATTGCACTCTTAATCTTCGCCTTCCTGATACCCACCCCGGTGGTTTTTTTCGATTTCCATGTTCTAATAACTTTTGCAATTTGTATCGGATCTGATCGCTGCTTTGACTCACTGAACGAAATTAATAGTTGTTTCTGATGAACTAATAAAAAAATTATTTCGATTTTTTATGCTATTTTTTACATTTTGTCATTTTGCTTCACCGATTACGAATACCCACCCGGGTGACCCTTAACAATTGATCCAATATTTATATGACCAAAAGTAGAATAATAATAGAATAAGGAGCGTACATTTGCAATATCATTTGATTTCAATTCAAATATTTATTTTTTCTGCATTTAGATTTTTTTAATTTTTTTGCCACTGAAATGGTAATTTTCTCATTTTGTTTGGCGCAAATAGGTTTCTTGCATTTTATGCAAATTTGTTTTGTGTTCCTTTTCCGTTTATTTACATAACACATATAGCACCTTCCCTCTGTTTCATCCGGCCTGTTATCAATATGTTGTCAATATGTTTTCATACAAAAAGTTGACCCGTTTTTACTTTTCCAGCATAAAGTTATAAAATGTAGATGGCCCACCAGATTTGTATACCATACTTAGCTGGCTTAGATGCCATATATTGGGTGAATCGAGTTCGCCTCAGTATCCGAATATCTGCTCATCTACTGTGGCAGATTCATGAGACCGATAATTAGCTCTCAAATTTGCATTCACTATCTCAAAAACGTGTCCAGTGTGACTCTTGATTTGACATATGACAGCCCTGACTGTATAGACACGCAAAATAAAAAGATTTTTTTCAAATTAGTACTTTTTTACTTTTACGGTAAAAATTAGTTTAATCATGAAGGTGACTTATATTGCACTATTTACGTGAGATAATGTATTTTCAAAATTTGTACTTTTGGAATTAAAAAATAATGGAAATACTCCCAACTGTAGCACCCGCTACCTACAAATATTTATGGTATTTAAGCTTTTTTGAAAATATATATATATAAGAATATTTATTTTTTGAATTGGCTTGAAGTATTATTTCGATATATATAGTTTAAACATATTGGTAGCCTTGACTTGTAAGCGTACTTTGAAATAATAAAAATATTATATTTATATATATTAAAATATATTTTCCTATAATATTACTGCACTCTACGAAAATCGACAGACTCTGTGGAATGCAATCGATGGTGGAGGGTTTATAAAGTTCGGCCCGGCCGAATTTAACTCCGTTTTTACTTGTTAATTTAATATTGGCGTAAAATTAATTCGAAACCCTTGACTTATCTATTGGCCATAAAAACCTAGCAGTCTTTGTATACCACGTCAACTTTTCTCTCCAAAATAATGCTTTGGTTAAATATTGCTTTTGGTTAAAGGTAAATTGGATAATCCATATGGACCACATAAATTCCCTTCACTGATATTAAAACACCTAGATTTAATATTCAGAACTAGGTATATGCATGGTGTGGGGTATCAAATAGTCAGCCCCGCCCGTCTTTACACTTTTCTTACATGGTCTGTATTCGAATTCTTCTGCTCAACAAATATTGTAGTTTCATGAGAATTTAATACAAACTATCTTAAACACTTATGCTGGTCTTGCGTATGTTTAATGACAGTAATTTAAAGAATCCCATGGTGCATGTGTTGTAACAAATACCAGAACATTTACCACAACTATGTAACATCTGTGGTGGTAAATACCGAGTTGAAAGCTTAACTGAAACTAACTTTAATAGTTAACAAGGATAAGTTGGGAAATGAGTGCGCCAGGTATATGATACCATCTAACCAGACTGACGAATTAAATGGATATAAAATATCACACTTTTCATTCAGGCCAATTCATTGATCACTGCTGAAGCTGCGACAAAGCAGAGGAAGTTGGGACAGTCAGACACTTCTTATGTGACTGACCAGCTCAAATAAAACCACGACATTGTCGGAAATTTATATTAGAGATTTAATCAAAAATAAAATTCTTTCTGGCTGGATATGACAGACCTTTACGAGTCATTCGAGCCATTCAAACAGGATGGGGGTATATTCACTTTGTCATTCCGTTTGTAACACCTTGAAATATTCATCGGATACCCCATAAAGTATATATATTCTGGGTCGTGGTAAAATTCTAAGGTGATATAGCCATGTCCGTCTGTCTGTCTGTTGAAAGCACGATAGCGGCCGAACGAAATGATCTAGGAGGTTCAAATTTTTCCTAAATGTGTCTTATGGTTGTAGATCGGTTGGGATTGAAAGTGGACGAAATCGGCACAGAGGGAAAAATTTTTGCCTCACAAGGACTGAAAATACCCCTAATATTTAGAGTATTTCAGCATGTTTTTATACCCTACACCACTTCGTGGTCTAGGGTATTATTATAACGATGTCTGTCTGTCCGTCCGTCCGTCCGTCCGTCTGCTGTCCATCTAAGTTTGTTCGCACTCTACAGGTCGAAATTGATGTCCGATTCTCATGAAACTTGGCAGAAGTTTTTTTTTCTGGCCCAGGACCATCGGTATTGAATTTGGAGGAAATCGGTTCAGATTTAGATATAGCCCCCATAGAAATGCCGCTCCCGATTTGACATTTTCCGTTCTAGAAACCACATGTTGTACCCGATTTTCTTTAAATTTGGTACAACATCTTATAATCCAACTAGAAACACCTGTGCCAAAATTGGGTAAGATCGGTTCAGATTTAGATATAGCCCCCATACAAATGTCGCTCCCGATTTGACATTTTCCGCTCTAGAAACGACATATTGTACCCGATTTTCTTTAAATGTTGCAGAACATCTTATAATCGAACTAGAAACACGTATGCAAAATTTGGGTAAGATCGGTTCAGATTTAGATATATCCCCCATATAAATGCCGCTCCCGATTTGACATTTTCCGCTCTAGAAAAGACATATTGTACCCGATTTTCTTTAAATTTAGCAGAACATCTTATAATCCAACTAGAAATACCTATGCAAAAATTGGGTAAGATCGGTTCAGATTTAGATATAGCCCCCATACAAATGTCGCTCCCGATTTGACATTTTCCGCTCTAGAAAAGACATATTGTACCCGATTTTCTTTAAATGTTGCAGAACATCTTATAATCCAACAAGAAGCTCCTATGCTGAAAGTGGGTATGATCGGTTCAGATTTAGATATAGCCTCCATACAAATGTCGCTCCCAATTTGACTTTTTCCGCTCTAAAATGCACATATTGTACCCGTCTTTCTTTAAAATTGGCACAAGATCTTATAATCCATCTAAAAAACAAATGGTGAAAGTGGGTAAGATCGGTTCAGATTTAGATATAGCCCCAATGTTGCTCCCGAATGTTTAACCGATTTTGGCCAAATTTTACATATTATATTTCACCAATAAACAGACGTGGTGAAAGCACGTCACATCGATCCTAGTTTCAATATACCCCCATACAAATGTCCTTTCCGATTTAACATTTTTTGTCAAACACATACATTTACAGGATGCAAAAATCCTTCCCGATTTCAATTTTTTACCGAATTGAATTTCAATGAGAATTGTTTGGGTGATGCCCATATGTCCATACTTTGGTATACTACTGTATAATTTGTATTTGTCTGTCGGACAATTACATCAATTACCATATTATTTACCATACTCGTTAAATTTGACTGAATATGAATTTATTGATATAAATTATATTCATATAATTTGTATGAACTACATAAAATTGCTCCCATGAAATACCTGGGTTTAGTAATCAAAGCGAGGTACATACGCAGGGAGTGGTGTAGGGTATTATATAGTCGGCCCCGCCCGACTTTAGCTTTTCCTTACTTGTTTGAACATATTACCTTGCATTTACTTGATATTTGCAATGCGCATTCCCTTTATAGCATAAAAGGGCACCATATAGTGATTTTTATTTGTAGGGGGCGAAATGGGACAAGAAGGGATAAAAATGGTACCTATCAAACGACAACAGATAGAAACACGAAATTTGGCGTGTACATTCCTCTTCGAACTTTTAAGGGGTTAAATGGGATACAATGGCTACAGGGGATACAAATAGTACCAACTAAACGAATACAGCTAGAATGATGAAATTCAGTGTGTACATTCCTCTAATTGTGTAGATACAGTAAAATAAAGAGATTTTAGAAAGTCCTACTCTTGAGTGGGCAAAATTGGAGAAAGGGGATAAAAATGGTACCAACAAAATGGCCGCTGATAGAATCATGGAATTCGGTGTATACATTCCTCTGACTGCATAGCCACGTAAAATATTTTTTTCCAAATTCGTACTTTATTTTGTTGCTTTTACGACAAAAAATGGTAGAATCATGAAGTTGTCTTACGTGAGAGATAAGGTATTTTAACAATTTATACTATTGAAATTAAAATAGGATGGAAATACAGCCAACCAAACGACTGTAGCCTTCTATGTCGACATCCTTTAATCTGCTGGTAATACTGTGGAATGCACTCCGTGGTGGAGGGTATATAAGATTCGGCCGGACCGAACTTAACGCCTTCTTACTTGTTTTTCATTTCATTGGTACTATTTTTTATCACCTTTTTTCATTCTAACCCCAAAAAGTACGAATTTTTAAAAATCCGTGTATTTTACTTGTCTATGCAATCAGAGGAATGTATACACCGAATTTGATTATTATAGGTACAGCCGTTTGGTTGGTACCATTTTTATCCCTCTATTCCCATTATACCCCTTAAAAGTACGAATTTGGAAAAAAATATTTTTATATTATGTATCTACTCAGTTAGAGCAATGTACACACCGAATTTCGTGTTTCTAGCTGTTGTCGTTTAATATGTACCATTTTTATTCCCTTTTTTTCCATTTCGCCCCCTACAAATAAGAATCACTTTATGGTGTACGTTTTTACTATAAGGGGAATGTCCATACACAAATATCAAGCAAATATAAACAGACATATTCAAAAAACATGCTTAAATACGCTAAAATATTAGGGATTATTATGGGTATTTTTAGCCCTTGTGAGGGAAAATTTTTTCCCTTTGGGCCGATTTTGCCACGTTTCAATCCCAACCGATCTACGACTATAAGATTTTCAACAGACGGACAGACGGACGGACGGACATGGCTAAATCTTCTTAGAATTTTATGATGATCAAGTATATATATATTATAGGGTATCAGGTCGATATTTCAAGGTGTTACAAACGGAATGACAAAGTTGGTATACCCCCATCCTGGAGGTGGAGGGTATAAAAATAAAATTTGTTTCCAAATTAGTAAATTTATAACGCGAAAATGTCCAAATTACTAAAAATGATCCCAAAACATAATCAAGTATTTCATTCCCAATTATATTACAATAAGCATGTCAAAAAGAAGCTAAAATGACACAAAATTGTATTCAAAGTTTTAAAGAATTATTCGTTTAAACAAACATTCGTTACAAATTACAAAAAGTATTTTGTCTGTCTTGTAAAATTTTAAATATTTGATTTAGAGCCTTTATACTTTTAGGTCGCGATATGTAATCAAAACAAATAAAAACGGAGTTAAGTTCGTCCGGGCCGAAATTTATATACACTCCACCATGGATTGTATTTCACAGAGGTTGATTTTTGTAGATGTGCAGTAACATTATGGGAAAACGTATTTTTTAATATAACCAAACGAAAACGAATAAAAATATTGAAAAAATAATTTTATAAATAAATATAATATTTTTACCACTTCAAACCGCACTTATAAGGCAAGATGTGTTATTATTTCCATTCTATTTTAATGCCAAAAGTACATATTTTGAAAATCCACTATCTCTCACGTACACAGTGCAAGATAACCTAACTTTATGATTCAACCAATTTTTGCCGTAAAAGTTAAAAAGTGCGAATTTGGATAAATATTTTTAGTTTGCATGTCTATACATTTAAAGCAATGTATACACCGAATTCCATGATTCTAGCTTCGACCATTTGCTTGGTAACATTTTTATCCCGTTTTTTCCATTTTACCCCCTTAAAAGTACGACTTTCTAAAATCACTATATTTTAAGTGTCTTCGCAATTAGAGGGATTTATACACGGAATTTCATCATTCTACCCATTTAGTTGGTACCATTTGTATACCCCTGTTCCCATTGTATCCCTTGGACGTACAAATTTGGAAAAATCATTTTATTTTTCGTGTCTACGCAGTCAGATGAATGTATTCTCTGAATTTTATGACTATAGCTGCGGTCATTTGGTTGGCAAAATGTTTATCCCTCTTTTCCATTTTAACCCCAAAAAGTACAATTTCGAAAAATTCTTTTATTTTACGTGTATACGCAATCAGAGGAATGTGTACCGAATTTCATTATTTTAGTTACAGCCGTTTGGTTGGAACCGTTTTATCCCTATACCCTACATCACTCCTTGCGCCTATACCTGGTTTATAATAAACACGGGTGTTTCAATATCAATGGGTATAGATTATTCAGTCCATATAATTAAACAAATTCAACGTAATATTTAATATTATATGCGGCCAAATGCCAATTTTGATCAAAGAATCAATTTTTGAACTAACACATTTTCAGAGAGTGATGATGGCAGCGTTTTGCCAACATCAAGATAATTGCAATACATTTCAAAGGTCTACCTGTAAGTGAGTGTTGCAGTAGATTGACCAACTTAAAATTTTGCTGGACAACTTCGGCAAGCACCTTAAGTACATATAAGGAATCTAAAGGCCCCTCTGTTTGATAATGGATTTGCTTCAAAAAATCTTCTACCATCCTAATGTAGGTGGGCGTGCAGCTCAAAATTTTTACAGACGTCTTTGGTAAACACCATAACTACATGTACGAAATTTCAAAAGTGTAGCTGTTTCCAATTATTTTTTTGCCTCTAAAACTGGTCATCTGCCCCACAGTGCAATGATAGAAAAGCGGGTTCTATCTGGTCCCATTTCGCCCTTCTGCAAAATGCATGCTTTAGACTAGAGATGTGCGCGTGCGTGATTATTGGCTCACGTTCACGCACGCTCACGAAGGAAAAAAAATGAATCACGCACGTTCACGCTCGAAGATTTTTTCATTACTCACGTTCACGCACGCTCACGTGAGTAAATTTAATTTAATCACGTGATTCACGTAAATCACGCAAACAATTTCCAGAAAGAAAATAATATATACATTCTAAATCGAAATGAGTAACGCCGCGCAAATCAGAAAATTATATTATTTAAATCACTCTACGTTTGCGATGACTGTCTTAAATTCATTTTTTAAAGTAGAATACAAAATTACAGTGTGATATATCGCATAGTTTAACGCAAAATAAGTTAAACATCGAACACTGACATAAAATCGAAGTAGAAATCAAAGCATATACTCCGATATTACTTATTTGTTTTTTTTATTGAACTAACACTAAGGGGGTTTCCCATATAAATGCAGTGCCTATTGTTGGTGCTGGGAATGCTTGCTTAAATAATAGAAAAATACAAATTATACCTGCATTGAAGCACTTTGTTTTAGAAAAAAATTATATATGAGTTTTATTTTGAATGAAAACTTCACATTTTTAAACGAACTAAATGAAAATAAAAGATTTAATTAATATAGCGACTCACGAAATAATCACGTGATTCATGCAGAAATTAGACTCACGCACATTCACGCATGAACATTTTTTCGTTCCTCACGTTCACGCACGCTCACGTGAGTAAAAAAATTTGCCCCGATCACGCGTGATTCACGATTTTCATTTTATCAGTGGTACATACCAGAACCTTTGGTGAACGTCTTTTGTGTGTGACTATATGGTCACGCTAGCACCATTCGGGTTAAGCTACAGTCGTTTGATTGGTACCATTTTGCTCCTCAAATTATTAATAGCGAATATATATTATGGACGGTGAGCTCCTAATTTTATGAGCTCTAATTTTAGCTACAGCCCGCAGTTAGAGCAATTCACGTAAACAGAAAAAAAAATTTCAACAAAATGGATTGGTGTAATCATTTCCAAAATCAAAATAAAGAATTAAAATTGCAAAAACTTTAAAAAATGTAACCCTGCTATAACACAACATCTCAATATTTGAAAAGTAATTGAAATTACCTTCAAAACGCACATTAAAATCGTTAAAAATACTGTTGAATTGGTCAAAACTCGTGAAAAAATATTCTTTTTTTTTCAAAAATACGTATAAAATATAATACCCTACACCACTCCCTGCGTATATACCTCACTTTTATTACTAAAGCTATCAATTTTATGAAGTTCATATAAATTATACAGTGTACTATAAATTCATCAATTCAATTTGACTAGATTTAACGAATATGGTAAATAATAAGATAATTAATCAAAATTTCCTGCAGATATTCCGAGTAAAGAAAATATAACATGATCTGGAAAAATGACAAATGTAGATTATACAGCGGTAAAGGATGAATCGGATGGACATTTGAGGGGGACTATAACAACACTTGGGGCATGTGTCAAAACATGGGCCTATACAGTTCTTTTTCACGGTAGGTATTCCTAGTGGAAATATATCATGATCTGAAAATTTTGATCAAGATCCGATGTAATATTTAGTTTCTAAAGCTGTAATAGAGTAGAATGGGGGTAATACCAAAGTATGGATACATATATTTGACTTTCATAGTATGTATTCTTAGTTGAAATATAATATAATCTGCAAAATTTGAAAAACTTCCGATGTTAAATATGGGTTATAGAGGGGTAATATATAAAATGGGGGACATTTGTAGGACGCTACGTTAAAAAGTGGGTCCATATGGATTACTTTTAAAGTAGGTATTCTTTGTTGAAAGAAATATAACATGATATGCAAAATTGTATGAAGATCCAATGCACGATATGGGTTCAAGAGCTGTATTAGAGTAGAATGGGGGCCCAATTTTTATGGGTGTTATACCAAAATATGGACCCATATATTTGACTTTCATAGTATGTAATCTTAGTTGAAATATAATATAATCTGCAAAATTTGAGAAACTTCCGATGTAAAATGTGGGTCCTAGAAATATAATAATTAAAACGGGGGCCCATTTGTAAGGGCGCTACATTAAAAAGTGGGCCTTTATAGATCACATTGAAAGTAGGTATTCTTTATTGAAATATAACATGGTCTGCAAAATATTATCAGGATCCAATGTAAGATGTGGGTTCTAGGGCGATAAACAGGGGCTGTTTCTAGTTCAAATATAACACGATCCTGATAATTTGGTCATGATCCCATGTACAATGTGTATTCTATAGCAGTAAAAGTGTAAATTATAGGGATATGTATGAAATCTTCCCAATTCAATACCAATAGTCCTTGGCCGAAAAAAGTATCTTCTGCCAAATTTCATGACAATCGGACAACAATTGCGACCTGTAGAGTTCGAACAAGCTTAGATGGACAGAAGACGGACAGACAGACATCTTTCAGCTGGTGATTCTAATCCGATCCGTATACTTAAAGGTGGGTCTAGCTCAATTATTGCTTGGTGTTACAAACATTTGGCGGAAAACTAACTTATAATACCCTAGTCCACGAAGTGGTGTAGGGTATAAATAGTGGCTTAGAGTTTAGTGCCGAAGTGGGTATTTAAACACCAATGCCATCCAATCCTACCTGTCGGAAAAGTTACTTTTGACCCAAGTCCCCAAGACATGACCTTTTTAAATATTCCCAACAATTCACTCTGCCTATGGTAATCGATTTTGCATACTTACTTATAAATACCAATTTATTTTATAAGTCTAATCTATCAGACAAACCTAATTTCCCATTTTTCCATTTTTAAACCTTTTTGTCTCATTTCACCCAGATGTAAGGGGAATGTCCTTATCACATTGTAAGTGATTATGAGAAGGAAAATAAAAAATGCTTAAATTAAAAAATGTTTCCCTATCGTCCGATTTTGCTTAGCAATTGTTTTCGGTTCTCATTTATGGCGGGACAATTGACTATTTCAAGAATTTCTCTACTTAAAATTAAACTTTTTCTTTAGACCAACAAATTTCGCTTTCCTACCAATGTCATTGTCTTTTATCCACGTCAATACGTATCTGTGTAACGAATTTCATTAAATTTTAAATAAATGAATAATAAGGTCATAAGTCCTTCAAAGGAGCATAACCTGCATTCAAAACGAATGATGATATTATGCAATATTTGATTTGTAGCTGAACAACTCTCACTTTATGCTAATACTATATAAAGAGTGATTTTTTTGAGGTTAGGATTTTCATGCATTAGTATTTGACAGATCACGTGGGATTTCAGACATGGTGTCAAAGAGAAAGATGCTCAGTATGCTTTGACATTTCATCATGAATAGACTTACTAACGAGCAACGCTTGCAAATCATTGAATTTTATTATCCAAATGCGTGCTCTGTTAAGAAAGTTCAGAAAGAAAGAAATTGTGTTCAGCGACGAAGCTCATTTTTGGCTCAATGGGTACGTAAATAGGCAGAATTGTCGATTTTGGAGTGAATATCAGCCAGAAGCATTGCAAGAGCTACCAATGCATCCAGAAAAAGTCACAGTTTGGTGCGGTTTATGGGCTGGTGGCATCATTGGACCGTACTTCTTCAAAGATGATGCGAATCGTAACGTAACTGTGAATGGTGAGCGCTACCGTGAGATGATATCCAACTTTTTTTTGCCCAAAATGGAAGAACTGAACTTGGTTGACATGTGGTTTCAACAAGATGGCGCTACATGCCACACAGCTCGCGATTCTATGGCCATTTTGAGGGAAAACTTCGGAGAACAATTCATCTCAAGAAATGGACCGGTAAGTTGGCCACCAAGATCATGCGATTTGACGCCTTTAGACTATTTTTTGTGGGGCTACGTCAAGTCTAAAGTCTACAGAAATAAGCCAGCAACTATTCCAGCTTTGGAAGACAACATTTCCGAAGAAATTCGGGCTATTCCGGCCGAAATGCTCGAAAAAGTTGCCCAAAATTGGACTTTCCGAATGGACCACCTAAGACGCAGCCGCGGTCAACATTTAAATGAAATTATCTTCAAAAAGTAAATGTCATGGACTAACGTTTCAAATAAAGAACCGATGAGATTTTGCAAATTTTATGCGTTTTTTTTTTTTAAAAAGTTATCAAGCTCTTAAAAAATCACCCGTTATATGAAAGATATCAATGATGACGGTATCAAAAACCTTATCGCTTGTATCATATTCCCCTATCAAGCTCACAAAGATGAAACAGAAAACAAGACAGCAAATACAACTTTTTGATATCCTTTAAAAACTACAATCCTCCAACTACCATGCTGACCAAGTCTCATTTGAATGAAAATCCATCTGACAAACAACTTGACATATACACAACAACAATAATCACAATATTGCTCATACGTCCCCATGGCTGTCGCACCCAAGTCAAATTACATATCCAACCTAGTTTTCTTCTTGTTGCTCACTCACCATTTCATGGCCAGTGATTCTTTTCGAAAAACCATTTAATATTTTCGCTTTCACCGAAGAGCACAAAACACAAGCTAATGCCGACGTCCATATGTTTATTGGTGACTTGGCCAGTCAGTATATTTCGTGTTACAGACAGGCGGGTAAGGCAGTTCGTTGCCTTGGCAAAATGTCAAATTATTCAAAAGACCATTATGCCGACATTGTGCAAAAACTTTAAATGAAAGCATATGTCTATGCAAATTTGCACAACTGACAAAAACAAACAGAAACACACACACAAAAACGAAAACTAGGACTGTTCGAAAAGAAAGTAGTGGTGATATATATGTGTGTCGAGGGTTGACCGAAAGTGAGGAAAAAGGAAAAGTTTGAAATATGCCAAAAAATAGATATCCAATCTTTAAGGACGAATAATATTTAAAATGTGTTGATTTCTTTATATGATTGCGTTTAAATTTTAAAGTTAGCCAGACTGTGAGGGTATAACTATTTTCTGTCACATGTTAATATGAAATATGTTGAATTTGAACAAGTTTTGATTGATTCGTTTCGCAGTGACTTATTTAAGAAAAGAGAATCGATTTTTTGCATATTCATCAATGCACACAAAAATCATTTAAATTTTTAAATTTTTATTTCATAGTTTAATTGAAATTTATTGTATTAATTTTGCCATTAAAAGAAGTGCACGATTCCCGAATTAATCTATATATTCTTGGTAGTTTTTCCACCACTTTTACCAGCTTCTTATTTTGCTTGCACAATAATCTAATAAATGTTGTTCTTTTGAACAATCATCTTTCAGAGACTTGACAAAAAGTGAACATCTTTTAATAAAACTTCTCAAGCAAGTTGATTGTTCATTATATCTTAATAACTTTTAAACAATCTGTGTGTTAATAAGTACATACATTGTAGTACAGCAAACTTCAATCTTCTGCAACACTAGCTTAATGTAGTCAAATATTTGTTGGGTAAATTTTGAAATATTCTATCAAAAGTAATTAAGTTGTAAATTTCACAAGAAGCTCTAAAGTTTCGTCTTAACCAACTCATACAAGCATCGGAGGTAATATCGACAGCAAGAGTTTGTCGATGGAGTATGTCTAAAGTGTGTATACGAAGATATTTTTTCCGTTTATTTGCCAACGCAACACAGGTTACATACTCTACACTGCGGTATATTGTACAATAGGCTGGGTCACGGAACAAATTGCGGCGAAATGAATGCTTAGCTTGTTCACTGACGATTTCCAAAATCTATATATATAAAATAGTTGCGTTACTGACTGACTGACTTATCATTGACCAGCCCCCAGACCAAACGGCTGAAGCTAGGGTCATGAAATTTTCAGGGTAGTTCCCAAACATGACGTAGACGTCGACTAAGAAAGGGTTTTACGAAATTAGGGGGTAAAATGGCCCAAAAAGGATAAACATCGAACCTTCGTCCTGACTAAACGGCAGTAGTTAGAAACATGAAATTCGGTGTGTTCCTTGCACTGACCATGCAGAAGAGCTACAAATAGGGATTTTTCGAAATTTGTACTTTTAAGGGGCGAGCGGGACAAAAAGGGATAAAAATGGTACCAATTTAAGAATTGCAGCTAGAATCATGAAAATCGGTAGTAACATTTCTCTGACAACGTAGACTAGCAATATAAATTTACTTTTAAGGGGCTTGCGGGATAAAAAGGGATAAAAATAGTACCAACTAAAATATTACACCTAGAATCGTGAAATTTGGTATATAAATTCCTCTGACCATATAAAAGCGAAGTAAAATTGAATTTTTCGAAATTTATACTTTTTAGGGGGCGAGCGGGACAGAAAGGGATAAAAATGGTACCAACTAAAGTATTACACCTAGAGTCGTGAAATTTGGTATGTGAATTCCTCTGACCATATAAAAGCGAAGTAAAATTCAATTTTTCGAAATTTGTACTTTTAAAGGGCGAGGGGGATAAAAATGGTACCAACTAAAGTATTACACCTAGAATAGTGAAATTTGGTATGGAATCTCCTCTAACCATATAAAAGCGAAGTAAAATTGGATTTTTCGAAATTTGTACTTTTAAAGGGGCGAGCGGGATAAAAATGGTACCAACTAAAGTATTACACCTAGAATCGTGAAATTTGGTATGTAAATAACTCTGACCATATAAAAGCGAAGTAAAATTAGATTTTCGAAATTTGTACTTTTAGGGGCGCGCGAGACAAAAAGGGATAAAAATGGTACCTACTAAAGTATAACACCTAGAATCGTGAAATTTGTTATGTAAATTTCTCTGACCGAAGCGAAGTAAAATTGGATTTTTCGAAATTTGTACTTTAAAGGGCCAGCGGGACAAAAATTGATAAAAATGGCACCAACTAAAGTATTACACATAGAATAGTGAAATTTGGTATGTAAATTCCTTTGACCATATAAAAGCGAAGTAAAATTGGATTTTTCGAAATTGTTACTTTCAAGGGGTGCGCGGGGCAAAAAGGGATACAAGTTGTACCAATTTAAGTATTGCAGCTGTAGTCGTGAAATTTGGTATGTAAATTCCACTGACAACGTAGTAGCGCAAATCTAAATGGATTTTTCGAAATTTTTACTTATTAGGGGTGAGTGGGACAAAAAGGGATAATAATTGTACCAACCAATGTATTGTAGCTACAATCGTGAAATTTGGAGTGTAAATTCCTCTGGCAACGGATAAAAGTAGTACCAACTAAAGTATTGACAATTTAGAAGCGCTAATCTAAAAGAATTTTTCGAAATTTTTACTAGTGCATAAAATAGTGCAGTTAGAGTTGCGAAATTTGGAGTGTAAATTCCCTGACAACGTAGAAGCGCAATCTAAATGGATTTTTTTTTTGAAATTTGTACATATTGGAGGTGAGCGGGACAAAAAGGGATAAAAATGGTACCAACTAAAGTATTGCAGCTATAGTCGAGAAATTTGGAGTGTAAATTCCTCTGACAAAGTAGACGTGCAACATAAATGAATTTCTTGATTTAGTATGTAAATTCCTCTGACCACGTAGAAGCGCAGTAAAATTGGACTTTCGAAATTTGTACTTTTAAGGGATGCGTCCTGCGCATAAAAAATAAAAATTATGTAGTCATTTAATTACTTAAACGCGGAACATAAATGGATATTTCAAAATTTGTACTTAACACAACGATACGTCCCGACAAGAAATAAATGTTTTACCAAATAAAGTACATATTTTTAGGGGAAGCAAAAACACATGTTATGTGTTAGTGGTTTTTCAAAATGTGTACTTTTTGGGAAAGAGGTGCAAAAGTTATAAAGTTGCTGGCTGCATCTGAGATCGAGGATATAAATGGTGGTAATTTTTTGTTCAAAACTTGGTAGAAAATGATAAAAAATATACGAAGGAGTTCAGCTAAAATAGTGCATATCGACAAACACATTACTTTGACTGTGTGTGAGTGCTATATAAAAGGATGTTTCCAAATTACTATTTTAGATTTATCTATATCCACCAAAAGAAAATTAAATAAATAGATAAATAAATAAATGACAGAGACGGATAAAATTAACAAATAACTGGCTTTTTCGCGTGCGAAGCAGCGGGTACTGCTAGTATTTTATAACCAGTTTAGGCAGTATGTGAGATAAACTGTCCTGAAGCAATTCAAAAAATTATGTTTTTCTATTGTATATTAGCTGATGTTGCATTTTTATACCCTACACCACTTCGTGGACTAGGGTATTATAAGTTAATTTTCCGCCAAATGTTTGTAACACCAAGAAATAATTGAGCTAAACCCACCTTTAAGTATACGAATGGATTAGAATTACCAGCTGAATCGATTTAACGATGTCTGTCTGTCCGTCTGCTGCACATCTAAGGCAAGGACGATTGATATTGAATTTGGATGATATCGGTTCAGATTTAGATATAGCCTCCATACAAATATCCCTACAATTTGCACTATTACTGTTCTATTTTCAAGATCGTGTTATATTTGAACTGGAAATAGCCCACGGGAAAGTGGACCACATGGGTCTATGTTTCGATATAGCCCCCATACAAATGTACATCCGATTTGCAATATTACTGCTCTAAAATGCACATTTTACATCGGATCTTTATCAAATTTTCCACACAATGTTACATTTATACTAGAAACACGCATTTGAAAAGCCAGTTATATAGGTCAATGTTTTGGAATAGCCCCCACACAAATGGGTACCAGTTTACTCTATTATCGCTCTAGAACCCACATCTTACATTGGATCTTGATAACATTTTGCAGATCATGTTATATTTCAATAAAGAATACCTATTTTGAAAGTGATCTATAAAGGCCCACTTTTTAATGTAGCGCCCTTTCAAATTGGCCCGCAATTTAATTTTTTTCACTGAACCAACACTCAGGAGATGTCCCCTATAAATGCAGTGCATTGCATTGGTGGAAGGAAGATAAAGTATTGGAAGGAGGAAAGAGGGAGTAGTGTCTGTTGACATCTGTTTTGAATCTCTGAATGTCGTACTATGAATACATACTATGAAAGTCAAATATATGGGTCCATATTTTGGAATAACCCCTATGCAAATTGGGCCCCCATTCTTTTCTAATACGGCTCTAGAACCCATATCGTGCCTCGATAAAATTTTGCATATCATGTTATATTTCAACTAAGAATACCTACTTTGAAAGTGATCTATATGGAAACACTTTTTAAAGAAGCGCCCTTACAAATGGCGACATTTTAATTTGTACCCCTCTAGAACGCAAATTTTACATCGTTTTTTTTTTTTTCAAATTTTACAGATAATATTATATTTCTACCATGAAAGTCAAATATATGTGTCCATACTTTGGAATAACCCAAATGGTGCCCATATCAGAGTTACAAGCGGACCCAGAATTATCGGCGGCGGCGGCTTTCGGCTCATTTACCGGCACGTTCTGTCCCTATTTATTTGACAATTTTTGGGAAAATAGAAGGAACCATTTATATTGGTTTTTAATACCATTTCTTTTATTTTTTTGGCAAGTAATTCAATATTTGTTAATATTAGCCAATATTAGCAAATGTTCCCATAATTTCGTATTAGGCCTGTTCGACTGGGCTTATTTATTCCAATTAAGAGACTTGATAAGGTGGCAACGTTGCTACCTATTTGTTTTTCTTAAATGAATTAACAGGGAGAATCTGGCAACACAACCAAGAGAGTAGCAAGTTACTTTCTTGTTAAGCGAGTAAATTCCATACAAAAACAAGTGAGGAAAGGCTAAAGTCGGGCGGGGCCGTCTCTATGATACACTCCAATTTCTCTCCGAATACAATTCAATTCGGTGAAAAAGTGAAAACGGGAAGGTTATTTGTATCCTGTAAATGTATGTGTTTGACAAAAATGTTAAATCGGAAAGCACATTTGTATGAGGATATATTGAAACCTGGAACGAAATAGGTGAAATATAAAGTGTATAGTTTGTATTTGGGCTATATTTAAAATCTACTACTATAAATAAATACAATGCTGTAATTTTCAAAGTGAACATGCCGAAAATATTAGGCGATTGTCAGTCGCCATTAGGGAGAAGCATTTTCAGATACAGACAAAGTGACTGCATTATTTTGATAAGAAAAGTACAAATTTTAAAGATATCCCCATTCGCCCCATTTTCCGCCCAAATGTACAAATTTGAAAAAAAAACCTTTTTGTTTCGAGTCTTCATAGTCAGACCACCGAATATATACAACGAATTTCATGATATCAACTTCAGCGGTTTGGAAGGTCCCATTTTTATCCCTCTTTTTCAATTATATCCCTTAAAATTACGAATTTCGAAAAATCCCTCTATTTTTATGCAATTAGAGGGATGTACACTAGGGCGTACCTCAAAAAAAAAGTTCGCCGTACACCTTCGAATATGAAGTATTATTGAAAGGTAGTTTCAAAAAAAAAATTTTTATTTTTTTATGCCGAACGTAGGGGTCGCGCTTTTACATTTTTCTATATAACTTGTATTTATAAACGGATTTTAAAGTGTGATACATCGATGTTTTTGTCTCGACGAGGCCGATTTTTTTGTCTTTGAAGTCATTGAGCTCAAGCACCCCCTTCTGGTACTTACCCATCATTTCTCAGTTGCTACTACCCTAATGTACCACTCTAATAATCGAAAAGTAAAGCTCGCATAAAATCATGAATCATGTTTGAGCTCAATGACTTCAAAGACAAAAAAATCGGACAAAAACATCGATGTATCACACTTTAAAATCCGTTTATAAATGCAGAAGTTATATAGAAAAATGTAAAAGCGCGACCCCTACGTTCGGCATAAAAAAATAAAAAAAATTTTTTTGAAACTACCTTTCAATAATACTTCATATTCGAAGGTGTACGGCGAACTTTTTTTTTTTTACTTGTAACCTGGTACGCTCTAATGTACACACCGAATTTCGTGATTCTAGCTGTTGTCGTATCATTGGTACCATATTTTATCCACTTTTGTCCCATTTCGCCCACTGAAACTCTTATTTTCTTTGTGGTGTTTCCAAGCTACAAGAGGAATGTCCGCAACAAATTTCAATTGTATGAAAACCAGAAATATAATTAATAAGCCAAGGCTACCAATATTTTTATACTATGTATATATATAATGGAAATAATACTTCAATTCATAATGTAAATATAGGGCAGCAATCATAAATACCCTAAATATTGGGGGATAGAGAGTGTATTTTCAGCTGCAGTCCTTTGGTTGGTTGTATTTCCATCTATTTTAAATTCAAAAGTATACATTTTGAAAATACCTTATCTCTCACGTACGCAGTATAAGACAACTTCATGATTCTACCATTTTTTGTCGTAAAAGCAACAAAATAAAGTACGAATTTGGAAAAGAAATATTTTACGTGGCTATTCACTCAGAGGAATATACCTCTATATACCCAATTCCATGATACTATCTGCAGCCATTTTTTTTGGTACCATTTTTATCCCCTTTTTCGCATTTTACTTTTTAAAAGTACGACTATCGAAAATTTCATCATTCTAGCTGTAGCCTTTTAGTTGGTACCATTTTTATCCCTCTGCTCCCATTGAATCCCTTGAAAGTACGAATTTGGAAAAACGTTTTTTTTTTTCGTGTCACTCAGTCAGAGGAATGTATACCGCGAATTTCATGGTTGTAGCTGCATCCAATTGTTTGGTACATTTTTTATCCCCTTTTTCCATTTTACACCCTAAAAGTACGAATTTCGAAAATTTCCTTTATTTTATGTTTGTACTCAATCAGAGGAATATATACACCGAATTTCATTATTCTAGGTGCAGCCGTTTGGTTGGTACTATTTTTATCCCTCTATCCCCATTTAACCCCTTAAAAGTACAAATTTAGAAAAAATACTTGTACATTATGTATCTACTCTATTAGAGGTATGTACACGCCAAATTTCGTGTTTCTATATGTTGTCGTTTGATAGGCACTATTTTTATCCCTTTTCGTCCCACTTCGCCCCCTACAAATAAAAATCACTCTATGGTGCCCTTTTATGCTACAAAGGGAATGCGAAATGCAAATATCAAGTAAATACAAGCTATTATGTTCAAAAAACATGCTGAAATACTGTAAATATTAGGGGTATTATCAGTCCTTGTGAGGGAAATTTTTTTCCCTCTGGGCCGATTTCAATCCCAACCGATCTGCAACCATAAGACACATTTAGGAAAAATTTGAACCTCCTAGCTCATTTCGTTCGGCCGCTATCGTGCTTTCAACAGACAGACAGACAGACGGACATGGCTATATCGTCTTAGAATTTTACCACGACCCAGAATATATATACTTTATGGGGTCTCCGATGAATATTTTAAGGTGTTACAAACGGAATGACAAAGTGAATATACCCCCATCCTGGAGGTGGAGGGTATAAAAAGCATGCTGAAATACTCTAAATATTAGGGGTATTTTCAGTCCTTGTGAGGGAAAAATTTTTCCCTCTGGGACGATTTCGCCCACTTTCAATCCCAACCGATCTGCTACCATAAGACACGTTTAGGAAAAAATTTGAACCTCTTAGCTCATTTCGTTCGGCCGCTATCGTGCTTTTAACAGACAGACAGACGGACATGGCTATATCGTCTTAGGGTTTTACCACGACCCAGAATATAATACTTTATGGGGTCTCCGATGAATATTTTAAGGTGTTACAAACGGAATGACAAAGTGCATATATATCCCCATCCTGGAGGTGGAGGGTATAAAAAGTTGCGGTTGCCAACATTTTAAAATTACCTTGATGGAACCTAAAATACACACAATATAACTTTTGCTACACAACAAATGTACGGTAGGAATATATGTTTCCCAATGTAGATTCCTTCAAAAACAAACTTATTTCTTTCTAAACAACTTTTGTTAACAGCATAAGTATAAGTACGAAATTTAAAAGGTCTACTTTTTTCTGACATTTAAAATGTGTTAATTGTAAATATATATGGTTGTCAGTATCTATGTGTTTAAATTTAAAAGTTTGCTACACTATAAGGGAATAACTATTTTCTATCACATGTTTATATCGAATATGTTGAACTTGAACGAATTTTGAGTGACTCTTTTCGAATCACTCGTTTCAGAAATGAGAATCAGTTTTTTGTGTATTGAAATGAATTGTATTGAAATTGAAAATTGCAGTATCTATTTTTTGCCGCTAAAAGAAGTGCACGATTCCCTACTAAGGTATTTCGCCCTTGCCACGCCTAGGCAGCTCAACATTTTTATAGGCGACTTTGACAGCACCCTAACTACATGTACGAAATTATACAGCTGTGTGTTTTTTCTGATGAAGCTCATTTTCATCTCGGTGGCTAAGGAAAGGCTAAAGTTGGGCGGGGCCAACTATATGATTCGCCCCACTTTCTATCCGAATACAATTCAATTCGGTAAAAAAGTGAAACAGGGAAGGATTTTTGTATGTATTCTAATCATAGTTCAAATATAACGTGTTATGCTCAATTTGAAGAAATTCGGTGAAAATACATGGTCTCTGGGAAGGAAAAATTCAAATCGGGAGCGAAATTTGTATGGGAGCTATATATAAATCTGAACCGATCTAACACATGTTTGACAATTTTAAAGAAAATCTGTTAAAATATGTGGCATCTACAGTGAAAAGAGTAAAATCGGGAGTGAAATTCATATGGGGGCCATATCTAAAACTGAACCGATTTTTTCTAAATTAAATAGCGTACGTCCTTATCCAGAAAAACTTCGTCGTACAAAGTTTTATTTAGTTCTGACTATAATTGCGATGTACTTTGATTACAAGAGTTGATGGACATACAGACAGACGGACATTGCTAAATCGATTCAAAAATTGATTCTAAGTCGATCGGTATACTTAGCAATTGGTCTATTACGTTTCCTTTTGGGCGTTACAAACAAATGCACAAGGACATAATACTCTCGAGGAGTGTATAATGACGAAGTGGCTGAAGAGTATCCTTTTTCCAAATCTATGACCCAGCCTAGTAATGGCTTAAATTTGGTTAGGAAGTCTTTCAAGTCACTGCAGTTTTTAAATCCGCATTAATTGTTGGTAATTTTTAACAAAGACGTATGTTTTGAATTTGCGTCATTTGTGGGGTGAAATATTTAAATTTATTAAAATATATAAATAATATTTATACACTCCACGAGAGTATTATGGCTTTGTGCATTTGTTTGTAAGACCCAAAAGGAAGCGGGATAGATCCATTGTTAAGTATACCGATCGACTTAGAATCACTTTCTGAGTCGATTTAGCAATGTCCGTCTGTCCGTCTGTCTGTCCGTCTGTCCATCAATTGTTGTAATCAAATTACAGGTCGCAATTATAGTCCGATCTTAACAAAAATTGGCACAAGTAAGTTTTGTGGATCAAGGACGAACGCTATTTATTTTGAGGCAAATCGGTTCAGATTTAGATATAGCCCCCATACAAATGTCGCTCCCGATTTGACATTTTCCGCTCTAGAAACCACATATTGTACTCGATTTTCTTTAAATTTTGTACAACATCCTATAATCCAACTAGAAACACCTATGCAAAAATTGGGTAAGATCGGTTCAGATTTATATATAGCCCCCATACAAATGTCGCTCCCGATTTGACATTTTCCGCTCTAGAAACCACATATTGTACTCGATTTTCTTTAAATTTTGCACAACATCCTATAATCCAACTAGAAACACCTATGCAAAAATTGGGTAAGATCGGTTCAGATTTATATATAGCCCCCATACAAATGTCGCTCCCGATTTGACATTTTCCGCTTTAGAAACCACATATTGTACCCGCTTTTCTTTAAATTTGGCACAACATCTTATAATCAAACTAGAAACACCTATGCAGAAATTGGGTAAGATCTGTTCAGATTGAGATATAGCCCCCATACAAATGTCGCTCCCGATTTGACATTTTCCGCTCTAGAAACCCTATATTATACTCGATTCTCTTTAAATTTGGAGCAACATTATATATTCCAACTAGAAACACCTATGCAAAAATTGGGTAAGATCGGTTCAGATTTAGATATAGCCCAAAACAAATGTGGCTCCCGATTTGACTTTTGCCGCTTTAGAACCACATATTGTACTCGATTTTAAATTTGACACAACAGCTTATAATCCAAGTAAAAAACCTATGGTGAAAGTGGCTAAGATCGGTTCAGATTTAGAGATAGCGCATTTGTATTTGCGTAGTTGCTCCCAACTGTTTAACCGATTTTGGCCAAACTATACATATTATATTTCACCTATTTCGTTCCAGATTTCAATATACCCCCATACAAATGTCCTTTCCGATTTAACATTTTTTGCCAAACACATACATTTACAGTATACCAAAATCCTTCCCGCTTTCACTTTTTCACTGAATTAAATTCTATTCGGATTGAAAGTGGAGTGTATCATAGAGTCGGCCCCGCCCGACTTTAGCCTTTCCTTACTAGTTTATAGTATATTTTTGTGAAAATAAAAAACGGAAAAGCGTCGAAACCCGGTTTATTCAAAAATTGTAATTTATTTGCGAAAAATGGGGACCGGTAGGCTGGCTTTTTAAATCGGTTTAGATCACTCTAATATTTACCCTTGGCATTTCACATAACAAGGTGAGAGGATAGTCACTTCATCTAGTATCACCAATGGACAATCCATTTTCCTACCCTTTTAACTGCACATTTAAAACTATTTACTAAGTTCAACTCAACTTATATTTTCAACCGAGAAGTTATGTAGCAATACACAGTAGCAGTTTTCCAAATGCTTGGGGAGATATTTTTCTACCTATTCATATTAAACTACATATATAAATAAAAATTAAATTAAACTTTTCTAAACTTATCTCATGCACTTTCCCATTTCAAACAATTTCTTATATTGAATTTCTTCACAGTTCAATATTAGATATATTTGAACTTTATAATTAAATTCCTTCCATCAATTCCGAAACCAATTCTGTTGCCAATGCTTGCCATGAAAAGTCACAATGTTTCAGTTGGACATTTGATTGGGAAAATTATTATTAATTTTAGTTGTATATGTATTTCAGGAGAAAATACGAAAAAGTTTTTTCTACGTTTGCTGATATATAAATTTATTTTGATTGAACGAAATACGTCTCTCTACTGACCTGATACGAAAATACCTTTAGTTTTATTTGTGAATACAGGTGTGTGTAAATGAAATAGCATGGCTTTGAAATACATTGCAGATAGAAACGCCTATCCATAAATTGGGTAAGATCGGTTCATATTTAGATATAGCCCCCATACAAATCTCGCTCTCGATTTGACATTTTCCGCTCTTGAAACTCCATATTGGATTTGTATGGGGGGCTATATAGCCCCCATACAAATCTCGCTCTCGATTTGACATTTTCCGCTCTTGAAACTACATATTGTACTCGATTTTCTTTAAATTTGGCACAACATCTTATAATCCAACTAGATACACCTAGCAGAATGTGGGTAAGATCGGTTGAGATTTAGATATAGCCCCCATACAAATATCGGTCCCGATTTGACATTTTCCGCTCTAGAAACCACATATACAAATATCCTTCCCGTTTTCACTTTACTACCGACTTGATCATATCATACTATCGAAAAGGTACCGACATTGTTTGCCAGTCTCTTATGCTTTTCAGCATATTTTGAGGAATAAATTTTTCGCACCGAAATTCTAACTGACATACAAATCCCGCAATCAGCAATCATCATTGTCATCGTCATTGTATAATTTCCATAATCGAATTGTTAGTTACGATTAATTTGTGCGTGCGCAATCACAGCAAAATTATATTGAAATACCTGATTATATCCCAGACATTAATAAAATGACTTGTTAATTCTGTAACGACAGATTGCTAGAATTGAAATTCAATGAGAAACTGATGGAATTTGCCTAATTCTCAAATGATGGCAATAATTGCGAGAAAATCCAAAGTCAATAATATATTTTGTGTCCTAATTCATTTGAATTCATAGGAAAAATTGTCATAGCTACAAAGACACATGAACGTAAACTCTATAGATACTTTCATATGATATTCTTCAAAAAAAGTCTGGGAAAAATCGCCAAAAGAAAAATGACCTAAAAATAGGGACAATTACTCAAGTCGTCCAAAAATTGCTTCTTTATTAAAGACCAGTGGGCGATATATCATAAAAGCTTTTATGAAGAATGACCAACAAATTTATGTACCTATTCTACTTTTTTAAGCTATGGCTAAACAAGGCTAAAGTCGGGCAGGGCCGACTATATAATACCCTACACCACTCCCTACGTATATACCTCGCTTTTATTGCTAAACCCATGTGTTTCATGGGAGCAATTTTATGTAGTTCATATAAATTATACACTTGGGGCCTGGTCCAAATGGGTCTATATATTTCTCATTCACGGTAGATATTCCTAGTTGAAATATAACATGATCCCATGTAAGATGTAGTTTCAAGAGTTGTAATAGAGTAGAATGGGGCCCCATTTGGGTTATTGCAAAGTATGGATACTTTGATTTGACTTTCATAGTATATATTCTTAGTAGAAATATAATATAATCTGCAAACTTTGAAAAAAATTCGATGTAAAATTTGCGTGCTTGAGGGGTAAAAATTAAAATAAGGCCATTTTTAAGGGCGCTACATTAAAAAGCGGTTTCATATAGATCACTTTAAAAGTATTTGAAATATGACATGATATACAAAATTGTATCGAAATGCACGATGTGGGTTCTAGAGATGTAATATAGTAGAATGGGGGCACAATTTATATAGGTGTTATACCAAAATATGGACTCATATTTTTGACTTTCATAGTATGTAATCTTAGTGGAAATATAATATAATATAAGTTGCAAAATTTGAAAAACTTCCGATGTAAAATGTGGGTCCTAGAGAGATAATAATTAAAATGCGGGCCAATTTGAAAGGGCGCTACATTAAAAAGTGGGCCTTTATAAATCACTTTCAAAATAGGTATTCTTTATTTAAATATAACATGATCTGCAAAATGTTATCAAGATCCAATGTAAGATGTGGGTTCTAGAGCGATAATAGTGGGGCCCATTTGTATGGGGGCTATACAAAACATGGACCTATATAGCTGGATTTCAAAATACGTGTTTGTAGTACAAATATAACATTGTGTGAAAAATTTGATCAAGATCCTATGTAAAATGTGCATTTTAGAGCAGTAATAGTGTAAATCGGTGGTACATTTGTATGGGGCTATATCAAAACATGGACCTATGAGGTTCACTTTCCCGTGAGCTATTTCTAGTTCAAATATAACACGATCCTGAAAATTTGGTCATGATCGCATTAAAATGTGTATTCTAAAGCAGTAATAGTGTAAATTATAGGGATATCTGGATGGGGGCTATATCTAAATCTGAACCGATTTTCTCCAAATTCAATACTAATCGTCCTTGGTCGTCCAAAACAAATAACTTCTGCCAAATTTCACGACAATCGGACAACAATCGATTCAGCTGGTGATTCTAAGCCGATCCGTATACTTAAAGGTGGGTCTAGCTCAATTATTTATTGGTGTTACAAACATTTGGCGGAAAACTAACTTATAATACCCTAGTCCACGAAGTGGTGTAGGGTATAATGAAATGATTAATACTGGTTATTAGTTACTTACGCATAATGATTTCTGTAAATACATAAATAAATAAATCAAGTAATTTCCGCATCACGATTATACGAATTAAACTGGAAAAAACTGTTTTGAATATGATATTCTGTGTGGCAGAAATGATGCAAAGTTAATATTTAAAAAAATCAAAATAATGTTTCACACTAAAATCGAACATTACTAATAAGTGGTGCGACGAACATTGGAATTTTACCAGAAAATTAAAAAAAAAATAAAAATACAAAAGTAACAAAAATTTTAAATGTTTTCTTTTAAAATAATTGCTTCTATTTTGTAGATATTCACTCGTATCATTGTATAAAATCTTTGCAATCGGTACATAATTGTAGTGCTGGCGATCATTTAAAAGTTTGGCATGGGCGATATGACTAAATTTGGAAGGTCGCTTAGTAGCACCATACTCGCTATGCAGCCAAAATTTTGGGAATCCTCTGGAAAACACCTCTGCTCTAAGCATGTGAAATTTCATCAATTCATATATTTTACCTTCAAAATTAATACTCAAATATCGTTTTTATGATATCGGAGTCCAATGGGACCTTGTCACAATTATAGTATTAACAAGATAGACTAATTTTTAAATTTTAATTTTTAATTGTTCAAAAATTACATCCTTTTGTAATGTTTCGTTTTGAATTTTTACCGCTTTTTCATCTAAAAAAATATTTTCTGTGTTATTTTTCATGTGCATGATTTTGTTTTTATTTTTGGGTCATTTTTCACTTTTGGGTCTTTTTAGTTTTTGGACCAATTTTTGCTTCCATTTTTCCTCTGGGTTATGTTTCATGGAGCACTCAAATGTAGCTGGATCTATCCGCCAGATAGAGAGACACCCATTGAATATCGCATTTTTCGAATTGTGATATGAAAAATCTCCAAAAGAAACATCGCCAAATCAAACAAGTAAGGAAAGGCTAAAGTCGGGCGGGGCCGACTATATGATACACTCCACTTTCTATCGGAATACATTGAAGTATAACGTGTTATGCTCAATTTTAAGAAAGTCTCTGAAAATACGCGGTTTCTGGGGGAACGAAATTTGTATGAGAGCTATATGTAAATCTGAACCGATGTGGCACTTTTTCACCATAGGTGTCCCTATTTTAAATATAAGATGTTTTTCCAATTTTGAAGAAAATCTGTTAAAATATGTGGATTCTGGAGCGGAAAAATTAAAATTGGGAGCGAAATTTGTATGGGAGCTATATATAAATCTGAACCGATCTAACACGTTTTTACCACAGGTGTTTCTAGTTGAACTATATGATGTTTTGCCAATTTTGAAGAAAATCACTCCCAATTTGACTTTTTTCGTTCTAGAAACCACATATTGTATTCGATTTTCTTTAAATTTGGCACAACATCTAATAATCCAACTAGAAACACCCATGCAGAATGTGGGTAAGATCAGTTCAGATTCAGATATAGCCACCATACAAATGTCGCTCCCGATTTGACTTTTTCCGCTCTAAAAACCACAAATTTGTCTTAACACCTTATAATCTAACTAGAAACACCTATGGTGAAAGTGGGTTAGACCGGTTCGGATTTAGATATACTTTTATTTATATATATACAAATGTTGCTCCCAAATGTTTAACCTATTTTGGTCAAACTTTACATATTATACTTCACCTATAACCATACACGTTGGTCACACGTTCCATGTTTCACTATATCCCCATAAGGATGTCCTTTCCGATTTATCATTTTTGTCAAACACATACATTTACAGGATACAAGAATCCTTCCCGACTTCACTTTTTTGCCGAATTGAATTGTAATAGGATAGAAAGTGTAGAGTCGGCTCCGCCCGACTTTAGCCTTTCCTTACTTGTTTCCATATTGTTTTTGGTTTATTCTCTTTAAGCTTTCAAAGCTTTCAAATCTGATATTCTCAATTTTTTTTGGAACAAAGCTAGTTGTTATAATTTTTTTTCGAGTTTCAGTGTTGCGAACGCACCATAACAAAAATCTTGTATACGAGTTTTTAGTTATAGATTATCTACCATAGATTTTCAACCCGATAAAAATAAATTAGATAACCGGAAGAACTTTTGAAAATATTATTAATATTTTTACGTGTCTTTGGAGACGTTACGTAAAAAATATTTATTGTGATTAAAAATTCTTACGTTTGGTAGCATATTTGTTTTAGTCTTATATATTTAAGATTGTTTTTAAAAAGTATATATCTTCTAAACGATAAACTTCACACAAAAATAAACATTTTCACATCATCACAGGACCGATATTACCTTAAATGCAAACACGGAAATGGTTAAGACATTACTTGAGAGTGTAAACCAAACCCGTCCCTATTGAAAATAACTCATTCGCCGAAAAAGATAATCCATAAAAGTTGTCGATTTTATAATATAGGACACTGTATTATGCAAAACTATATATTTGTTCTTTGCCGAAACTATCACATTCCAAGCAGCAGAGGAGGTGTTAAAAATACTTTGAGAACTCTGGCATTGCTGCTGTAAATAAAAGTCGCTCCTTAAAGTTTTTCCGGCATAAGGAAAATGATGGCAAAACAAAGGCGAACGAACATTAAAGGCTTACGCGATTTAACACATTGGAGAAAATTGCTGCAAAATACTTGCTTATGGCTTTTATCAGAAAGAAAAAACGCAAATAACTGAAATGACAAGAATATCGCAGAAAACCCTCAACAAAGGATACCAAAAAACTGGGAATACTGAAGAAACCACACTTCAGGCAACACCATGGAGTTGCTACCACAAAAAGGGGTATTGGATGCAATAAACCGTCGTTTCTGCTGCCACTGATGTTGTTTGCGCTGCCATTATACGATGATAAAGTAATTTAAATGTTCGTCATTTAAAATCATCAACGTTAATGGCTTCTAAGTATACACTTTGAGTAAAGAGGCAGTCATTTAGTATTATTAAAAGTAGCTAGGAGATGATACTTTTTCGGCCATGGCATGATGTGGAATTTAAGTCGTCTACTTACGTCGGCTATCCGAAGTGGTTCATTTGCTGAAGGATTTTTGAAAACAAAGAAACCGTCCATTATTAAAATTCTTTCATTCATTGTGCAAGTTAGTTGTACATGAGTCATTACACGTTAATCGGTACGGTTTTGGACCTCGATATTTGCGATTGTTTAGAAAGTTTGTGTGTGTACTCTTCTCATAAAAATATTGTATACGTATTAAAAAAAATTGAAATTTTTTCACGATTTATGACCAATTAAAAATTGAAAATAATACTACTTTTCCAAAAAGTGTGTTCATTAAATCGTCTGTAACTCCTGAAATACTTAAGCGATTTTAATGTGTTGTACCTTGTTTTGAAGGTAATGTCAATTGCAGGGTTAGATTTTTTTAAAGTTTTTGCAAATCGGTTCAGATTTATATATAGCTTCCATACAAATGTCACTCCCGATTTGACATTTTCCGCTCTAGAATCGACATATTGTACCCGATTTTCTTTCAATTTGGCACAACATCTTATAATCCAACTAGAAACACCTATGGTAAAATTGGGAAAGATCGGTTCATATTTAGATATAGCCCCCATGCAAATGTCGCTCCCGATTTGACATTTTCCGCTCTAGAAACGACATATTGTACCCGATTTTCTTTAAATTTGGCACAATATCTTATAATCCAACTAGAAACACCTATGGTAAAATTGGGAAAGATCGGTTCAGGTTTAGATATAGCCCCCATACAAATGTCGCTCCCGATTTGACATTTTGCGCTCTAGAAAAGACATATTGTACCCGATTTTCTTTAAATTTGCCACAACATCTTATAATCCAACTAGAAACACCTATGCAGAAGTGAAAGTAATATCGGTTCAGATTAAGATATAGCCCCCATACAAATGTCGCTCCAGATTTGACTTTTGCCGCTCTAGAAACCACATATTCTACCCGATTTTCTTTAAGTTTGGCACAACATCTTATGTTCCAACTAGAAACAGATATGAAGAAAGATCGGTTCATATTTAGATATAGCTCAATACAAATGCTGCTCCCAAATGTTTACCGATTTTGGCCAAACTATATATATTATATTTCACATATTTCGATCCAGGTTTCAACATAACCCCATACAAATGTCCTTTCCGTTTTAACATTTTTTGTCAAACACATATATTTACAGGATACAAAAAAAAATCCCATTTTCTCTTTGTACCGAATTGAACTGTATTCGGATAGAAAGTGGAGTGTATCATATAGTCAGCCCCGCCCGACTTTAACCTTTCCTTAATTGTGTACTGTTAGATTTGTTATAAATCGTGAAAAAAAATTTAAATTTTTTCCAAAAATACGTATACCATACTTTTTTGAGAAGAAAACATACACAAACTTTTAAAACAATCGCAGCCATCGAGGTCAAAAACTGTAGCGCTTGACATGGAATGACTCATATAGATATAAGCATATCGAGATATTAGTGATAACGCTAACAAAATACAATTAAAAGCCGAATCTTAGACAAAGTATTATGTCGAGATCATTTCACAACATGAATATAGCAGAATAAATGTTACAATTTCCATGCCAAATTCCATAAAGCTACATTGATATGACTGATATATGGTCGTGAGATTAAAAAAACTGATGCTGATGTCGCAACCTCTCAAAGATTTTATTTCACGCGTTATCACTTCATTTAACTCACATATACTCAACCATTTTGATACCCTTCATTAGATTATGCATATTATTTGAAAGTGATATGAATATGTTATTCACAATATTACCTCATATAATTATTGAAAAAGCTTGGATGCTTTCAGGCAATTGTTTCATTGCACCGTGCGACAATTTTACATTTATTCTATTGAACCTAAGCAAGACAATATAAATGTGCAACTAGAGATAGTGTGTAGAAAATCCGTGTACTCAATTTTCTCCATTTGACCAGACTTTAAATTTCCAAAAAATAAAGATGTTTAGATAATATATTTTCATACTTTAACGAGTCACACAAAAACGATATGAGTATCAAATGAAAGAGAATAATATCTATTAAAACATTTTAAATATAATGCTTCTATATGTATTAGTTTCTCACCTTATTTATTTACCCAGCAAAAAGAGAGCACCTTTTTGATTCGGAAGTGGTGAAAATTGGGATTTTCACCGATGAATTTAACATGGAGTTTTCATAGGAGGGATGTCCTTTATTTTGAAAGATAATATTTATTTTAAAGTGTTGTGAAGGAACCACTTTTTCACTAGTTTCCTTTTCTGTTTTAAAAAGTCGGTCGCTACCGGGGGTAGACCAGCGGACCTTATGGTTGCTACTACGGCACTCTTATCATCTCAGCTAACCTCTTTTGTGATTGCTGAATAACTAAAGCAACCCATATTGTTCGTTAGAACTGACAAAAGGAAATTTAACAAAATATTTTTGAGTATGAATTAATACATAACGCAAGTTAATATAAGATTAAATTAGCATTAAATAAATTAACACTAATTTTACTGACATTATGTAGTACTAGCAGTACCCGCTGCTTCACATGCGAAAAAGCCAGTTATTTTTTATTAGTTTTATCCATCTCTGTTTTTGGATAGTGTTTATTTGATTTTCTAATTTCTAATTAGATAAATCTAACTAATTTCACTAATAAAGCTTAACTTCATTTGTATTTTGTATAATTTTTATCATTTTTATACCCTACACCACTTCGTGGTCTAGGGTATTATAAGTTAGTTTCGCGCCAAATGTTTGTAACACCAATAAATAATCGAGCTAGACCCACCTTTAAGTATACCGATCGGCTTAGAATCACCAGCTGAGTCGATTTAACGATGTCTGTCTGTCCGTCTGTCCGTCTGTCCGTCTGTCCGTCTGTCCGTCTGTCCGTCCGTCCGTCCGTCCGTCCGTCTGCTGTCCATCTAAGCTTGTTCGCACTCTGCAGGTCGCAATTGTTGTCCGATTGTCATGAAACTTGGCAGAATTTATTTTTTCTGGCCAACGACCATTGGTATTGAATTTGGAGGAAATCGGTTCAGATTTAGATATAGCCCCCATACAAATGTCGCTCCCTATTTCACTTTTTCCGCTTTAGAAACCACATATTGTACCCGATTTTCTTTAAAATTGGCACAACGTCTTATAATCAACTAGAAACACCTGTGCAAAAATTGGGTAAGATCGGTTCAGATGTAGATATAGCTCCCATACAAATGTAGCTCCCGATTTGACATTTTCCGCTCTAGAAACGACATACTGTACCCGATTTTCTTTAACTTTTGCAAAACATCTTATAATCTAACTAGAAACGCGTACGCAAAAATTGGGTAAGATCGGTTCAGATTTAGATATAGCCCCCATACAAATGTCGCTCCCGATTTGACATTTTCCGCTCTAGAAAAGACATATTGTACCCGATTTTCTTTAAATTTTGCAGAACATCTTATAATCGAACTAGAAACACGTATGCAAAAATTGGGTAAGATCGGTTCAGATTTAGATATAGCCCCCATACAAATGTCGCTCCCGATTTGACATTTTCCGCTCTAGAAAAGACATATTGTACCCGATTTTCTTTAAATTTTGCAGAACATCTTATAATCGATCTAGAAACACGTATGCAAAAATTGGGTAACATCGGTTCAGATTTAGATATAGCCCCCATACAAATGTCGCTCCCGATTTGACATTTTCCGCTCTAGAAAAGACATATTGTACCCGATTTTCTTTAAATTTTGCAGAACATCTTATAATCGAACTAGAAACATGTATGCAAAAATTGGGTAAGATCGGTTCAGATTTAGATATATACAAATGTTGCTAGAAAAGACATATTGTACCCGATTTTCTTTAAATTTTGCAGAACATCTTATAATCCAACTAGAAACACCTATGCAAAAATTGGGTAAGATTTGTTCAGATTTAGATATAGCCCCCATACAAATGTCGCTCCCGATTTGACTTTTTCCGCTCTAGAAAAGACATATTGTACCCGATTTTCTTTAAATTTAGCAGAACATCTTATAATCAAACTAGAAACACATATGCAAAAATTGGGTAAGATCGGTTCAGATTTAGATATAGCCCCCGTACAAATGTCGCTCCCGATTTGACATTTTCCGCTCTAGAAAAGACATATTGTACCCAATTTTCTTTAAATTTGGCACAACATCTTATAATCTAACTAGAAACACCTATGCTGAAAGTAGGTATGATCGTTACAGATTTAGATATAGCCCACATAAAAATGTCGCTCCCGATTTGACTTTTTCCGCTCTAAAATCCACATACCCGTTTTTCTTTAAAATTGGCACAACATCTTATAATCCAACCTATGGTGAAAGTGGGTAAGATCGGTTCAGATTTAGATATCGCCCTCATACAAATGTTGCTCCCGAATGTTTAACCGATTTTGGCCAAACTTTACATATTATATTTTACCAATAAAAATACATAGTGAAAGCGGGTCACATCACATATGTAATTTCCGATTTAACATTTTTTGTCAAACACATACATTTACATGATGCAAAAATCCTCCCGATTTCACTTTTTTAACGAATTGAATTGTAATGAGGTAGAAAGTCCGTCCGTCTTTAGCCTTTCGTTACTTGTTTGGGAGATGCCCATATGTCCATACTTTGGTATAACCCAAATGGGGCCCCATTCTGATCTATTACAGCTCTAGAAACTACATCTTACATCGGATCTTTATCAAATTTTGCAGATCATGGTATTTTTCAACCAGGAATACCTACCGTGAATGAGAAATATATAGATCCATGTTTTGGACCAGGCCCAAAATATAGTTATAGGCCCCCTTTTGAAATGTCGGTCCAATTCATCCTATTACTACTGCATAATTTGTATTTGTCTGTCGGATAATTGGATCACTTACCATATTATTAACCATATTCGTTAAATATAACTAAAGATTAATTTATAGTATAATTTATATGAACTACATAAAATTGCTCCCATGAAATAAATGGGTTTAGTAATCAAAGCGAGGTACATACGCAGGGAGTGGTGTAGGGTATTATATAGTCGGCCCCGCCCGACTTTAGCCTTCCTTACTTGTTTTTTATTAAGGTTTTTCCCATATAAATGCAGTGTCTATTGTTTGGTGCAGGAAATGCTTGCTTAAATAACATAAAAATTATACCTGCATTGAAGCACTTTGTTTTAGAAAAAAATTATATATGACTTTTATTTTGAATGAAAACTTCACATTTTTAGACGAAATAAAATGAAAATAAAAGAATTAATAAATATGCGCGACTCACGAAATAATCACGTGATTCACGCAGAAATTAGACTCACGCACATTCACGCACGAACATTTTTTCGTTACTCACGTTCACGCACGCTCACGTGAGTAAAATAAATTTTGCTCACGATCACGCGTGATTCACGCGTGAATCACGTGATTCACGCAATTCACGTGAGCCGCGCCCATCTCTAGTCGGCCCCGCACGACTTCAGCCTTTCCTTACTTGTTTTTAAATTATTGCTGACCTCATAAAGCGCCATAAATTACGTAAAATTTTTAAAATGGCACAACTGCTTGCATTATTTGATTAATACTACATCTTTAAATACCTATTATGTTTAGTAGCTATCTTACTTTCAGTCGGTAGTCAATCGATTTGATTTATTCAATAATATTGTGGAACACAGAAATTAATAAAAATTCTTTTTATACACTCCACGAGAGTATTATGTCTTTGTGCATTTGTTTGTAACAAACAAAAGGAAGGGAGATAGACCCATAGTTAATTACACCGATCGGCTTAGAATCAATTTCTGAGTCGATTTAGCAATGTCCGTCTGTCTGTCCATCTATTGTTGTAATCACGATACAGGTCACAATTGTAGACAGACCCAAACGAAACTTTGCACAACGAAGTTTTTCGGTTTAATTTCTTTTCACTCTAGATACCACATATTTCAACAGATTTTCTTCAAAACATCTAGAAACACCTGTGGTAAAAATGTGTTAGATCGGTTCAGATTTATATATAGCTCCCATACAAATTTCGTTCCGAATTTGAATTTTTCCGCTCTAGAATCCACATATTTTAACAGATTTTCCTCTAAATTCGCAAAACACCTTATATTTCAAATGGAAACACTTGTCGTAAAAATGTGTTAGATCGGTTCAGATTTATATATAGCTCCCATACAAATTTCGTTCCCAATTTGAATTTTTCCGCTCTAGAATCCACATATTTTAACAGATTTTCCTCTAAATTCGCAAAACACCATATATTTCAACTGGAAACACCTGTTGTAAAAATATGTTAGATCGGTTCAGATATATATATAGCTCCCATACAAACTTCGTTCCCAATTTGAATTTTTCCGCTTTAGAATCCACATATTTTAACAGATTTTCCAGATAGAATTTTGCCGCCCCAGAAACCACGAATTTTAACCGAAAGTTAGCTTAACACGTTATATTTGAATTGGATGCACTTATTGTGAAAGTTAATCACTTTATTCCAAGTTTGGATATATCCACGATACATATATTCTTTTCGATTTGACAAATTGGACCAGGTCATATTAACCTATGATTAGGAAACATAGAAAAATTCTTCCCGTTTTCACTTTTTTACCGAATTGAATTGTATTCGGATAGAAAGTGGAGTGTATCATATAGTCGGCCCCGCCCGACTTTAGCCTTTCCTTACATGTTTTAACATACATTCTTTTTTTTTTATTTGGTACTTAAATCGCCAATGTATGGCTCTCGAAAGTATGAAAAAATATTAAGACAAATATATTCTTTGGAAATTAGAAGTTCTGTAAAAAGGAGAAAAAATCGTCAAACTACAGTACACAGTTTTTCTACATATTATACCTAGTGTCATATGTCTATGGTCTTGTTCAGCTCCAAAAAGTACTACCGCATGGTGTTACTAGCCTTTAAAAAATGACAAATGGCAAAAATTGGTATTTCATACTAATCCTATTGCTATTGGTAGTGTATTCTATCAAAACCAATCGCAATTGTGAAACCAGCTAAATCCCAACCATATTAAAATAATTCAAGGTAATCGCACATACCCATCGTTCATTGATAATTTCATTAGCGTTGTTTTATATTGACAATATAAAAATGTAAACATTTCCCTGGATGTTTTAATAATCATATAAAGTTTTACGCACGAACGTTAGCACGTTGCAACATTTCGAGACATTATCTCGATTGGAATGTATCACATTTATGTTTATGCTGAGTATCTAATGGTTCGCTCGTTCCATTACCACAAGAAAAAGCGAAACAAACCCGAAACCCCGTCATTCTGCATTACATTGCACAGTGATTTGTGGCATGAGCAAAAGCTAATCATACAAGTTTTTGGTATATAGGGGAAATTGAACCACGAAATATTTATAATCCAATTTCCCTTATATTTCGTTTATGCTATTTTTAAATGAAAACGAAAATATAATACTAATAGGAAAGTATAGAATGCATTTTAAAATGTCAGTACAAAGCCGCTTTATGTCTAAATTTCGTTCCTAAAAATCGCTAAAATTTTCATGGTTTGTTTCGAATCGAAGTGGGATTGCTCCTATAATTTTCTGAATTTTTTGGTTGGTGTTTTCATAGTGAAAAACAGGAAAAAATATAAACATAAATATTTGAAATTGATGGCAATTGCTATAAACGTACCTATATAGGGATATATCGCAGAAGTGTGTGAATAAATTGTCAATTAACTTCTCTTTTTATGTGTATTTAAATAAAATTGCTGTATATTATTTTCAAATAATAAGATATATGATCGCATATTAATAAAAGTAGATGTGAATTTGAGAAAATATTGGTTAATTTATATGGGTGATTACACGTAATGTGACCCTTTTTTCGACAAAATTCCAAAATCAATTTATAATTTAAGAAAACGCCGATAAACATTCGTAACTTTTATACTTCTCATAATGCATATTTTTGGTTACACTTCAAAAAAATATGTCATCACTAGGTCTGATCATTTCCTTTTCCAGATATTGATTGGTGTCGTAATTTCCGTCACGCCCGTTACAATTTAAATATCCTGTATTTCCTATATTAATAAAAATGTTACGCCGTTTACAATTTAAATATCCCGTATTTCCTATATTCATAAAGATATGTCGGTAATGTATTCTTTGGAAGAAACTACTCTTTTGATTAACAAAAATGAATAAATTCATGTAATTGTTGTGAAATAAATATTTATTTTACTCTAATAAAGTGATAACCATAGTGCAAATTTCATTAAGATTGGATGAAACAAGTAAGGAAAGGCTAAATTCGGACGGAGCCGACTATATGATACACTCCAGTTTCTATCCTATTACAATTCAATTCGGTAAAAAAGTGAAATCGGGAAGGATTTCTGTATCCTGTAAATGTATGTGTTTGACAAAAAATGTTAAATCGGAAAGGAACCATACAGATGGTATATTGAAACATGGAACGATGAGATCCGCTTTCACCATGTATGTTTATAGGTTAAATATATGGGTACAATATGTGGTTTCTAAAACGGAAAAAGTCAAATCGGAAGCGCTATATCTAAATCTGAACCGATGTAACCCGCTTTTGCCACAGGTGTTTCTAGTTAGATTATAAGGCGCTAAGCCAAATTTGAAGAAAATCGGGTACTATTTGTGCATTATAGAGCGGAAAAAGTCAAATCGGGAGCGACATTTGTATGGAAGCTATATCTAAATCTGAACAGATATTCCTCAAATTACATAGCGTTCGTCCTTGATCCACAAAACGTACTTGTGCCAATTTTGTTAAGATCGGACTATAATTGCGACCCGTAATTTGAATACAACAACAGATGGACAGACGGACATTGCTACATCGTCTCAGAAAGTGGTTCTAAGCCGATTTGTATAATAAGGGATGTGTCTTACTCGTTTCCAAATGCACAAAGACATAATAATCTCGTGGAGTGTATAAATATGGCATGGTAAAAAATTGGGATTTATTTTCCCCATTTGGAAATCGCAAAAAAATTTGTTTTCAAAAACAAATCGCACTGTTTTTAGAAAAATAACCGCCATTCGTTAATTTCAATCCATAAAATTTTATTTTTAGTTGTTTGTATGTATAGTTGGTCTGTTATGTTGTATGTGTTGTCATTTATTTTGGTTTAAGACAAAAGGTTGTGCTGAAGTCTTTAGCAGAACCCAAAATTAGCAAAAAGGCAAAGTGAGGCCTTTATTGTTGCAGCTAAAAGTTGACTGCGCAGTTTCGATGGGCGCTACCCCATCTCGTCACAACTTTCGCAACGAATGTATGTCTTTGACTTAAATCAGGGTTCATATTAGTACCAGCGGTCACATATGACAAATGAGAAGCGCTGATAAACAAAATATTCCACCGAACTAAGTCGACACACTAAAAATCTCACTTTGCCAATTCAATTTTATGCATGTGCTCGCATTATTATTTTTAGAAAAATAGCAGCTTTTCGTTAATTTCGATCGAAAATTTGCATTAACTGACGCAAAAAAACGATTGTTTCCCAACACATCGTTCTATTTTTATTTTCAACATCAGTCAATCTTATTTACTACAGTGAAGATATAAATACGGATTATAAGTGCTTCGAACAATGTAAAGAGAACTCAATTGTACCCTGGAAATACAATTGCTTTCATCTGTATGTGAGGAGCTAGTTTATTATTATTCGGCATATATTAGATGCTTGCATCTTATTCAATTGATTTTAATGAAATTTTGTTAAGTTATTAAACTTGTCAAATTTAGCTTATCATTCCTTCGAAACACTGTAGTTTGTCAGTGAACAACAACAATGTATGCCATTTTTATATTTTACAAATGAAAAAAAAACGCCATGAAATAAAGTCATAAAAATATAAATAAACAAAACAATATCGATGGAAACTTCTTTCAGTGTAAAGTGCCACAATAAAGGTACGTGTTGCCAAGGAATCGAAACGAATCGCATGACATGCCAAACTGTTACGCTTGTCATTTCCACGGAGGAGGCACGTACTCGCGAAAATTACATTTCGCACTTTCCACTGCCAGTCTGATATCGGTAACAATAACGATAAAGTGAATATGTAACACATATTCACGGTGTTGCCACAATGATATGCGAATATTTGAAAATTTGTAGTGAATGTGAACATTCTAAGTGGTGTTTCATATCGATATGGGTTTTGTGCCAAACACAAAGCATATCAGGCAATGAAATGTCCCCCAAAACATTCCAGACAGAGCGAACGGCGTCTTGATTAAATTAAAGAATTTTACGCCATTTCGTACAGACCGAATCCTTATTAAAGATAGCTCCCTAGGGGTTTGAAATACATTTGTAAAAATTAAAATTTGTTTAGGGGTTTTTATTCAATTTCGATTTCAAATTTCTGCAAAAAGCATGGCTTGGAGATGTACCACATCGTAAAATAATTTATAATATGTAATGATTTCTTTTTTATTTAAGGAAGATAGAATACATTTAGTGCAGGAAGTCAGATCTTTTAGTTCCAAAATGCTGTTGAAATGAAATCGCTTTCTTTTCAATTTTAAAATCTGCACAAAAAATAGAAATCAGTAATACAAAAAAATCAATTTCATTAATTCATAATTTAATTTTGTGACAGGTTCTAATTTAGCAGCTTTAACTCATAGTCAAACAGTGCCTTCATGAAAATTTATTATTACGAAATAGCTGAAGAGATAAAACATACAGTGGAGATTAGAGAATTCATTTTTTCCAAATTTTCAAAAAATTAAAGAAACATAGTAATTATTATAGGTTCAAGTTCAAGTTTATTAATCCAAATCATAGTTTTATCTAATACTTAATAATTAACAATAACGAGATTTTATCATAAAGATATATCAGCAAGTGAGTTCTCGGTAATAATACATAAATAAGGTTAATTTCCTTTTAATCTAATTATAGGAAAAAAAGGTATAAAAACCTATACGTGACTTATTGGGGTTTACAAATATATAGAGAAAAGTATTGTTTAAAACATGGTTATTAGTGAATAATCTATATTAATACAATATTTTCTGTTTGAATAAATTCTTGTTTTGTTATTAAATTCTATATTTTGAATCACTTGCAGTGTTGAGTTTTAGCAGCGCTATGCCAAATAGGAGATGCGTAGGATAAAATGGGTCTAATTACACATTTATATATAAGATTTTTGTTTCTTAAGCTGAGGGTTGATGTCCGATTCAAAAACGGCCATAATGCCCTGAATGCCTTTTGACCAATTTATGCAATGTGTTTACGAAATATAAGGTTCTTGTCCAGAGTTACGCCTAGATAAGTTACATCATTTACAACTGCTACATTATTTCCGTGGAAATTATGTTGCCGCTTTGGATTTCTCTTAAGTGACTTATTAAAGGGAAAAATAATGGCCTGCGTCTTGTTACTGTTTATTTTAAATTTCCACTTTTTGTAATATTTGAAGCAGATGTTGAGGCTGATCTCCATTTTCTTCAGAAGGGCTGATGACAACTTGCAGGACGAGATAAGGGCAGTATCGTCTGCATAAAAGGCGGTGTCAATCCCTCTGGGAGGTTTTAAATCCGAGTATAATGTTGGAGATGAGATGGATCCTGCGTGGATAGTTTTGAAAGAAGACAAGATTGTGCCACACAGTATCGAAGGCTTTTTCAATATCTAATAATATTAGTCCCGTGGATTTTCTCTGCATTTTGTTGCGAATTATTTTGTTTTTAATACGACCAATTTGATGATGTGCTCATTTTGGACCCAAACTGGTTTTCAGAAATTATATTGTTTTTGGAAGTGAAGTTTAGAATTCTGGTGAGAATTAATTTTTCGTAAAGTTTTCCCATGTTGCTAAGAAGACTGATTGGCCTGTAGCTGGATGGTTCAGTAGGAGGTTTGTTTTGCTTGGCAATGGCTACCACTTTTGCCTTTCTAAATGTCTTGGGGAAATAATTGAGCCGAATACAACTATTAAATAGAAGAACCAGCAGTTGAATCGCCTTTTCCGGGAGCTTTTTTAGAATAATATTTGGAATATCTTCAAGACCTGGGGCCTTCGTAGTTTTCAGCCGAGAAAGTATAAATGAGATTTCTTGGGTAGTAATTAGGTCTACTCTATCGGTGAAGGGATCTCCGGATCTTAGAGATGAAACGGTGATATTTACTTCGCGATCTATCGAGTGCGTATAATTTGTTGTAAGCTCGTGCGATCTATTAAATACATCTGCTAGTAATTCAGCTTTTCCTGCATCAGTAGTAAATTTGGTATTACCAACCCAAAATTTTGTTATAGGCCCCCTTTTGAAATGTCGGTCCGATTCATCCTATTACTACTGTACAATTTGTATTTGTTCTTCGGATAATTGGATCAATTACCATATTATTAACCATATACGTTAAATATGACTAAAGATGAATTTATAGTAACTGTATAATTTATATGAACTACATAAAATTTCGCCCATGAAGTAATCAAAGCGTAGTACATACGCAGGGAGTGGTGTAGGGTATTATATAGTCGGCCTCGCCCGACTTAGTCTTTCCGTACTTGTTTTTGTTTATTTATGTTTGTCGTTTTGGAATAGAGACACTTTCAGTTTTTTCGACACTGATATTTTGTTTTATGCGTGCTTACAACCGAACCGAAAGAAAGCTACCAAAGAACTGAATTATTATAGGTTCATTTTCAACAAAGACTCAAAATATACAGAATAAATACATTAAAAAAATAAACAATACAAGAAATTAAAAAAATAAAGTTTTAATTTAAATAATAAATATATGTATACAAGAACATTGTGTATATTTTTCTCAATATTTTTCCTGAAAAGAACTTCAAAAAATAAAAATACGAAAGAAAAGAATATCTAATTCGGACCATTATTGAAGAAGTTATGAACAAAAGACAGATAAGAGAACTTCTTTTTAACGGTTTTTTAAAAAGCTATATCCTTTTAACGAGTAATCAGAAAAATCTCAAAGTATTCCAGGAGGCATTTTTAATGGGTACTAAAAAATAGAAAAAAATGGAGGAAATCAAAAATATTTTTTTTCAGCTGTCCGATTTGTCGTGGAATGCCCTGTATAGAACTCGTGTTGTTACATTAATTTTATCATTTTTCGCATATAGTTGCGATGATTCTTCAAATTTAAGCGTCGAGTCCAGAATTAGTTCTAAATATGGATTTTTGTCTATAATTCTCCATGTGAAGACGTATTGTAATACAGTATCTATTGCGTGTTGAAGATTGGATATTGTATCAAATAGGGTTAGTGTCGTCGACACAAATTGATTTGGTGTCATAATTATGATTAGGAAAATCTGAAGTGTTGATGTTGTAAAGAGTTGGCGATGTAGATGATCCCTGTTGACAGCCAGCAGGGACAGATATTTTATCAGAGAAGCAACATCCAATGTGAACATGTTCTTCAAATCAATTTTTGTAAGATCGAGTGGGAAATTAAGATTGATCTTTTTGATTGAGTTAACGACCAGAAGTATCATTCAATACGAAAAAATATTGTTTCTGTGCATTATGAAGAAAAATATGTAAAACAAGTAAGGAAAGGCTAAAGTCGGGCGGGGCCGACTATATAATACCCTACACCACTCCCTGCGTATGTACCTCGCTTTGATTACTAAACTAAGGTACTTCGTGGGTGCAATTTTATGTAGTTCATATAAATTATACTATAAATTCATCTTTAGTTAAATTTAATGAATATTGTAAATAATAACGTAGGTGATCCAATTTTCCAGCAGATATTCCGAGTAAAGTAAATATAACATGATCTGGAAAAATTGATCAAGATTCAATGATAAAAACAGATTATGCAGCGGTAATAGGGTGAATCGGACGGACATTTGAAGGGGGCCTATAACAACACTTGAGGCCTGTGCCAAAGCAGGCGCCTATATATTTCTCAATCACGATAGGTATTCCTAGTTGAAACATATAATGCTCTGCAAATTTTGATAAGAGCTGTAACAGAGCAGAATGGGGCCCTATTTGGGTTATACCAATGTATGGACATATGGGCATATCACCAACAAGTGTGGAAAGGCTAAAGACGGACGGAGCCGACTATAAGATACATCCCACTTTCTATTTCACTACAATTCAATTCGGTAAAAAAGTGAAATCGGGAAGGATTTTTGAAACCTGGAAATGATTTTTATACCCTACACCACTTCGTGGGCTAGGGTATTATAAGTTAGTTTCGCGCCAAATGTTTGTAACACCAAGAAATAATCGAACTAGACCCACCTTTAAGTATACCGATCGGCTTAGAATCACCAGCTGAGTCGATTTAACGATGTCTGTCTGTCCGTCCGTCTGTCCGTCTGTCCGTCTGCTGTCCATCTAAGCTTGTTCGCACTCTACAGGTCGCAATTGTTGTCCGATTGTCATGAAACTTGGCAGAAGTTATTTTTTCTGGCCAAGGACCATCGGTATTGAATTTAGAGGAAATCGGTTCAAATTTAGATACAGCCCCCATACAAATGTCGCTCCCGATTTGACATTTTCCGCTCTAGAAAGACATATTGTACCCGATTTTCTTAAAATTTGACACAACATCATATAATCCAACTAGAATCACCTATGCAGAAATTCGGTAAGATCGGTTCAGATTTCGATATAGCCCCATACAAATGTCGCTCCCGATTTCACTTTTTCCGCTTTAGAAACCACATATTGTACCCGATTTTCTTTAAAATTGGCACAACATCTAAAAATCCAAATAAAAAACCTATGGTGAAAGTGGGTAAGATCGGTTCGGATTTAGATATAGCCCTCATACAAATGTTGCTCCCGAATGTTTAACCGATTTTGGCCAAACTTTACATATTATATTTCACCAATAAACATACATGGTGAAAGGAGGTCACATCGTTCCAGGTATCAATATACCCTCACACAAATGTCCTTTCCGATTTAAAATTTTTTGTGAAATACATACATTTGCAGGATGCAAAAATCCTTCCCCATTTTAATTTTTACCGGACCGACATTTTACATCGGAAGTGTTTCAAATTTTGCAAATTATATTATATTTACATTTCATACTAAGAATACCTACTTTAAAAGTGATCTATATGGGCCCATTTTTAATATAGCGCCCTTACAAATTGCCCCTTTTTTATTATTACCCCCGTAGGACCCACAATTTGCATCAAAAGTTTATTTCATTTTGCATTTTGTATTATATTTCAACTAAGAAGACATATTATGAAAGTCAAATATATGGGTCCATATTTTGGTATAAGCCCCATACAAAGTGGGCCCCCATTCTACTCTATTACATCTCTAGAACCCACATCGTACATTAGATCTCGATATAATTTTGCATATCATGTCATATTTCAACTAAGAATACCTACTTTGAAAGTGATAAGGAACCACTTTTTAATGTAGATCCCTTACAAATGGCCCCATTTTAATTTTTACCTCTCAAGAACAAGTTTTACATCATTTTTTTTTTAAATTTTGCAGATTATATTATATTTCAACTAAGAATACAAAGTCAAATATGTGTCCATACTTTGGAAAAACCCAAATGGGCCCCCATTCTACGCTAATACAGCTCTAGAAAGTACGTCTTACATCGGATCATGATATATTTTAACTTTGAATACCAACCGTGAATGAGAAATATATAGGCCCATGTTTTGGACAAGGCCCCAAGTGTTGGTATAGGCCTTCTTTCAAATGTCGGTCCGATTCATCCTATTACTACTGTATAATTTGCATTTGTCTGCCGGAAAATTGTGTCTATTATTTACCATATTTGTTAATAATATATGTTAACTGCATAAAATTGCTCCCATGAAACACCTGGGTTTAGTAATAAAAGCGGGTATATACGCAGGGAGTGGTGTAGGGTATTATATAGTCGGCCCCGCCCGACTTTAGCCTTTCCTTACTTGTTTTGATTTTGGAAATGACATTTGTATGGGGGTATATTGAAACTTGGAACGATGTGACCCGCTTTCACCATGCATGTTTATTGGTGAAATATAATATGTAAAGTTTGGCCAAAATCCAATCAAAGTTTTTTAGTTGGATTATAAGATGTTGTGCCAATTTTGAAGAAAATCGGGTACAATATGTGGTTTCTCGAGCGGAAAAAGTCAAATCGGGAGCGACATTTGTATTGGGGCTATATCTAAATCTGAGCCGATATTTCCCACTTTCAGCATATGTGTTTCTAGTTCAATTATAGAATGTTGTGCCAATTTTAAGGAAAATCGGAAACAATATGCGGTTTCTAGAGTGGAAAAAGTCAAATCGGGAGCGACGTTTTTATGGGGGCTATATCTAAATCTGAACCGATTTCCAAATTCAATACCGATCGTCCTTGGCCAAAAAAAGTATTTTCTGCCAAATTTAATGATAATCGGACAGCAATTGCGACCTGTAGAGTGCGAACAAGCTTAGACGGACAGTAGACGGACAGACAGACATCGGTAAATCGATTCAGCTGGTGATTCTAAGCCGATCCGTATACTTAAAGGTGGGTCTAGCTCGATTATTTCTTGGTGTTACAAACATTTGGCGCGAAACTAACTTATAATACCCTAGTCCACGAAGTTGTGTAGGGTATTTATTTTAACCCACTCTTATAATGCAAGACTACCAATATATTTATAACATATATATTGCAATTATACTTCAAGTCAAATCAAAATCTAAATATAAGTAAGTAGTAAGTAAGTAGTTGCATTTTCAGTTACAGTCTTTTGGTTGGTTTTTAATTTCAAAAGTACAAATTTTGAATATCCATTAAATCACACTGCAAGATAACCTTACTTCATGATTATACCAATTTTTGCCGTAAAAGTATAAACATACGAATGTCTATACATCAAATTTCATCATTCTAGCTGCAGCCGTTTAGTTCGTACCCTCTGTTCCCATTGTATCTCTTGAAAGTCAGAATTTGGAAAAACCTTTTTATTTTTCGTGTCTATGCATTCAGATTAATGTATACTCCGAATTTCATGACTCTAGTTGCGGCCATTTGTTTGGTACAATTTGTATCTCCTTTTTTCATTTTACCGTCTAAACGTACGAATTTCGAAAAATCCGTTTATTTTACGTCTCCACGCAATCAGAGGAATGTATACACCGAATTTCATTATTTTAGATGCAGCCGTTTGGTTGGTATCATTATTATCTGTTCTCATTTTACCCCTTAAAAGTACGAATTTGAAAAAAAAACTTTTATATTATTTCTCTACTCAATTAGTGGAATGTACACACTGAATTTTGTGCTTCTGGCTATTTTCGTGCCCCCATTCACCCCCTATGAATAAGAATCACTTTATGATACACGTTTTTGTTATAGGGGGAATGCGATATATCAAGTATGTCTGATTGTACACATAATGAAAAAACGTGCATAAACACTCTAAATACTCATAAATACAATTTTAGGGGTTATTTTGATACTTTCAGTCCTTGTGAGGGAAACATTTTCCCCACTGGACCGATTTCGCCCAGTTACAATCCCTATTTATCTGAGACTATAAGACGAATTTATGGAAAATTTGGACGTCCTAACTCCTTTCGTTTAGATGCTAAGGTGCTTTCAACAGACCTACGGACATGGCTAGATCGTCTTAGAATTTTATGGAGTTAATTTATTTGCTTACTAAGAAAAAATATATTCTTTAAGATTTGATAATTTTATATTAATCTAGAATAATTTTATATTAATCTAGAACCAATATTGCTATCTCCTACCTATCCTCCTACATTTTTGATTTTCAATCCACGTTAGTTTCTACAATTTTATATTTTTTTAAATATTTCATTAAAATCGGAGAAACTAAGGAATATTTCAGTTCCGTTGTTGTAATTTAGTTAATATTTCCAAAATTGTTCAACCTTTTCAGAAAGTAGATTTTGATGCAAAATATTATAAAGCCATTTGATTATATTAATCTGTTGTTTTAAAGAGCGAAAAATGGCAAACAAGTGGTAGGTGAACATATAACGGCCCCTAAAAAACTATCACCTGCGGCAAACAGTTTTAAATTATTCCTCGAAGAAACCATCTCCACCGTGCGAACGTTACGGTAATCCAAATAAATGTGAAAAATAATACAAAATTAAAATTGATAAACTCCAGCTATGAGAAGCAAAAAAACGCCTCCAAAATCACAAGATTTGTTACTTTCACATCATCAAAACGAAAAAAAAGAAAACAAATAATTAAAATACAACGGCTAACTGCAATGTTAATTTTCCTCGACATTACCAGTGTTAAAGGTTCCCGAAAAAAAGAAGGAGAGGGTTCCATCCCATTTTCCTCCTCCCAGCCACGTTGTGCGTCTCCATCATTCCCAAGTCTATTCATTAAAAACAATGAAGTTAATGCAATTTTTTCGCAGCACTTTTTCTCATTTCCATTTCCGATTATAATGTCTTTTTTCTGTTTCGTTTCTACAGTTTCTTTTGTTTCCTTTTTTCAAATGTGGTTTGTTTTATGTTTTGCTGCTCTAGTTGTTTTCTCGCCATTCTCTTTTATTTTGTCACTGCCTTTTGTTGCATTTCTAACCATTTCTTTTCGTTTCGGGGTTTTTTCTCTGGCGACAATATTGCCATGTTAGCAAAATGTTAAGGGCATAAAAGCGGCATCAGCATTACTATACACAGTACTTAAGTGTAGGAGGGCGATATGTTAAGGATGGGGAGGATGGTCAAAGAAGAAGACATGTGCAAAATTGCGAATTGTTTTCGATGCACTCTACTACTACGTATGACTTTGAAGGTCATGTGGAGACAACATTGGTTGTTAATGTAGAGTGTACACTAGAGTGTCACCAAACTTAATCCCAGGCCCTCCGTCACAAGAGCCTTCTTGCAACGCACAAATAGAACCTACCGAAAGTACCACAACATCTTGTGGTGGATGGTGGTGCTGACCAGAAACCGCCGCCCCTAAACTCGGTCATTCTTTATGGCTGGCAAAACATGCAATACAAAGCTTAAGTTGCACCAACGACAAATTGCAACAAACAAATAATGCTAATGCCATTTCTTATGTTGCCCTCCCCCCACCAGAGTGTGGTGTTTCTACCACTTCCTTTAGGATCAGCGAATGCAATGAGCGGTAAAGGATGGTGATGTAAGACGCAGCCCATAGTGTATTATAATAGCCACTGGAGTCAGCATGAGAGTGCCTTTTTTAATTGTCACAAAGTATTAAATGAAAGCGCGCATAATGTTGATTAAGATAAAGTGCTCAATTCTGTGGTAATTATTCCACCAACTCCGCCAACTTCTTCTATTTGCGTACAACGACAAGGAAGCGTAAATTTATATTTCAACATGGATTTAATAAAAGAAACCCGGAATGAAATCTGTCACGCATACCACTGGCAGTGGGAGATTATCGTGAAAGTATAATGTCATGGAAATAGGGCGTTACTCACAAAAACATTAGAGCAATTGTTTTATTAAAGCTTGATTCGTTTGCAAAAAATATTCAAAGCAATTTGTGCTGAGAAAAAAGAGGTTACCCAGCACAAATGTATTTGAAAAAGTGTAGCCTTTCCTTGGAAATTAAAAGGAAACGAAAACATATTTCATCGCTAGTCTTAATTCAAGCATAATTGACTTACACAGCTATGGGGCGTATGTTAGATGATCGAGAATTCAGAAGTGATTATTAAATGCCAACGAAGCAGTTTAATAAATGAAGAGTCACAGTTACACTAGTATATAATGTAGTTTTATTCAATATAATGCCCTAAGGTACTACGTTCTCGTGAATGTGAGGGGAACGTAAACAAAAATTTTATAATTTTTTTATATACAAGTTTACTAATAAATTAAAAAATATCCATACAATCTAAAGTGTCAACTATGTATTGAAAAATGACAACATTGCTGCATTAGGATTTTGAAGCTACGGGAAAGGGAACTGATAATTTAAGATTTATTAACAATTAGTAACAGATCTCTAGAGTGTGCAATATCTAACGCGCTCACTTTCTCCCATAAATTTAGAAATAGACTATCTATAAATGCGTTGTCTGTTTTAAATAGTTTTTATTTTTTATAATTATACCCTACACCACTTCGTGGGCATTATAAGTTAGTTTCGCGCCAAATGTTTGTAACACCAAGAAATAATCTAGCTAGACCCACCTTTAAGTATACCGATCGGCTTAGAATCCCCAGCTGAGTCGATTTAACGATGTCTGTCTGTCCGTCTGTCCGTCTGCTGTCCATCTAAGCTTGTTCGCACTCTACAGGTCGCAATTGTTGGCCGATTGTCATGAAACTTGGCAGAAGTTATTTTTTCTGGCCAAGGACCATCGGTATTGTATTTGGAGGAAATCGGTTCAGATTTAGATATAGCCCCCATACAAATATCGCTCCCGATTTGACTTTTTCCGTCCTATAAAGCACATCTTGTACCCGATTTTCTTTAAATTTGGCAGAACATCTTATAATCCAACTAGAAACACCTATGCAAAATTGGGTAAGATCGGTTCAGATTTAGATATAGCCCCCATACAAATGTCGCTCCCGATTTGACATTTTCCACTCTAGAAACCACATCTTGTACCCGATTTTCTTTAAATTTGGCACAACATCTTATAATCCAACTAGAAACACATATGCAAAAATTGGGTAAGATCGGTTCAGATTTAGATATAGCCCCCATACAAATGTCGCTTCCGATTTGACATTTTCCGCTCTAGAAACCACATCTTGTACCAGATTTTCTTTAAAGATGGCACAACATCTTATAATCCAACTAGAAACACATATGCAGAAATTGGGTAAGATCGGTTCAGATTTAGATATAGCCCCCATACAAATGTCGCTCCCGATTTGACATTTTCCGCCCTAGAAACCACAGCCTGCACTCGATTTTCTTCAAATTTGGCACAACATCTTATAATCCAATTAGAAACACCTATTCAGAAATTGGGTGAGTTCGGTTCAGATTTAGATATAGCCCCCATACAAATATCGCTCCCGATTTGACTTTTTCCGCTCTAAAATCCACATATTGTACCCGATTTTCTTTAAATTTGGCACAACATCTTATAATCCAACTAGAAACACCTATGCAGAAAGTGGGTAAGATCGGCTCAGATTTAGATATAGCCCACATACAAATGTTGCTCCCGAATGTTTAACCGATTTTGGCCAAAATTTACGTATTATATTTCACCAATAAACATACATGGTGAAAGCGGGTCACATCGTTCCAGGTTTTATCCTTTCCGATTTAAAATTTTTTGTCAAACACATACATTTACAGGATGCAAAAATCCTTCCCGATTTCACTTTTTTACCGAATTGAATTGCAATGAGAATTGTTTGGGTGATGCCCATATGCCCATTTGATAATAACCCAAATAACAGCTCTAGAAACTACATCTTACATCGGATCTTGATATTTTTCAACTAGGAATACCTACCGTGAATGAGAAATATATAGGCCCATGTTTTAGACCAGGCCCAGAATGTTGTTATAGGCTCCTTTTTGAAATGTCTGTCCTATTACTACTGTACAATTTGTATTCGTCTGTCGGATAATTGGATCAATTACCATATTATTTACCATATTCGTTAAATATGACTGAAGATGAATTTATAGTAACTTTATAAGTTATATGAACTACATAAAATTGCTCCCATGAAATACCTGGGTTTAGTAATCATAGCGAGGTACATACGCAGGGAGTGGTGTAGGGTATTATATAGTCGGCCCCGCCCGACTTTAGCCTTTCCTTACTTGTTTTATATTTATATATGTTTTATTTTTTATAGAAAAACCTTTTAATTTAAAAAATATGCCTATAGATATATCTATAATTATTAGAAAAAGTTGATCTAATTTTAATACCCTCCACCTGCAGGATGGGTATATACTAACTTTGTCATTCCGTTTGTAACACCTTGAAATATCGACCTTGATATATCATAAAATTCTAAGACGATATAGCCATGTCCGTCCGTCCGTCTGTTGAAAGGAGCTAGGACGTCCAAATTATCCATAAATGTGTCTTATAGTCGTAGATCGGTTGGGATAGAAACTGGGCAAAATCGGACCAGAGAGAAAAAATTTTCCTTCACAAGGACTACAAATACCCCTAATATTTCCAGCATATAAGCATGTTTTTTGAATATGTCCCCTTATAGCAAAAAAGTGCACAATAAAGTGATTCTTATTTGTAGTGGTGAAATGGGGCGCATAAAGGGATAAAAATGGTACCTTTCAAACGACAGCAGCGAGAAACACGAAAGTCATATTCCTCTAATTGAGCGGATGCATAATATAAAAGTATTTTTTCCAAATACGTACTTTTAATGGGTAAAATGGGAAAAGAGAAATTTGTTGTGTACATCCCTCTAATTGCGCCGACACGCATTATAAAGGGATTTTCCAGAATTTGTACTTTTATGGGGCTAAAAAGGGATAAAAATGGTACCAACAAAATGGCCGCAGATAGTCTCAGATGCGCAAAATGCAAAGATTTTTCAAAAGGACATTTTCCACATTCGTAATTTTAAGAGGTAAAAGGCCTAGAGGGTTAAAACAAGTAAGGAAAGGCTAAAGTCGGGCGGGGCCGACTATATGATACACTCCACTTTCTATCCGAACACAGTTCAACTCGGTAAAAAGTGAAAACGGGAAGGCTTTTTGTATGTCTCCTAATCATAGGCTGATATGACCTGACCCAATTTGTCAAATCGGGGCTAATTCCAAACATGGAATAAAGTGACTAACGTTCACAATAAGTTTTTTTAGTTCATGTAAACGTGTTATGCTCATTTTGAAGAAATTCGGTGAAAATACATGTTTCTGGGGTGGAAAAAGTCAATCCGGGAGCGAAATTTGAATAGGAGCTATATACAAATCTGAACCGATCTGACCAATTTTCAACATAGGTGTTCCTAGTTTTAATATAAGATGTTTTGCCAAATCTGAAGACAATATGGTACAATATGTGGTTTCTAGAGTGGAAGTAGTCAAATCGGGAGCGAAATTTGTATGGGAGCTATATATAAATCTGAACCGATCTAACACATTTGTACCACAGGTGTTTCTAGATGAACTATAATATGTTTTGCCAATTTTGAAGAAAATCTGTTATAATATGTGGTATCTAGAGTGAAATGAGTCAAATCGGGAGCGAAATTTATATGGGAGCTATATATAAATCTGAACCGATCTAACACATTTGTACCACAGATGTTTCTAGTTCAAATATAAGATGTTTTGCCAATTTTGAAGAAAATCTGTTAAAATATGTGGTATCTAGAGTGAAAAGAATTAAATCGGGAGCGAAATTTATATGGGAGCTATATATAAATCTGAACCGATCTAACACATTTTTACCACAGGTGTTTCTAGTTCAAATATAAGATGTTTTGCCAATTTTGAAGAAAATCTGTTAAAATATGTGGTATCTAGAGTGAAAAGAATCAAATCGGGAGCGAAATTTATATGGGAGCTATATATGAATCTGAACCGATCTAACACATTTTTACCACAGGTGTCTCTAGTTCAAATATAAGATGTTTTGCCAACTTTGAAGAAAATCTGTTAAAATATGTGGTATCTAGAGTGAAAAGAATCAAATCGGGAGCGAAATTTATATGGGAGCTATATATAAATCTGAACCGATCTAACACATTTTTGCCACAGGTGTTTCTAGTTCAAATATAAGATGTTTTGCCAATTTTGAAGAAAATCTGTTAAAATATGTGGTATCTAGAGTGAATAGAGTCAAATCGGGAGCGATATTTATATGGGAGCTATATATAAATCTGAACCGATCTAACACATTTTTACCACAGGTTTTTCTAGTTTAAATATAAGATGTTTTGCCAATTTTGATGAAAATCTGTTAAAATATGTGGTATCTAGAGTGAAATGAGTCAAATCGGGAGCGAAATTTATATGGGAGCTATATATAAATCTGAACCGATCTAACACATTTGTACCACAGGTGTTTCTAGTTCAAATATAAGATGTTTTGCCAATTTTTAAGAAAATCTGTTAAATATGTGGTATCTAGAGTGAAAAGAGTCAAATCGGGAGCCAATTTATATGGGAGCTATATATAAATCTGAACCGATCTAACACATTTTTACCACTGGTGTTTCTAGTTCAAATATAAGATGTTTGCCAATTTTGAAGAAAATCTGTTAAAATATGTGTCTAGAGTGAAAATATGTATCTAGAGTGAAAAGAATCAAATCGGGAGCGAAATTTATATGGGAGCTATATATAAATCTGAACCGATCTAACACATTTTTACCACAGGTGTTTCTAGTTCAAATATAAGATGTTTTGCCAATTTTGAAGAAAATCTGTTAAAATATGTGGTATCTAGAGTGAAAAGAATCAAATCGGGAGCGAAATATGAATCTGAACCGATCTAACACATTTTTACCACAGGTGTTTCTAGTTCAAATATAAGATGTTTTGCCAATTTTGAAGAAAATCTGTTAAAATATGTGGAGTGAAAAGAGTCAAATCGGGAGTGAAAGTCGTATAGGGCCTATATCTAAATCTGAACCGATTTCCTTCAAATTAAATATCGTTCGTCCCTATCCCGAAAAACTTCATTGTGCAAAGTTTCATTTGGTTCTGTCGACAATTGCGACCTGTATCGTGATTACAAGAATAGATGGACGGACAGACAGACAGACGGACATTGCTAAATCGACTCAGAAAGTGATTCTAAGTCGATCGGTATAATTAACAATGGGTCTATCTCCCTTCCTTTTGGGTGTTACAAACAAATGCACAAAGACATAATACTCTCGTGGAGTGTATAAACATAAACATTTTCGTGTTATCTTAAGGTACTTCTAGGAAATTGGCAGACTCTGTGGAATATAATCCATGGTGGAGGGTATATAAAATTCGGTCCAGCCGAACTTAATGCCTTTTTTACTTGTTATTATTTTCATTGAAGACCTTTTGGAACAGATTCCGAAACCACAGAACAAGCCTTCAAGAAATTGAAGACAAATGACGATTTATGGATGAGAATGGGGTCGAATTAACAGATTTTATGCATTTGTTGTCTCATAAGCGAATCACTGATTCGGAGACGTCATAAATTTCTATGAACGGTGGGCATGAATAACGTGACCATCTCTTATTGGACAAAAAGCGGGATTTGGCGGGATTTTGTAGAAAAAAAGCGGGATCGTGAAAATCTAACCAAAAAAATTTAAACATAAAAAACTACGCTTTATCTGTATTATAAATTAAAATGTCTGTGCTTAAAATATGACTGCCTGACCTTGTGGGCGTGCAAATAATTTTTTCAAATTCGTACTCTAGGGTGACAAAACTGCTATATAAGGAATCATGAACTTCGGGCAGTGCAGCCTGTGTGTGTAGACAATTTTTTAAAACAGTAAAAAGTCGACAGGCTAGAATCGGCAATACTGTGAAATTCACTCCATGGTGGAGGGTATATAAGATTAGTCATGAACGAACTTAACTCTATTTTACTAGTTTCTTTTTATCAATTTTTCAGAGTACTGCTATCTTCAAAATGTAAAGAAATCTACACATAATTTGTATTTTGAATTGTAGTATAAAGAGCTTAATATCAGGGTAGAATTTCATGGTGGTATATTTTGTTAATCTACAGGTGTTTGTATCATTACGGTGTCCATTCATAAACTGTTTGACATTGAATAAAACATTTGAAAAACGCAGCATTGTATTACATTTTATCAAAATATAGATTAAATTACTATTAATAATCTTAAATTTTCCTTAAAACTAGAGCAAATATTTAGAGTTAAGTAAAGATTAATTAAATATTTTAGGAATTGTGGATTTTTTCGTTTACCAACAAATTTTTAAGTGCCAATTTTTAATCGATATTCTAACAAAAATAGTCTAAAACGAAAAAGCGAGATAAAGTGGGACTTTTTGTAAAAAAGCGAGATTATGCGGGATGGAAAATTAAAGCGGGACTGGACATCAAAAAGCGGGATGGATGGTCACCTTAGGCATGAATATACATTGTGATGTTCGCTGGGCAACATATGTTGTTGACTATCGACCACATGATCGACATCAGCTGATGTTGGTGTGGGGAAGACCGACCATATGATCGACATTACCTGATGCACAAATGACAATATGTGACATCAACATGCAGATGGCGTTGTTGTTTGTACGATTATCAAAGTTGTGTTTGCGTACTTCGTATGAAGCAGAAATACGTGCTAAAATAAAAATATTAAAAACCATAGTTTGTGTTGCTTTTATAAATCGTCTCCCCTAGACGGAGTCTCCACCAAACTGGTCGGATTCTGCTCATAGGTTTATTTCATATTTATCGACCTCTTTGGCTACAATGCAGTGAATAATTCGGTCATTCACTTAAAACCACCTGCCCCAACCACGACATTAACTTCCTGTGTCCTCATTTAACTTATCACATCACATTACATTAGACAAAAAACAAAAATCTTTAAGTTGACTTACACATTCCACCCCCATTGCGGGCATAATTTAACTTGACACTATTTACGAAATCTAAATCTCATTAAGGCAAGTGTCACTTGACTTCCATCGTCAGCTTCGAACATGTCAATGCAATCACCACAAATTACCGACAAACTCCACTCTATCACGCATAATGCCAGTTTCACTTATTACTTGGCGCTGATAACAGCGACAAAACGATTTTCTGGTTGATTCCAAGCCGCCGATGACAGGACTGATTGATTTTCTGGTCGGGCGTGGTGGTTTGATTTGTAGTTAAGGCAACTTAACGCGACACTGGTCGGGTGATGACATCGTCGATAGGCAAGTTTAACAATTTAATTAAGGAAGTTATCTCTCGGGTGAAGGCGTAACGACAGGCAGGCGGACAAGCGGAACACTTGGTTCTCTGGAAGGGAGTAACTACTGATTGGGATGCATGGGGCGAGCTAAAGTGAACGATGGAAAGTTTACGTGGCAAAGTTAGAAATGCTGTCGATTGGTTTAGTTTGTTACTTGCTCGCAATATTTCCTTAACCTCGATAGTTGCTTAAGATTTAATTAGAGTTAATCTCATGAACTTGTAACATCGGAAAGAATATTTATGTTTTTTATATGGACACAAATTATCTATGGTAGGAGAACGATATCGCCAAGCAGTCAGTGTGTTCCATTTAACAAATTTTCGAATAGCAGACTAAACCAGCTTCCTTTCGACTGGGTTTTCCGGCTTTTATTTCCACACAAATAAACTATAAAACATAATGCAGCTGTATGCATATGAGTCAATCCAGGTCGAACCGTGTCAAATCATACCTGAAAACCTCAGCAAAGATTACTAATTAAAAATATTTTATACACGACCTATGACAAAATTTTAAGATTTTATTTGCACAGTTATTGTCATTGCAATTTCCACAAAAAATTAAAATATACACTTGTATTACTTGTATTTCGCAATTGGTTTAACCAATTCTTCTTCTTTACTTTGTTTGAAAGTTATTCATTAATACTATAATCCTATGGATAATTTATTACTATTCAGGGTATGTTTTATAGAAATTTGATTTTTTTATTTTTCGATTTTTTAAAACAAGTAAGTTTCAGTCGGTTAAACCGACTTATATTTACCCTCAGTCTCAGAATTCCAAGCATTTCCCAGCAAAAAAAATGGAAGTACTGCTGTAGACAACACATTTTAATCGCATCTCAAAATCCAAATGTGCATGTTCCCGCCTTTTCCATAATATGTAACATTTTACGAATAGAATTTTTACAAGTGAATGGGAACGAAAAACTTTTTTACTTTTATAAATAAACATAACGGCTGTTTTTCTTTAAGCCGGGATAACAAGATGCGATAGCAAAAACGTTAATAAAAATTTAATTTTTTTGCTCACAATAAAAAATAATTTTGTTCGTCAACTACAATATATATATCTATATGTCTATATGTCATTTTTTAAAAAAAAATACAAACGAAAACACTAAAACTAAATTATTTTTTCAAAATTTGTTTTCACACACACATTGATATTGCTATTGGCGACAATTTTAAAAAATTTTTATTTTGAGTGAAATTTTAATATTTTATTTAGATTTTTGTTTTCGCAGCTTAGGTATCCAGTGTTAAGAAAACTGTCATATTGTTTAATTTGTATAATTTTAACAATTTAAGAATTGTTGCTTAAAATATACAATTTTTTCTTTTTCGAACACGTGGAGTTAAAAGGGTTCTCGCTAATCTCGACATAAATAAATCTCCAGGAACGGATGGCATTTCAGCACTTGTCCCCTTCGTAATCTTTTCAACCTTGCATACCCTGCAGGGGTTTTCCCAGCGCGTTGGAAGATTGCGAACATCCAGCCCATCCCTAAAAAGGGTGAGGCTAATAATCCTGCTAACTATCGACCGATCGCGATTTGCTCTGCGCTTTCGAAGGTTATGGAGGGTATGGTTAACCACCATCTTGTGAGGTATTTAGAAACTAATGACTTACTTAATGATCGACAGTATGGCTTCCGTAGGAATCGATCTACGGGAGACCTGATGACACTGCTATCCGAAAAGTGGAATCGATCTATTCACAAGCTTGGTGAGAGTAAGGTCGTTCCTCTAGATATCTCCAAGGCCTTTGATAGAGTTTGGCACGGCGCACTCATATCAAAGCTTATCGCTTTTGGTGTTGGTAGTGACTTCTCTCGATTTATATCGAGCTTTCTCAGAGATCGCACTATACATGTTGTTGTAGATGGGTTCTCATCCGACGAGCATAGGTTAACCGCAGGAGTACCACAGGGCTCTGTCCTTTCCACCTCCCTTTTTCTTATTTTCATCGACGACCTCTTCGATCGGACTATGAATCCAATATACTCAATCGCGGATGACAGCAACCTCTGTCATTCATACTCATTCGATCATAGATCAAGATCGTCAAGAAATTGCGGATAAAAGGCGATTGATGGATGAGTCACTTAGCCAGAATTTGATGGCCATTTCTGAATGGGGCCGAGAGAATAGAGTAGATTTTAATGCACGTAAGACCCAGTGCTCCTTGTTGTCTCACAAGCGATTCACTGATCCAACGGTGTCGTCGATTTTAATGAACGGTGTAGATATTGAGCAATCAGATGCTCTCGATGTTCTCGGCATGAAAATACAACGTGATGTTCGTTGGACAAAACATGTATTTGATGTGTCGAAAGATGCCTTCAAATGTTTAGGCGTTTTAAAAAGATGTAAGAAATATTTCACACCCTCTGATCTTCTCAATATCTACACTACCTACATCAGACCAAAGATGGAATACAACTCCCATATATGGTCGGGAGCTCCAGCTTCATCACTGGAGCTACTTGACCGTGTCCAGAGGAGGGCGATGGTGTTGATAGGTGACGGTAGGATATCCAATTCTATTGTCTCCCTTGAACACCGTCGTAATGTTGGTTGTGTGTCATTGTTCTATCGATAATTTCATGGTGTTTGTTCTTCGGAAATTCGTGATCTTATACCGCCCGTGAGAACGTTCGGTAGAGATACGTGACTCTCCAGGAACGCTCACCCATTTGTTGTCGATTGGACAACCGGCCGCACTACACATTACAGAATAAATTCGTTCTTCGCCCGTACTATCCGTATGTGGAATCGACCTCCAATTACGACATTCAGAGATTCAAATCAAATGTCAACAGACACTACTCCCACTTTCCTCCTTCCAATACCTTATCTTCCTTCTATCAACGCAATGCACTGCATTTATACGGGACATCCCCTGAGTGTTGGTTCAGTGAAAAAAAATGTATTGCTTTATTAATGCATTTCAAATATTTTATTTTTTTATTAATTATTAATACTACATAATATCCAGCAGTGTTCACTAATTTAATGCTAATTGAATTAAATTTTAATGCTAAATAAATATTTTGTCAAGTTTCCTATTGTCAGAAATGGAAACTAGTGAAAAAGCGATACATTTGCATAAATTTAAGAGCATCATCTCTTAGATCTGCGGTTATGTTCCTGACATCTTGAGACAGTTAATTTTCATCCAAAATCAAAAATAACCAACCCATACGGGCTGAAATTACACTAATTGTAACCCAAAATGCTACAAGAAATATAAAAAATGGAAATTCTGAATCGAATGGGATGTACAGTGTTTCCCCATAGCATAAACATTTCGAGGTATATTTTGCTTCACTACAAAAAATCAATGGGCGGGCGATTGTTTAAAAATATATTTATATTTTATTTTTAGAAATTTGTAGAGAATAAAATAGATTAAAAATTAAAAAATATATATAGATATGTTTTTCAGGACATTCAAGAATATTTTTAATTTTAGAGTACTTGATATAAAAGGAAGGAAAGATAATAACTTAAGTTATCATATCAGTACCGAAGCAAACGCCCCATAGTATCTCCTTTGGACCATTGTTAAACTCGAACCATGTGCAACTTTGGTGTGAGTGGAACGCAATAATATATATAATAGAATATATGTGCCAAATTTTGTTAAAGTCTGTGATGATGAATTTCCAAAACCATAACTTTTGAGTCGTTTTTTTTTTTGATGGAACTACCCGATGAACGTTGATAACTTTTGTTGTCTAAATGATATTGACACAATTTTATTGCAGGAGAATTGGTGGTTATTAGAAAAATAAAACAAGTATTAAGTTTTGTTTAAAAAATATTAAATTTAAAAAATTTAATTTTTTGATTTTATTTCTGCACAGAGCTACCTATATATGCACTCTATATACTCGGGAAATTTTACGGTGACGTTTCCAGTAGGTTCTGAGATATCAGCAAAATTTGTGAAAATGCTATTGTGTATTTAAAATTTTCAAAGCTCGATAGCACTTTCTAAATATTAGTGAGAAAAAAATAAAATATCCTATATTTGTTTCTTAATAAAATAATAAAATTAATAATAAAAAAGTGCAAAAATAAGAACCACCCTAATATCAGACCCTGCAACCTCAATGTCATTACAAGGTGTTTGTTATCAATAATTACCTAAAAATGAGATTGAAAATATAACACAACACAGTTCGAAATTTATATTTTTAGTATATAAAATATTTGCGAGGGTCATATGTATGGGGCTATATCAAAATATTGGCACATGAGTTCCACTTTCACAATAAATGTTTCTACGTGAAACATGATCAAAAACATACATAGAAACATACCAAATTTGAACGAAATCGCCCAAAACAGGCACAGTTGAAATCCACTTTTTTCGACATTTACTTATACAATATTTCCTTGTCAGCTATTAAATTTCAACATTATTAGAAATAGTTATGTAAAGAAAGTGTTCGGTTGAACATGGATTAATCGAATTGCCGGTGCCATATAAATCCGCTTACTATCTGCATTCACAATATACCCTATTGGTGTCTTTGCTGCTGCATTTGCATTTGCTATTGTCACATTCCATACATCCCTAAATAAGACCCGCCGATGGTAGGTAGAGGTACACGTAATTCATATCAAACCACCAAAGCATTTGAACACGTTCGAACATGCGAACTACGGCAAAACTGTTGTGTTGCGTCACAGTGTTTATAAATTATGAATATTTATGAACACATACAGACCCACCCCAGGCATAACAACAAACAACCTGTCAGGGTGACGTATACGTACACATAACTCATACGCACACATGTGTCTGTACTCATCCATCCATACGGTAGTGCACACACATATTTGCTCAGTCATAGCTCATTTATGTATGTATAAGTGACTAAGTGTGTGCATCTATAAATACTGTTATCATTGAATTAATACTGTTGTCACAGCCATCCAATATATGTTGTTCGTCACATTGTCTCGAGAACATGTCAAACAAAAGTTCGTCCACATATGAATATGTTGGAATTACATCATTTAATTTGTGTTATTTAAGAAAAAACTTAATATTTCTAAAATTATGACTGCGAATAAGATTTATGGAGTTTCGAAATTTAGTTCATTTAAAAACTATGAAGTATATGTTGACTTTGAATGAGATAAAATTCAACATTTGAAATTATGCGGCAAATAAAAACTTATAAAACTATTAAGTTGATGTCTCATTTGTATGGTAACATATAAGTGGATACTTGAAAAGCTACAGGGTAATAAATCTAAAGAAAAGCCAAAAAAAAGTATTATTATATAAAATGAAGTTGAGAAAGTAAAACAAATAAGGCAATCCCATTGCACAGTATTAATTTTCAAATTTCGCTGCAAAGAAATGTCAGCGAAATCATCTATAACATTTATAAAAAATATTTAATTTTTATGTACCAAGATTGCTTTATGATTATGATTACTAAAAATTTTACACACCGAGTCAAAATTCGCCAAGAAATTGAAATCTGTGGCTTCTAACGGAAGGAAGGCGCATCTGTATGGGGGCTCTATCTATATGGACCACTTAATACAGACCCTGTTTAGATGAAATACCAAGTAATATAGATTATATACATATAACCAATTCTAGATGAAATGTAACAATAAACAATATCGGTTAAAATATGTATATTTAAGCGACTTTCTTCATAAAAGTTTCAACGAGTTGTATAAAATTTGAAAAAAGTGGTAAAAATGTATGATTTTTAGAGGAACATAAAAACGGAATAGTAATTTGTATGAAGGTCATATATAAAGCTGATGTCACATTGAATAGCGTCTGTCCTTGGCCTGGAAAAGTTTCATCAACTGATATTTGTTAAGATCGGAAAGTAATTGTTACCTGACGGACAGAATGACATGGCTAAATTGATTGAAGGATTGAAACGAAGGATCTCTCTTCCTTCTGGGTCGTGAATGTATTCCAATGCCGTTCAATGTCTTTCACCAAAAAAAACTTTTAATTTTTAAATATAATAATTCATTTCAATGTATTTTTACGCAAATCGTCCGGCTTGACATGCAATGAACCATATGTGTTCGTAAATTCTTTACATACTTTTTATACAGTATTCTCGGGAACACGGTTTTATATGTGTCGGTTAGTATGATAGTGGTCTAAGTCAAAAAAATATTTTTCCACCGAAGCGTAAAATTTTTTTCTTAGAATTCTTCGAACCTTTTCACCGCATTCCGTGCTTTTGCAAAAAAGACCTCCAAGAGAACCAGTATCTTCATGGGGTGCACTGACGCAAATCGGTTCTATTTTAACCCACAATAATACTACCAACTTATAACAACACGATATCTTATATTTAGGGACAGGTACAGGTTTGTAACACAAAGAAATAATCGAGCTAGACCCACCTTTAAGTATACCGATCGGCTTAGAATCGCCAGCTGAGTCGATTTAACGATGTCTGTCTGTCCGTCCGTCTGCTGTCCATCTAAGCTTGTTCGCACTCTACAGGTCGCAATTGTTGTCCGATTGTCATGAAACTTGGCAGAATTTATTTTTTCTGGACAAGGACCATCGGTATTGAATTTGGAGGAAATCGGTTCAGATTTAGATATAGCCCCCATACAAATGTCGCTCCCGATTTCACTTTTTCCGCTTTAGAAACCATATATTGTACCCGATTTTCTTTAAAATTGGCACAACATTTTATAATCGAACTAAGAACACCTATGCTGAAAGTGGGTACGATCGGTTCAGATTCCCGATTTCACTTTTTCCGCTTTAGATACCATATATTGTACCCGATTTTCTTTAAAATTGGCACAACATTTTATAATTCAACTAAAAAACCTATGATGAAAGTGAGTAAGAACGGTTCAGATTTAGATATAGCCCTCATACAAATGTTGCTCCCGAATGTTTAACCGATTTTGACCAAACTTTACATATTACATTTCACCAATAAACATACATTGTGAAAGGGGGTCACATCGTTCCAGAGGTACATACGCAGGGAGTGGTGTAGGGTATAGGTATAGGGTATAGTCGGCCCCGCCGACTTTAGCCTTTCCTTACTTGTTATTACCTTTCGTGTAATTTTCGTACAAATTTCAAGTAATTTCATTTTGTTGTTTATGAAATCAACTTCAGCGGTAGAGTAGGTACCATTTGTATCCCACTTGAAGTGTTGAAGAGGACCCGAATGAATCGATTCGCCACCGTGCACAGCAATTGGAATTATTGAAGGAAACATTCGATGAGCGCATAATTTCGCGGAATGGACCTGTCAATTGGCCACCAAGATCGTGTGATTTGACACCATTGGATTATTTAAACATTAATGGCATAAAATTATCCTTCCAATAAAGCCAAATTGATGGACATTAAAACGATTTTCTTGTGTTTTATTTCAATTCGAAGTTCTATACCTCAATAAAAAACACCCTTTATTACTCCTCTATAACCCATATTTAACATCAGAAGTTTTTCAACTTTTGCAGATTATATTATATTTCAACTAAGAATACATACTATGAAAGTCAAATATATGTGTCCATACTTTGGTATAACCCCCATTCTACTCTGTTACAGCTTTAGAAACTACAACTTACATCGGATCTTGATCAAGTTTTTCAGATCATGATATATTTCCACTAGGAATACCTACCGTGAATAAGAGCTGTATAGGCCCATGTTTTGGCACATAGCCCGCCCTAAAATGTCCGTCCGATTCATCCTTCACCGCTGTATAATCTACATTTGTCATTTTTCCAGATCATGTTATATTTTCTTTACTCGGAATATCTGCAGGAAATTTTTATTAATTATCTTATTATTGACCATATTCGTTAAATTTAGTCAAATTGAATTGATGAATTTATAGTACATTGTATAATTTATATGAACTTCATAAAATTGATCGCTTTAGTAATAAAATCGTGGTATATACGCAGGGAGTGGTGTAGGGTATTATATAGTCGGCCCCGCCCGAATTTAGCCTTTCCTTACGTGTTGTAATTAAATTAATTTTATAACTCCACAAAGAAATAACTTTCAAACGCATATTCGAGCGCCAAAATATCTTACTATAAGAAAGATATTTGTCATAAGCTATAGAATATAGAAAACGGTAGCCGCAGTAGTATGAAGCAATTCGCTGGAAATTCGACAAAACAAAATATATTGGGTGGGCCATTTAAAATTTTAAATTAGAATCGGCTATAAAAATGTACTGATTATTTTTTTAAGTTTCTGGTGTTATTGGAAAGGTTGAACTTTGTCATTCAATAATGGAACACAATATGATTCATATGACTAACACGGCTGGCTCGGTAGTACCTATCCGATCAACCTAATTTTTCAGTACAGCCCAAAATCCAAACCAAACAGTGACCCGTTGTGGAGGCATTGACTTCCCAATAGTCACCTGTGGGTTCTCTGAACTCAATATGCCGCAATTTTGCTTATTGCCATATACACCGAAATGAAAATGAGCTTCTCGAAAATTTTCCACGTACAGTTTGCGTTAAAGACTCACTACTTTGGAAGTAAGTTTTTAATATTTAATATTTTTAATATTTCAAATTTCAAACACAAAAGTAAAATAAAGATAAAAATTAATTTTATTCTACCCTCCAAAGTCAAAGTAATCGGTAGTTCAAATTTAAAATTTTAAAAGGCCCTCCCTATATATGTATCTAATATCACATAAAAAAATTCCTTACTTTCGTTCTTATCGTCTCACCCATTTCATATTTTTTGCATATCTGAAATTACAGTTTTATAAAAAAATACAAATTTGTAAACTTTTATTTAAATCGGATAACACAAACGAAATTTCTATTCCGCTTCACTATGAAGTAATCATAACCGTTTTGTATAAATGTGAGTGAATTCCATTGATATCCTCAAGCAGATATTGAAAGACCATAATCACTAGACCTGTAAAAATTCGAAAAAAGAAATTACAACGTCGTTAAATATGCAATTTCTTTTTAAGGAATGGGAAATGCAATAATTGATTTGTTCACGTTATAAAACATATTAGAAGGTTTTGATTCAACCACATACCTTCAACATACCTTATTGTGTGACCAGTCGCAATTATCTGAAGAATTGTATGATAATCACTCGTAAATTATGTACGAAAAATCTTAATTATTTTTAAAATAGTGTTCAATAAAGAAACCGATTGTTCCTTTGCGTGACACTTTTTTAAAAGGCCTGAAATTTGAACACATTTTTTCAAAAACATGAATATACAATGTTACTACCAATTGTAACTAGACAAATGTACATTTCCAAATCTCAATTCCAAAGGTACAAGAATACATTCTTATAGATACTCACTCATAGGCGCCATTCCCTTGACCAAAGATAAGCCCGGCAATCCATATCATCTCTAACTGAGCGAAATTTCACTAAAATCGAATCTGCCGTTTCTAAACGGCGAGATATATTTTCATATGTTCTCGTACTATGCGCCGTATCTTCCTCTCCTTGACAATATCCAATGACTTATACAAAATGCTATGTAAATATTACTTATAAATTGTTTTTTGTTTCCTTTCTCCCCTTCTCTTCGATTCATTGTCCGCACGTGTTGGAATAATATGATGACTTCCGTGGCTGCGGGTGATGGCCGTATGAATTAAATATATCAAAGTAAAACTTTTATTTTTACATTTAAATGTAATTTCATAAAAAACAGGTATCATTTGGAGTATTTATACACTCCACGAGAGTATTATGTCTTTGTGCATTTGTTTGTAACACCCAAAAGGAAACGAGATAGACCCATTGTTAATTATACCGATCGACTTAGAATCACCTTTTGAGTCGATTTAGCAATATCCGTCCGTCCGTCCGTCTGTCCATCTATTCTTGTAATCACGATACAGGTCGCAATTGTAGACAGAACCAAATGAAACTTTGCACAACGAAGTTTTTATGGATAAGGACGAACCCTATTTAATTTGAAGAAAATCGGTTCAGATTTAGATATAGCCCCCATACGAATTTCACTCCCGATTTGACTCTTTTCACTCCAGATACCACATATTACAACAGGTTTCCCTTAAAATTGGCAAAACATCTATTGCAACTAGAAACACGTGTGGTAAAAATGTGTTAGATCGGTTCAGATTTATATATAGCTCCCATACAAATTTAGCTCCCGATTTGACTTTTTCCGCTCTAGAGACCTCATATTTCACTTGATTTGCTTCAAATTACCTTGCATTACCTTATAATTCTACTAGAAATATCTGTGTTGGAAATGGGTTAAATCGGTTCAGATTTAGATATAGCTCCCATACAAATTTCGCTCCCGATTTGACTTTTTCCGCTCTGGAAACGACATATTGTATCAGATTGTCTTCAGATTTGGTAAAACATCTTATATTTCCACTAGAAACACCCATGGTGAAAATAGGGCAAATCGGTTCAGATTTATATATAGCCCCCATACAAATGTCGATCCCGATTTGACATTTTCCTCTGTAGAAACCACATATTGTACTCGATTTTCTTTAAATTTGGCACAACATCTTATAATCTTACTAGAAACGCCAGTGCTGAAAGTGGGTAAGATCGGTTCAGATTTAGATATAGCCCCCATACAAATGTCGCTCCCGATTTGACATTTTCCTCTGTAGAACCCACATATTGTACTCGATTTTCTTTAAATTTGGCACAACATCTTATAATCTTAATAGAAACACCTATGCAGAAATTGGGTAAGATCGGTTCAGATTTAGATATAGCCCCCATACAAATGTCGCTCCGATTTGACTTTTGCCGCTTTAAAAGCCACATATTGTGTTCGATTTTCTGTAAATTTCGGACAACATCTTATAATCTAACTAAATAAAACTATGGTGAAAGTGGGTAAGATCGGTTCAGATTTAAATATAGCCCAAATACAAATGTTGCTCCCAAAAGTTTAACCGATTTTGTCCAAACTATACATTTTATATATCTAAATCTGATCCAATTTACCCACTCTCACCATAGATATATCTAGCTGAAATATAAAGTGTTGTGCCAAATTTGAGGAAAATCGGGTAAAATATGTGGTCTCTAGATCGAAAAAAGTCATATCCGATCTTACCCGAATTCACTATAGGTGTTATTAGTAGGATTATAAGATGTTCTGACAAATTTAAAGAAAATTGGTAGATATATTTGTATGCTGGCTATATCTAAATCTGAACCGATTAAATTCAATAGCGTTCGTCCTTCATCCACAAAACTTACTTGTGCCAATTTTTGTTAAGATCGGACAATAATTACGACCTGTTCTTTGATTACAAGAATAGATGGCCAGACAGACAGACGGATATTGCTAAATCAACTCAGAAAGTGATGCTAAGCCGATGTGTATAATAAGCGATGGGTCTAACTCGTTTCCTTTTGGATGTTACAAACAAATGCACAAAGACGCTGAATTTTATATACCCTCCTCTTTGAAGATAAGAAGTAGCCGTCCACATTATGAACACTGCACTATGATAAGAAGATTTTGATGATGGTATATCCGAAACTCATCCATTTTTTAACCCTTTTGCTCCATTATTCTTGGAATATTTATGAGAACATATTACTTTGCATAGCTTCTGTGACTTTTAGGACTCATTTCATTATGCTTTTAAAGGACGCTAAGTAAACTACAAAAAACCAGCAGCTACGAAAAAACAACGGCCACTGTGATAATACTTTTTAAAAGGATTATACAGTACATCTTATCCTATCCTTCGCTTTCGTTGTAGTGGAAAAGTTTATGCGAAACATTATCCTAAGACGCACGAACAAAATGCAACAAACGAACTCTCCAAAGAGTTATTATGAATTCTTATTCGTCCTCCCTTTCCAACAGGCATTCTTCTGGCATTCAATCATTCACATTTTCCAAAGAATCCACTCTGCTCGTTTGAGCTCCTGTTTCCCACCTACTTCGTCCTCATGTTCGTGCTCATCTTAAGTTAAAGTTTGAGATTTGTTTGGTTTCAACAAAAGTAACAGTACTTTGATTCATAATCTTACGGTACCTTGAGTGAGGAATGATTGAGGGATGGTTACCTAACTTTGTGCAGAATCAGAATGCACATATTAATGCATACCTTTAAGGGAGTATAATAAGCAATATGGAAAAATTGCATTCGACTTTTTCACAGAAACAGTGTGTTCTGTTCGGTATCCTTCCCCCTCGATGTTATCCTTTTGCACTGGCACATTTATATTTTTATATTTTATCATCATAGACAAAAGCTAAAAGCCACCGCTGTAGCCATTATGCCAGAGAATACGAGTAGAAAAGCCAAACTTCTCAGGCGTTGTTCTTCTCTATGTGTCTCCATCATCGTTGATGTCGCCTCGTCACCTCTCAGCCCAATGTGGCAACATCACTTTTGTCATTTTGCAGCACAACCACAAGCATTTTTGAAATGAACAAGATTTCTTTGGATTTACTTCATTCTTCTTCAAGTTTTCGAAAGTTTGTTTTTCGTTTAAAAAACAAGAAAAGCAAATAAAGGCAAAACTTAAACACTCTCCAGTGCAGTGATGCAATTTGCAACGACGTTTCGAATAAGGTCCGGACAAATATGTTGTCAGCATTTTGTCCAATTCAAGTAATGTTTTTTAGAGCAATTAGTAAAATATTTAATAGAATGAAGAAAACGTTGTCCTTACGACAAAAGGATGTACATTGAAATGTATAGTACGAGAAATTTGAAAAAAAAATAATGCCACAAATTTTTGACAGAGTCGTTACTGCAGAGAAAGTGGTTTGAGGTTTGCAATGTGAACTTTAACTTTATTTTTGGTTAGTTAGAAAATAATGTAATGAGATTATATCGAAAGAATAATATGGGAGAACTTTTTAATAATACATTCGTTCTATTGGCAGAAATCCAATCTAAGAGAGAAGAAGAGAAATAGTTTTAATTGGAATAAACACTCATTGGTCACCATGCCGAATAATATATTGATTTCGAAGAGATGGTAATATATGTGGATACTTACAATACAAAATATATGTATTTGTATTATTGACCTAACTATCAATAATTTCCCAGATAAAACTCGAATGAAAGATTTTCTAATCAAATGAAACAAAACTAAAGTATCATCTAATAATCAAAATAGGAAAGAAGGGTTTCTCAAAATAACTCCAATGAAGTAGTGCTAATTAATAACACAGTGCTACAAAACATACTTAGAAATACCAGCTACAATTGTTATATCCTCCAAATCCAGGATGGTGGAGGATATTCAATCCGTTTTTAATACCTTGAAATATCGTCCTGAGACCCTGTAAAGTACATATATTCTTGATCGTCATAAAATTCTAAGACGATCTAACCATGTACCTCCGTCCTAAACGAAAGGAGCCAGAACGTCTAAATTTTCCCAGAATACTTCTAATAGTTGTGGATGAAAATATCCCTAATATTTCGAGTACTTAAGCATGATTTTTGAATATGTATGCTCATATTTGCTTGATATTTGGTTTGTACATTCCCCTTATAGCAAAAATGTGCACAATAATGTCATTCTTATTTGTAGGGGGTGAAATGGGGAAAAAGGAGATACCAAAATTTGAGTGGATACGTAATATAAAAGTATTTTCTTACAAATTCGTACTTTTAAGGGGTAAAATGGGAAAAGGGGTAAACTTGAAAGAGAAGATAAAAATTGTACTGAGCAAACAAAATCGGATACATTCCTCTGAATGCGTAGACACAAAAAATAAAAAGGATTTTCCAAATTCGTACTTTCAAGGGATATAAGGGAGCGATAAAAATGGAGCCGACTAAACGGCTACAGCTAGAATGATGAAATTCGGAGATACTTTTCCACATTCGTACTTTCTTTACTTTTACGACAAAAATGGGTAGAATCATGAAGTAAGGTTACATACACAGTATAGTACGTGAGAGATAATGGATTTTCAAAATTAATACTTTTGGAAATAAAATAGGAAGGGAAATGTAACCAACCAAACGGCTGTAGCTAAAAATGCGCCCACTGTCCCCAATAGTTGCGGCATTTCAGCATTTTTGATGATTGCTGCCTTATATATATTTTTATACACTCCACCTCCAGGATGGGGGTCATTCCGTTTGTAACACCTTGAAATATCGACCTGAGACCCTATAAAGTATATATATTCTTGATCGTCATAAAATTCTAAGACGATCTAGCCATGTCCGTCCGTCTGTTGAAAGCACGCTAGCATCTAAACGAAAGGAGCTAGAACGTTCAGATTTTCTATAAATGCGTCTAATAGTCGTAGATCGGTTGGGATTGAAACTGACCGAAATCACAAATTTTTCCCTCACAAGGACTAAAAATACCCATAAAATTTTAGCGTATTTAAGCATGTATTTTGAATATGTCTGTTTATATTTGCTTGATATCTGGTATGCGCATTCCCCTTTAAAGCAAAAACGTGCACCATATTATTTGTAGGGGGTGAAATGGGACAAAAAGGGAAAAAATGGTACTTATTAAACGACAAAAGATAGAAACACGAAATTCGGTGTGTACATTCCTCTATTTGAGTAGATACATAATATAAAAGTTTTTTTTCCAAATTCGTACTTTTAAGGGGTAAAATGGGAATAGAGGGATAAAAATGGTACTAACAAAACGGCTGTACCTAGAATAATGAAATTCGGTGTATACATTCCTCTGATTGCATAGACAAGTAAAATACACGGATTTTTCAAAATTCGTACTTTTTGGGGTTAAAATGAAAAATGGGGATAAAAATAGTACCAATCAAATGACCGCAGCTAGAGTCATGAAATTCGGAGTATACATTCCTCTGACTGCGTAGACACGCAAAATAAAGAGTTTTTTTTCCAAATTTGTACTTTTTCTTTTACGGCAAAAATGGTTGAATCATGAAGTTAAGTTATTTTGCACTAAGTGCGTGAGATAATGGATTTTCAAGATTTGTACTTTTGGAATTAAAATAGAATGAAATACAACCTACTGTAGCACCCACTATCTACCAATATTTATGGTCTTTAAGCTTTTTGAAAATGACGTATTGGTAGCCTTGCCATATAAGCGTGGTTTGAGATAATTAAAATATTACATTTATAATAAAATTATTTTTTCAATATTTGTTTTGGTTTGGGTATTAAAAAAATTATATTTTTCTGTAATATCACTGCACTTCTACGAAAACCGAAAACCTCTGTGGAATGCAATCCATGGTGAAGGGTATATAAAGTTCGGCCCGGCCGAACTTAACGCTGTTTTTACTTGTTTTAATTAACTTGCTGTATTATTTCGATATATATAGTGTAAACATATTGGTAGACTTATCTTATAAGCGTGTTTTAAAATAATTAAAATTGTATATTTATTACAAAATTTAACATTTTCCTGTGATGTTACTGCACTTCTACGAAAATCGACAGTCTCTATGGAATCCAAACCATGGTAGAGGGTATATAAAGTTCGGCCCTGCCAAACTTAACGCCATTTTAGTTGTTCTGCTATGTGTTGTCGACTAAAACCAAAATCTTGACTTACGGGTAAAAAATTGGGGTTGCGTACTATTGAAGGCTGTATGTAACTCTCTTTGTGCAGGCGAATTGGAATGATTTATTTGATTGCTAATATGCAACTAAAACATCTATACCCCGAAAATTAATTGCTGCAAACACACCTATACACATACGTGAAAACATATTTAGTTCGCAAGTGAGGATTTTTATACACTCCGCGAGAGTATTATGTCTTTGTGCATTTGTTTGTAACACCCAAAAGGAAGGGAAGGGAGGGAATCTATTTAGCAATGTCCGTCTGTCTGTCCGTCCATCTATTCTTGTAATCACGATACAGATCGCAATTGTAGACAGAACCAAATGAAACATTGCACAACGACGTTTTTTGGGATAAGGACAAACGCTATTTAATTTGAAGAATATCGTTTCATACTAATTTCACTCCTATATGACTTTCACTCCCGATTTGACTCTTTTTACTCTTAACAGATTTTCTTCAAAATTGGCAAAACATCTTGTATTTGAACTAGAAACACCTGTGTTAAAAATGTGTTAGATCGGTTCAGATTTATATATAGCTCCCATACAAATTTCGCTTCCGATTTGACTTTTTCCGCTCTAGAAACCACATATCTTATCATATTGTCTTCAGATTTGGTAAAACAACTTATATTTAAACTAGGAACACCTATGGCGAAAATAGGTCAGATCGGTTCAGATTTTGATATAGCCCCCATACGAATTTCACTCCCGATTTGACCCTTTTCACCCTAGATACCAAATATTTTAACAGATTTTCTTCAAAATTGGCAAAACATCTTGTAGTTCAACTGTAGTAGTATTATGTCTTTGTGCATTTGTTTGTAACACTCAAAAGGATCTATAATAGACCATCGTTTATTATATAGATCGGCTTAGAATTACTTTCTGAGTCGATTTAGCAATGTCATCTGTTGTTGTAATCAAATTACAGGTCGCAATTACAGTCCGATCTTAACAAAACTTGGCAGAAGTAAGTTTCGTGGATCAAGGACGAATACTATTTAATTTGAGGGAAATCGGTTAAGATTTAGATATAGCCCTCATATAAATGTCGCTGCCGACATGACATTTTCCGCTCTAGAAACCACGTATTGTACCCGATTTTCTTTAAATTTGACACAACATCCTATAATCCAAGTAGAAACACCTATGCTGAAAGTGGATAAGATCGGTTCAGATTTAGATATAGCCCCCATACAAATGTCGCCCCGATTTGACTTTTTCCGCTCTAGAAACGACATATTGTACCCTTTTTTTTTAAATTTGACACAACGTCTTACAATCCAACTAGAAACACCTATGCAGAAATTCGGTAAGATCGGTTCAGATTTAGATATAGCCCCCGTACTAATGTCGCTCCCGATTTGACTTTTGCCGCTTTAGAGTCCACATATTATACTTGATTTTCTTTAAATTTGGCACAACAGCTTATAATCCAAGTACAAAAACCTATGGTGAAAGTGGGTAAGATCGGTTCAGATTTAGATATCCCCATTTAACCCCTTAAAAGTAAAAATTTAGAAAAAATACTTGTATATTATGTATCTACTCTATTAGAAGTATGTACATGCAAAATTTCGTGTTTCTATCTGTTGTCGTTTGATAGGTACTATTTTTATCCCTTTTCGTCCCATTTCGCCCCCTACAAATAAAAATCACTCTATGGTGCCCTTTTATGCTATAGAGGGAATGCTCATTGCAAATATCAACTAAATACAGCTAACATGTTCAAAAAACATGCTGAAATTCTCTAAATATTAGGGGTATTTTCAGTCCTTGTGAGGGAAAATTTTTTCCCTCTGGGCCGATTTCGCCCACTTTAAATCCCAACCGATCTGTAACCATAAGACACATTTAGGAAAAATTTGAACATCCTAGCTCATTTCGTTCGGCCGCTATCGTGCTTCCAACAGACAGACAGATGGACAGACGGACATGGCTATATCGTCTTAGAATTTTACCACGACCCAGAATATATATACTTTATGGGGTCTCCGATGAATATTTTAAGGTGTTACAAACGGAATGACAAAGTGAATATACCCCCATCCTGGTGGTTAGAATTATTTTCAAGAGCGTTTAGCTCACAGATGGTATAATATTTGCAAATCATCATTAAACAATCCAAACTTGTTTTTGGGTGAATGGAACTTATTTTTGCATTTGTATGGACGGTAACCCAACCTAATATGTAGTATATATAAAAAACTCTTTGTAAGAACTAATGACGGGACTATTTTATTGTTTTTATGAATTTATTTAATTAATATTACAATTGTTTATAATGTTTCTATTGCTTTTACAGTTTAGTTTTCCCCCTGTTTCTGAAAAAAGGTACGAAGATGGGCGAAATTGTCACGCCCCTTATAGTTCGCCCCACACAAATGGTCCATATTCCAATAATAAATTAAAACCAATGAAATTGCCACATGGATATTTGGAATTAGCTGTATTCTGGTATATGGTATTTTTTAATCAATTCATGCGTACAGAATATGACGGGTTCTGTCACTCCCATTCTAGTTCCTCCCACACAAATAATCCAAAAATTAAAGCTGTTATAACTTATATACGGATGATCGCAAACTCTGAAAGTTCACCTTTGGCAATGCTTTTACAGACGTTGTATTAATCTGAAATGTAGGTGAAATTGTCACAACGCTTCTGGTAGGTGGCATACATTTTGATTAAAATAAAATCAGTTGATATTTGAAAATGTTTTTATAATACATCCCACACAATTTTCTCAATCCAAGGTAAAATGAAATCCTTTAAACTTCTATAACGTGCGTGAAAACCACTATTACTTCATATTTGATCACATTTTTACCATTATCCGGCACTAAGTAAATTTTAAATTCTTCCATATACATTTACTTTGAGAGTGAGGGTATATAAGTCGGTCTAACCGACTGGAACTTACTTACTTGTTGTGTATATAGTTGCAGTTTTCCATCTCATGTGGGACTGTTTCCATGGAATTTTAAGATAGGCCTTGGTACAGTTGTCCGTCATTTTGTGTGAAATTCCATCACACTTTCCAGACCTTTAGTAATAATGGGAAACAAACTATTTCTTTGTGGTGTGGATAAATACCGCACTATCTTAAACAGTATATAGTAGATATACATATATACAACATTCCTATCAACCACAAAATGAACAAATGTTATATCGCATGAATTTAAAATATAGAAAAATGTATCATATCTAAATAATCACATAATTCTTCCTGAGGATGCTGGAATAAAACATTTCCTTACTAAACTCTTATGACACACGGAAGAGAAATATGACGTCTAACTTAGAATAATAATCATTAATAACTTCACGTTTATCTCTCATATCTGTGCGTTTCATTTTACGGGCAGTTAGTGGTGGTTGGGGGTAGCAAGAGGAGGAAACTTTCTGCATCGTCTCATAGTTTTTCCGGGAGTTGTTGCATTAGACGTGTACCAGCTCTTTCGAAGAGTCGTTGCTCGGTAAACACGTCCATGATTTAAGGTTTCATCATGGTGAGCACCACCATGCATGATTGGATAGTAAAGGGGAGAAAACAGTGATGTCAACATAAACGGGATTGTCTATTCATTGGGTTATTTTAGTAAGTGCTAATAACTATGATTGTTGTCTAAGGTTAACCTTAGAAGCCATCATTCAAAAGGGTTTCATCGAAATCAAATTAGTCACCAAATCAGACTAGGTTAGGATGTGTTGACAGTCAGAAAGTAATCATGTGATTCACTTAAACCTGAAGATCAGGCTTGCCAGATGTGGGGATTTGTCCCCAAACATGGAGATTTGAAGACGGCCAAAAGGACAAAAATATGATTTTGTGTGGATTTCTTTAAATATTTCTGGGATTTTATGGGGAAATTCGAAGAATTTAAAAAAAAATATTTAGTATTTGATTTGAACTGGGACATTGCCCTGACTAATATTATATTATCCAGATTGCAAATTTATTTACTAATGTCGCAGTAAAATATACTACTTGGCCTTTAACATAATTTTGGTCGATGATGACCATCTTCAAAAGGATTTGTTGGCTTTATTATAATTAAGCTACGACAAAGAAAATGTAATCAATACAAACGGATCATTGAAAAGAATTTGTAATAGAATACTTAATACTATAAATGCAACTAGCAAAAACTGCAATAAGTTCGGCCCACTCCACAAAGGCTGTCGATATTCGTTGAAGTGCAGTAATATTACAGGAAAATTTTAGTGTTTTTTTAATATAGCCAAACTAAAATATTGAAGAAATAATTTTATAAATAAATATAAAAGTTTTATTATTTTAAAGCACGCTTATAAGACAAGGGTGTCAATATGTTTACACTATATATATCGAAATAATACAGCAAGTCAATTCAAAAAGTAAAGAGAAGGCACTTTCAATCCCAAGCGATCTACAACTATTAGACGTATTCTGGGAAATTTTGGACGCCCTAGCTCCTTTCCTTTAGATGCTAGCGCGCTTTCAACAGGCGGACGGACAGACGGACATGGCTAGACCGTCTTAGAATTTTATGAAGATCAAGAATATATATTAATTATAGGGTCTGAGATCGATATTTCAAGGTGTTACAAACGGAATGACCAACTTAGTATACCTGAGGATGTCTGGAGTTTTCCATCCTGGAGGTGGATGCTATAAAAATAAAAAAAAAATCGTTCAGGCCTAAAGATATATTTTTGTGTGCATTTACGCATACGGAAAAATATATATTTTTTCCACATTTTCACAACATTTTCTCATTTTTTTATGAGACATTTGTGGCGATTGTAACTATGTATTTTTAATTGAACATATGCGGATTTTATCGGACTTATATATACAAAATTGGAATGCCCATTTGCTGTTCGCCAGCACCAGTTCTTTGCAGTGTAGTCCTTACCCCACCTTAACATCAATTTTGGAGTCGTCTGTGTAATATTTGAGATAACGGCTTCTACATCTACTTCCGCTCACCCAACCCAATTATTCCTAGTTGGGATTTATATGCTATAGTTATTGTCAAATAGTCCACCGCCAAGACAAAGTTTCTACTTTTTCTCTTGTTTTATTTTTGATATTTCAATCAACACATCTGTTGTAAAACGAAAGGCACAAGCAATTATTTATACACTCCACGAGAGTATTATGTCTTTGTGCATTTGTTTGTAACACCCAAAAGGAAACAAGATAGACCCATTGTTAATTATACCGTTTTCACTTTTTCACCGAATTGAATTGTATTCGGATTGAAAGTGGAGAGTAACATAGAGTCGGCCACGCCCGACTTTAGGATTTCCTTTCTTGTTTATTTATTTAGTTATTTTCAGTCATTTTTAGGAAAAACTTTATGACTCACGACCAATCTTTACTTTTTACAATCCTAACAGTCTACACAATGAAGGTAGCCTGAAGTTCATGATTCCTGATATAGCCGTTTGATTGGTACCATCGCTCTCCTTTCCCATTGTGACCCTAAAAGTACGAATTTGGAAAAACTCTTTTTTTTGTTTTGCACGCCCACAAGATCAGTCTATTCTAAACACAGCGATTATAAATTATAAGATAGTGTAAAGCTTAGTTTTTTATATTTACGTTTTTATACCCTCCACCTCCAGGATGGAGGTATATTCTCTTTGCCATTCCGTTTGTTACACCTTTAAATATTCATCGGAGACCACATAAAGTATATATATTCTGGGTCGTGGTAAAATTCTAAGACAATATAGCCATATCCGACTGTTGAAAGCACGCTAGCTTCCGAACGAAATGCGCCAGGAGGTTCAAGTTTTCCCTAGATGTGTCTGATGGTTGCAGATCGGTTGGGATTGAAAGTGGGCGAAATCGGCCCAGAGGGAAAATTTTTTCCCTCACAAGGACTGAAAATACCTATAATATTTAGAGTATTTCAGAATGATTTTTGAATATGTTTGCTTGTACTTACTTGATATTTGGAATGCACATTCCCCTTATAGCATAAATGCGCACAATAAAGTGATTCTTCTTCGTAGGGGGTGAAATGGGCCAAAAGGGGATAAAAATGGTACAAATCAAACGACAACAGCTTGAAACACGAAATTCGGTGTGTACACTCCTCTAATTGAGCAGATACATAATATAATCGTATTTTTCCAAATTCGTACTTTTAAGGTGTAAAATGGGAATAGAGGGATAAAAATGGTACCAACCAAACGGTTTGTACATCCCTCTAATTCGGTTTGTACATCCCTCTAATTGCGTAGACACGTAAAATAAAGAGATTTTTCAAAATTTGTACTTTTTACTTTTAAGGCTAAAATTGGTTGAATCATGTAGTTAGGAAATTTTGCACTATGTACGTGAAATAATGGATTATCAAAATTTGTACTTTTGCAATTAAAATAAAATGCTACCAACTATAGCACCCACTATCAATATTTAAATACCAATACAATACAATATTTAAATACCATAAATAAGTTTTTTTGAAAATATTTTTTTTGATATATATATATAGTATATATATGTAAACGTATTGATAGCCTTGCCTTAAAAGCGTGGTTTGTAATAATAATAATATTATATTTAGTTATAAAATTATTTTTTCAATATTTTTATTTGTTTTGGTTTGGCTATATTAAAAAAATATATATTTTCCTGTAATACTACTGCACTTCTCGAAAATCGACACCCTCTGTGGAATGCAATCCATGGTGGAGGATTTAAAAAGTTGGGCCCGGCCGAAATTTTTTTTACTTGTTTTGTTTATATTTTTACGATCCCGATTTTTTTTCTACAAAATCCTGCCAAATCCCGCTTTTTGAATTCATAAATCCTACTTTTTGCACAAAAAGAGAAGGTCACGTTAGTCATACTTCATGTGCCACGATGTGACTAGATACCAAATTTTGAGGCAAAAAGTCAATTTTTGAACAAACGCATTTTCAACAAGTAAGGAAAGGCTAAAGTCGGGCGGGGACGACTATATAATACCCTACACCACTCCCTGCGTATATACCTCGCTTTGATTACTAAACCCAGGTATTTCATGGGAGCAATTTTATGTAGTTCATATAAATTATACAGTTACTATAAATTCATCTTTAGTCATATTTAACGAATATGGTTAGTAACAGATCTAATTATCCGACAGACAAATACAAATTATACAGTAGTAATAGGATGAATCTGACCGACAATTCAAAAGGGGGCCTAAAACAACATTTTGGGGCTGGTCCAAAACATGGGCCTATATATTTCTCATTCACGGTAGGTATTCATAGTTGAAAAATATCATAATCTGCAAAATTTGATGAAGATACGATGTAAGATGTAGTTTCTAGATGTCTGTAATAGATCAGAATGGGGCCCCATTTGGGTTATACCAAAGTATGAACATATGGGCATCTCCCAAACAAGTAAGGAAAGGCTAAAGACGGACGGACTTTCTATCTCATTATAATTCAATTCGGTAAAAAAGTGAAATTGGGAACGATTTTTGCATTCTGTAAATGTATGTGTTTGACGAAAAATTTTAAATCAGAAAGGATCTTTGTATTGAAATTTATTGAAACCTGGAACGATGTGACACGCTTTCACCATGTATGTTTATTGGTGAAATATAATATGTAAAGTTTGGCCAAAATTGGATAAACATTCGGGAGCAACATTTGTATGAGGGCTATATCTAAATCTGAACCGATCTTACCCACTTTCACCATAGGTGATTCTAGTTCGATTATAAAATGTTGTGCCAATTTTAAAGAAAATCAGGTACAATATGTGGTTTCTAAAGCGGAAAAAGAGAAATAGGGAGTGACATTTGTATAGGGGCTATATCTAAATCTGAACCGATCTTACCCAAATTCTGCATAGGTGTTTCTAGTTGGATTATAGGATGTTGTGCCAAATTTAAAGAAAATCGAGTACAATATGTGGCATTTAAAGCGGAAAAAGTCAATTCGGGAGCGACATTTATATGGGGGCTATATCTAAATCTGAACCGATTTGCCCAATTTTCACCAAAGATTTTCTTAGTTTAAATATAAGATGTTTGGCCAATTTTAAAGAAAATCTGTTGTAATATGTGTTATCTAGAGCGCAAAATTCAAATCGGCAGATACATTTGTATGGGGCCTATATCTAAATCTGAACCGATCTTACCCAATTTCTGCATAGGTGTTTCTAGTTGGATTATAGGATGTTGTGCCAAATTTAAAGAAAATCGAGTAAAATATGTGGCATTTAAAGCGGAAAAAGTCAATTCGGGAGCGACATTTATATGGGGGCTATATCTAAATCTGAACCGATTTGCCCAATTTTCACCAAAGATTTTCTTAGTTTAAATATAAGATGTTTGGCCAATTTTAAAGAAAATCTGTTGTAATATGTGTTATCTAGAGTGAAAAGAGTCAAATCGGGAGTGAAATTCGTATGGGGGCTATATCTAAATCTGAACCGATTTTCTGCAAATTAAATAGCGTTCGTCCTTGTCCCGAAAAAGTGCATTGTGCAAAGTTTCATTTAGTTATGTCTACAATTGCGACCTGTATCGTGATTACAAGAATAGACGGACGGACTGACGGACGGACATTGCTAAATCGACTCAAAAAGTGATTCTAAGTCGATCGGTATAATTAACAATGGGTCTATCTTGTTTCCTTTTGGGTGTTACAAACAAATGCACAAAGACATAATACTCTCGTGGAGTGTATAAAAATTATATTTTCTTGCAATGCTACTGCACTTCTCGAAAATCGGCACCCTCTGTGGAATGCAATCCATGGTGGAGGATATAAATAGTTGGGCCCGGCGGAACTTAACGCCTTCTTTACTTGTTTTGTTAACATTTTTACGATCCCGATTTTTTTCTACAAAATCCCGCTTTTTGAATTCATAAATCCCACTTTTTGCCCAAAAAGAGATGGTCAAGTTAATCATACTACATGTGGCACGATGTGACTAGATACCAATGTTTGAGAAAAAAGTCAATTTTTGAACTTACGCATTTGTAGCATAAAGTAATAATGGCAGCATGTTGCCAACATTTTAAAATTACCAAATATGGAAAATTGGAACCAGTGGCAACTCGTTTTTCAAAAGGATTAGCAATCATTAAGATAACTGCAATAAATTTCAAAGATCTACCTGTAAGTGGGTATGGCAGTAGATTGATCAACTTTAGATTTAGCTAGACAACTTCAGTAAGCACCATAAGTACATGTACGGAATTGAAAGGCCTATCTTAAATTAACTACCAAATGGCTGCATCTAGAATAATGAAATTCGGTGTATACATTCCTCTGATTGTGTAGACATGTAAAATAAACGAATTTTTTGAAATTCGTACTTTTTGTGTTAAAATGGGCAAAGGGGATAAACATAGTAACAACCAAATGACCGCAGCTGGAGTCATGAAATGCGGAGTATACATTCCTCTGACTGTGTAGACACGAAAAATAAAACAGCTTTTTCAAATTTATACTCTCAAGGGATATAATGGGTACAGAGGGATAAAAATAGTACCAAATAAACTGCTACAGCTAGAACGATGAAATTCGCAGCAATTTGACAATTTTTTTATAACAATTTTTGTAAACAGCATAAGTACTTGTACAACACATTAAATGTCTATCTGCTTTCTGAGGTATTTTAGCTCAAAAACAACTACCATTCCACTGTAAATGGGCGTGGTACTAGGTTGAGAAACTTATTTTTGTTTTATAAACATTTTTTGTAAGCAGCATAATTGTATGTACAACATTAGAAAGTTTTCTGTTTCCTAAGATATTTCGCCTCAAAAATCTACTACTACCATTCCACTTTAAAAGAGCGTGGCAACACAAAATTTGTATAGTACTTTGGTAACCACCATGACTACATGCCTCCAATTCTTTTTTGTCTCTAAAACTGGTCATCTGTCATAGAGTGCATTGATTAAGATTTAGATATAGCTGCCATACAAAAAACTGCCTAAAAACCATACATTTTATTCGATTTTCTTCACTGATCTATGATCATAGACCTTTTTAGGTCTATAGTTTAAGAAAACACCTTTTGATTCTCCTTGTGTGCTGAAGTATAGTAAGCTCAATCTTTAAGAGTTCTTTGAGAGTGACATCATCGTATGTACATTTTTGAAAACGATGATGGCATTGTGACATTAATTTCAATGTAAGGAAGTACCGAATGCAGCTAATCATTTCATTTTTTGGCAGAATTCTTTTGTCATTGTTCCACAATGGCTTTTCTACACGTTGTCTGTCACATTCATCAGTACTGTCACATTCTACATTAATCGATTTTACGTGATATGATGAGAAATATATAACTATTACAAACCGTGATTTTATTTCTTCTCATACACTCCTCTAAGACTGTAGAAAAAGTATCACAGTCGTATAGACTAGCTCGGGAAAAATACGAAAATGTTCATTCAATATATAGAAAATTCAAAATTCATTCAAATTATAGAAAATTTAAAAACAAAAATCGTGTTTTTAACCAAAAAACCGTCATTTTATAATCAACAGTTGGATGGTGTTGCAACACTCCTGAATTTCGCAGTTGCAAAATGAAAGAGTTGTAAATTAGACCATGATTGCAAAATAGCATAAAAACTCCAACAGCAACAAAACAGAATGACAAAGAAATTTTAATAAAGTTGGTAAATAATTCATTTAACTGTGGCATCAGCAGCAGCAGCAGCAACAGGAAACGGAAACTAAAATACACACACACCAACACTGCGTCAACAACAACAGCAGCCAACATCGTACGTTTGCGGCAAAACACAACACCACGCTACGCCACGCGCTCAGGCCGGGAAGATACGGGGAGCGAATGCCCCGTGAGCAGATGTTGTTGCAAATTTAGTAGTGCTACGGTGCAATTATACTAAATGGAAAAAGTTTGCTGTTGCTTTTCGTGTTAGTTAACGTGTAAATATTCTGAATTTGTTTTGCGAAAGGAGGGTGGTTTGATAAGAATGGTATATGACAACATGGAGTGAGAAACGAGAGGGTAAAGTTGAAAGGGATCCTACAATCTCTACTATAAATCCAAGTCTTAAACGTGTATGTTTTAAAATATCAATGAAAATTTAAGGCCAAGAATAATCGGAGGTTGCCATCTTATTTACCCTACAAACATTGGTGGCTCTTGTTGCTCAAACTATGTTTTTATTTCACACACTACTTTTCCCGAACTTTTCTCATGCCCATCGTCCTTTTGTTTTAAGTGCCGTTGGACGTGTTATATTTACTACATATTTTGCGGTAAGTTTCACGATTTATTTTTTAATTTTCTTTTCCAATTAAATACGAGCTGAAGAGTACACGGCATGGCTGTTGTACACGAGCGAGTTGCTAAAACACATTCAGTTGATTAACACAAAAACCCCGCAATTAATCAATCAAACTACTTAAAAGAGGATAATGAAAAGCGTACATTTGTTTTTAGTTATAATTAAATAATGAAAACAAGTGGAAACTTGATTAATTAACAGCAGCAATATTATTACTACGAAAGACATTATTTTCATTTCTCACTCAAATTAGTAAATTTCTATAGCAATTGACATGAAGTTTCCTTGGAAAACACATATCCTTTCTCAGCATTTTGTAAGTGCTGCAGGCGATGCCATTTAGGTACTGCAACCCCCGAAACATGTATTCGCCAACAACAATTGGTCTACTTAAACTTTTCTAAATAACAATTTGTCACATCCTCTACGAAAATTTAGTACGCGGAAGTGCACAAAACACCAACACCTGAAACAAAATTTGTGACCGAAAAACTACTACGGAACAACTGTTCCGATAACAACGCCAAACAACAAAAAAAACTTTTCCAAAGCAATCAACATTGACAAGCTTTTGTACGTTGTCCTTTTATTCGCCACATAAAAGGTGGCGGTAAAAGGAAAACGGAAAATACCGTTCCAAAGTCTACATCGACAATGGGAAAATAGAAGGAAATGGAAAGTTATAGCCAAAGTGCTTAAGGTATTTTGGTACTAGGTAAAGGGTTATAAAATAAGGATTATTGATTTTGAATTGGCAAAAGTAAACAAGATTGAGTTACAGTTCCATAGGCAAATTCAGGGAAATGAAATCGAAAGGGTTCACTTGTTCATTTGTTCCGCGGCTCATACAATTGAAAAAGTAAGGAAAGGCTAAAGTTGGGCGGGCCCTACACTTTCTACCCCAATACAATAGAATTCAAATTGCAAATTTGAAGAAAAACTGTTACATTTGTTGGTTTCTAGAGCGGAAACAGTTAAATCCGGAGCGAAATTTGTATTGGAGCTAGATAGATGTTTCTAGTTGAAATAGAAAGTGTCACAAATTTGAAAAGGATCGGTTATAATAGGTGGTCTCTAGAGCGGAAAAGTTAAATCGAGAGAGAAATTTTTATGGGAGCGATATATAAATCTGAAACGGTCTGACCTAATTTCACCACAGATATTTTTACATGAAATATAAGGTCCTGTGGAAAATTTAAACATAAGTGGTCAAAATAGGTTGTCTCTAGGGCGGAAAAAGTTGAATTGAAACGAAATTGGTATGGGAAGTATATCTAAATCTGAACCGATATTACTTACTCTGGTATGTGTAATACCTTGAAATATCCACCTGAGACCCAATAAAGTACATATATCACACTGTGTGTAAATTTTTACGTCATGGAAGTATAACCATAAACGGGCCTCGGTGTCATTTTTGCATCAGTTTCTCAGACTCATATCTTTCAAACCGCTAGGAATTTTGATTTAATCGCCGAGGCAAAGTTGTAGCTCTTGAATATGTAAAAAAAACTTCATCTTCAAGGTCAAAATCGTCAAACGAATTTAATAGTGTGTAGGTAGCGTATACTTGCTGTTAATTAATACATTAAGGATAATATCACTCATACGCACTGTAGTCGGACTGGCCATTAACAGAAGCATTCCTACAAGAAATTCCAAACGGTTTGCAAGATATGAGCCTGATAAAATGATCACTATTAAAAAATTATGTTTTTCTCCTTTATGAAACAGTTTCTATCTCCCGTTTCCATGGACCAATGTCCCCTAAATATTATTTCAGGTATTTTAAATGGAACGAAAAAGCAAAAATCTCAATGAAACCAATGCATTTATAACCAGTAAGGAAAGGCTAAAGTCGGGCGGGGCCGACTATATGATACACTCCACTTTCTATCAGAATACAATTCAATTCGGAAAAAAGTGAAAACGGGAAGAATTTTTGAATGTTTCCTAATCATAGGCTAATATGTCCTGGTTCAATTTGTCAAATCGAAAAGAATATTTGTATCACGGCTATATCCAAACATGGAATGAAGTGACCCATTTCACAATAGGTTCTTCCAGTTCTCAATTTTAAGTAATTCGATGAAAATACGTGGTTTCTGGGGCGGAAAAATCGAGTCGGGAGCGAAATTTGTATAGGAGCTATATATAAATCTGAACCGATCTGACTCATTTTCATCCTGGGTGTTTCTCACGCAAATATAAGATATTTTGCCAAATTTGAAGAAAATCTGTTAAAATATGTGGTTTCTGAAGCGGAAAACTCAAATCTGGAGAGAAATCCGTATGTGGGCTATATCTAAATCTGAACCGATCTGGCTTATTTGGTCTGTTTCATGGGTGTTTCTAGTTTAAATAGAAGATGTTTTGCCAATTTTGAAGAAGATCTGTTAAAACATGTGGTTTCTACAGCAGAAAAAGTCAAATCGAGAGTGAAATTCGTATGGGGGCTATATCTAAATCTGAACCGATATGGCTAATTTTCACCGTGGGTGTTTCTAGTAGAAATATAAGATGTTTTGCCAATTTTTAAGCACATCTGTTAAAATATGTGGTTTCTACAGCAGAAAAAGTCAAATCGGGAGTGAAATTCGTATGGGGGCTATATCTAAATCTGAACCGATCTGGCTAATTTTCACAGTGGGTGTTTCTAGTTGGAATATAAGATGTTTTGCCAATTTTGAAGAACATCTGTGAAAACATGTGGTTTCTACAGCAGAAAAAGTCAATTCGGGAGTGAAATTCGTATGGGGGCTATATCTAAATCTGAATCGATCTGACCAATTTTCACCATAGGTGTTTCTAGTTGAAATGTAAGATGTTTTACCAAGTTTGAGGAAAATCTGTTGTAATATGTGGTATCTAGAGTGAAAAGAGTCAAATCGGGAGTGAAATTCGTATGGGGGCTATATCTAAATCTGAACCGATCTGGCTCATTTTCACCGTGGATGTTTCTAGTTGAAATATAAGATGTTTTGCCAATTTTGAAGAACATCTGTTAAAACATGTGGTTTCTACAGCAGAAAAAGTCAAATCGGGAGAGAAATTTGTATGGGAGCTATATATAAATCTGAACCGATCTAACACATTTTTACCACAGGTGTTTCTAGTTACAATATAAGATGTTTTGCCAATTTTAAAGAAAATCTGTTGTAATATGTGGTATCTAGAGTGAAATCGGGAGTGAAATTCGTATGGGGGCTATATCGAAATCTGAACCGATTTTCTTCAAATTAAATAGCGTTCGTCCTTATCTATGGGTCTATCTCGTTTCCTTTTGGGTGTTACAAACAAATGCACAAAGACATAATACTCTCGTGGAGTGTATAAAAATAAAATCCGGGAAAAATAGATTTGGGTGTGTATCCGAACGTCAAAAATAAAGAATTTAAAGCGACAGGACAAAGAACAAACATTTCATTTAATGCTCACTATTAATTTGAACGATCGTTCTTCGTCGCGTCCACATTTTCAAATAAAAAAAGAAACATCTGATCTGTAATTAATTTTGAAACTTGAAAAGCTGTTTGAATTGATCTCACATTGCACTTTATTATATGAATTCTGTAACAGTTTCGTTGTGAAATATATATATATATTTTACTTTAATAAAATGTGAATGTTTCATTGGAAAAAATTAGCTTAACTTATGGTAAACAGTATGTTGACGATTTCCCGTGCTGTCCCGGGAAATTGAAAATATAATTCCCGTTTCCCGGGAAATAAAAAGTACGGGAAAATGCAAACCCTAAGAGGAATGCATACTCCGAATTTCATGACTCCAGCTGCGGTCATTTGGCTGGTATTATTTTTATTCCCTTTTTTATAAGTACTAATTTCGAAAAATCCGTTTATTTTACGTGTCTACGCAAACAGAAAAATTTATACACCGAATTTCATTATTCTAGGTGCAGCCGTTTGCTACCATTTTTATACCTCTATTCCCATTTTACCCCTTAAAAGTACGAATTTGGAAAAAATATTATGTATCTACTCAATTAGAGGAATGTACACACCGAATTTCGTGTTTCTAGCTGTTGTCGTTTAATATGTACCATTCTTATCCGTTTTGCCCCATTTCACCCTCTATGAATAAAAATCACTTTACCCAATATCTAGTAAGTACAAGCAGACATATTGAAAAGATATGCTTAAATACTCTAAAATATTAGGGGTTATTATGGGTATTTTTAGACCTTGGGAGGGAAAAAATTTTCCCGTTGGGCCGATTTCGCCCACTTCAATCCCTAGTAATCTGCGAACATTAAACACATTTGTGTAAATTTTGGACGTCCTAGCTAATGTCCTTTAGATGCTAGCGCGCTTTCAACAGATGGACGGATATGGCTAGATCGTCTAAGAATTTTATGACGATCAAGAATATATATACTTAATATGGTCTCAGGTCGATACTTCAAGGTGTTACAAACGGAATGACAATGTTAGTATACCCACATCCTGGAGGTGGAGGATATAAAAACACAAAGTCGTAATACCTCAGTGGATTGTATAATTACACTGAAACACGTGAACTCAAGGAGTGTTTCAAAGATGGCTTGACCCAGGGACGAAATATTTTGGCAATCATCATTTATAGACATAAAAAAACGAATAAAAGACATAAAAAAGACCCGTGTCTCCTTGTTTTGCCCAAAGTCATGCACTTTCTTTTATGGGCCATCAAAAATTTGTGGCCTCGGTGTCATGTTTGCATCAGTTTCTCAGACTCATATCTTGTAAACCGCTAGAAATTTTGATTTAATCCGAGGCAAAGTTGTAGCTCTTGAATATGTAAAAGCAAAAAAACTTCATCTTCAAGGTCAAAATCGTCAAGCAAATTTAATAGGATGTGTGTAGGTAGCGTATACATGCTGTTAATTAATACATTAAGGATAATATCACTCATACGCACTATAGTCGGTCTGGCCATTAACAGAAGCATTCCTACACGATAATTTTCCTATCTAAACGGTGTTAACAATCATCCCTAGGAAGTTCATATGTTCTAGAATTTTTTACCGAGATCTTAGGTACATTTTTGTAGTTGATTGCTTCCTTGAATTTTGAACGGTTTGCCACCTATGGACCTGAACAGGGGACAAAGGTTAAAAAATCTATTTTTTTATTTTTTAGTGATTTTGACCTTGAAGATGAATTGTTTTTTATGTTAAATGTTCACTTTTTTTATGACAAGAGCTACAACATTGCCTCAGAGATTCCAAACGGTTTGCAAGATATGAGCCTGAGAAAATGATCACTATTAAAAAATTATATTTTTCTCCTTTATGAAACAGTTTCTATCTCCCGTTTCCATGGACCAATGTCCCCTAAATATTATTTCAGGTATTTTAAATGGAACGAAAAAGCAAAAATCTCAATGAAACCAATGCATTTATAAAAACTGTTTTAGTAGAAAAATCAATGCATATATTCGTTCAAAAATAGCGTTTTCGGTCGACTACATTTATTACAATTTTTAATTATTATTATTTCTCCATAAATGGCTTGTTTATAATCTTCGGGAATACACCTATTTGTCGGTATTTTTAGATGGAGTTTTTAAAGTAAAATCTACAAAATGCAATTACTTTTTCAATAATCATTCATCCTTTGAATTGTACTTACGTTATGTTTTAACACCATACCATTTTCAGTGTTCCTACCTCGGACCTTTTATCTTGATTTTAATAATTCTCAATCTTTAAAAAATGACATGAAAAAAACTATATATGGAATTTATACGCATATATAGGACGTGCATACAAATTGTAATATATTTCGCTACAAAATAACTCCAATGCAATGACATAAGAGGACTGATTTAAAATTTTCTAAATTAGCCAAGAAATTTTATTTTTATTATTTTAATATTATTATTTTATTAATCACCAAAAAATCGCCATGTCACCAAATCGAAAATAACGTCGCCAAACATATTTAAAATTTCCCACGTTTGGGGTTTTGTGGTTTCAAAATTTGTTCTTTTAAATTAATACAAGTGAACACGGAATTTACTTCGGCCGGGCCGAACTATATATACCCTCCACCATGGATTGCATTCCACAGAGGCTGTCGATTTTCGTAGAAGTGCAGTAATATTACTGGAAAATATATATTTTTTTAATATAGCCAAACCAAAACAAATTCAAATGTGAAAAAATAATTTTATAAATAAATATAATATTTTTATTATATCAAACCCCGCTTACAAAGAAAGGCTACCAATACGTTTACATATCGAAATACTAAATATTCTTATATTTGTATTTTCAAAAAGCTAAAATAGCATAAATATTGATAGATATTGGGTACTACAGTTGGTTGGATTTCCATTCTATTTTAATTTCAAAAGTACAAATTTTGAAAATCCATTATCTCACGTACATAGTAGTGCAAAATAACTTAGCTTCATGATTCAACCAATACTACGGCAAGAAGAAGTAAAAAGTAAGAATTTGGAAAAATGCTTTTATTTTGCGTGTCTATGCAGTCAGATGATAGTTTACACCGAATTCCATGATTCTTGCTGCGGCCACTTGGTTGCTACCATTTTTATACCCTTTTTCCTATTTTACCCCCTTAAGAGTACGACTTTCTAAAATCTCTTTATTTTGCACACACTCCGAATTTCATCATTCTAGCTGTAGTCGTTTACTAATTTTATCCCTTTTTACCCATTGTATCACTTGAGAGTACGAATTTGGAAAAAACAAAAAATATTTTACATGTCTACGGAGTGTATACACCGAATTTCATTATTCTAGGTGCAGCCGTTTGTTTGGTAGCATTTTTATCCTTCTATAACCGTTAACCCCTTAAAAGTACGAATTTGGAGAAAGTACTGATGATGTAATGGTGTATCTACTCCATTAGAGAAATGTATACATCAATTTTCGAGTTTCTAGCTGTTGTCGTTTAATATGTACCATTTTTGCCGCTTTTGTCCCATTGTAAACCAATAAAAATCACTTTATTGTGCGCGGTTTTGTTATAGATGGAATGCGCATACTCAATATCAAGTAAGTACAAGCAGACATATTGAAAAAATATGCTTAAATACTCTAAAATATTAGGGGGTATTATGGGTATTTTTAGTCCTTGTGAGGGAAACAATTTTCCCTTTGGGCCGATTTCGCCCATTTCAATCCCAACCAGTCTGCTACTATTAGGCACATTTATGGAAAATTTGGATGCCTAGCTCCTTTCCTTTAGATGCTAGCGTGCTTTCAACAGACGGACGGACGAGCGGACATGGATAGATAGTCTTAGAATTTTATGACGATCAAGAATATATATTTTATAGGATATCAGCTCGATATTTCAAGGTGTTACAAACGGACTGACACTGTTAGTATACCCCCTGGTGGTGAAGGGTAAAAAATTCACCTACTATCCCCCAATGCTAAGGATATCTAATCTTTTTAGAAGACTACGGCCTTATATTTACTTTTTGAATTGACTTGATGTATTTTTTCGATATATTTAAAAAAAATGGTAGCCTTGCCTTATAACCGTGGTTTAAATGGTAAAAATTTTATATTTATTTATTTGATTTGGCTATATTAAACAAGTAAGGAAAGGCTAAAGACGGGCGGGGCGAACTATATGATACACTCCACTTTCTATCCGAATATAATTCAATACGGTAAAAAGAGAAAACGGGAAGGATTTTTGTATCCTGTAAATTTATGTATTTGACAAAAAATGTTAAAGCGGAAAGATCATTTGTATGGGGTTATATTGAAAACTGGAACGCAATAGGTGAAATATAATATATATAGTTTAGCCAAAACCGGTTAAACATTTGGGAGCAACATTTGTATTGGGGCTATATCTAAATCTGAACCGATCTCAAATCTGAACCACTTTCACCATAGGTGTTTTTGTTGGATTATAAGATGTTGTTCCAAATTTAAAGAAAATCGGGTACAATATGTGTTTTCTAGAGCGGAAAATGTCAAACCGGGAGCGACATTTATACGGGTTCTATATCTAAATCTGAACCGATATTACCCACTTTCAGCACAGCTGTTTCTAGCTATATTATAAGGTGTTAAGCCAAATTATAAAAAATCGGTTACTATATGTGGTTTCTAGAGCTGCTAAAGTCAAACCGGGGGCGACATTTGTATGGGGCTATATCTAAATCTGAACCGATCTTACCCACTTTCAGCATAGGTGTTTCCAGTTGGATTATAAGATGTCGTACCCAATTTAAAAAAATCGGGTACTATATGTGGTTTCTAGAGCGGAAAATGTCAAATCGGGAGCGACATTTGTATGGGGGCTATATCTAAATCTGAACCGATATTACCCACTTTCAGCACAGCTGTTTTTAGCTAGATTATAAGGTGTTAAGGCAAATTTGAAAAAATCGGGTACTATAAGTGGTTTCTAGAGCGGCAAAGTCAAATCGGGAGCGACATCTCTATCTATATAATCGGGAGCGGCTATATCTAAATCTGAACCTATCTTACCCACTTTCTGCATATAGGTGTTTCTTGTTGAATTATAAGATGTTGTGCCAAATTTAAAGAAAATCGAGTACAATATGTGGTTTCTAGAGCGGAAAATGTCAAATCGGGCGCGACATTTGTATGTGAGCTATATAAATCTGAATCTATCTGACCATTTTCACCATAGGTGTTCCTAGTTTAAATTTAAGATGTTTTGCCAAATCTTAAGACAATCTGATATAATATGTGGTTTCTAGAGCGGAAAAAGTCAAATCAAATCAAACGTCTCCACAGTCATCGGAATGTACACATCGAATGCATGATTTGTTGTTGGTAACACTTTTATCACCATTTTTCCATTATAACTTTCTAAATCCTAAAATTCGCTTTTATCTATTGGTATCATTATTATTCCTTTTTATCTCAATCCTTTTTGTTTATTTGGCTCACTTCCCTATTTTTGTAGTGTTTTCTAATTTAATCTTGGCGACTTTAATGGTGCAGCCTTGAAATTTATTTTATAAAACCAAACCTGCCAGTCTGAAAATACGGATTCATTAGCACTTGCAAACGTACTATTTCAATAATCCTTTTTATATGAAAGTTAATTACTTAACTCTGCACGAAGAGAGATGTCCACATGAAGTTCGTATTTGTTGACTTCAAACTTAATAAATATCAACAATAGACCAATTTTCAGTTTTGGCATTTAAACCAACACGAATTTAAAAACTAAGCTAATTAGATTATTTCACAAAATTAGTAAATTTACTTAGCATTTAAAATAATACCACTTATCTCAGGGAATTAGGTCACTCAAATGGGAAAAATACGATTTGCGTCATAACCCCCCCACCCCCGTATTCATCGTATGAAATAAATGGAATTCATGCAAATCATACGCTTGAAAAAATCCCTGCACGATTTCATTATACACATTTGCTTTCATTTTAACCAAAAAATAATAAAGTTACAAAAGAAAACTATAAAAAAAAGAGATCACAATGGTGTAGATGAACAAAAAATGTCACCTGCACTGATTTTATGCAAGAGCCAGTTCATATAACTGTACAGGGTGGTGTCGGTACAGGTATCATTTTGACACTCTTAGATTATTGTGCTGATATTTCCGCATAATAAAATGCACATCTATTGGTAAATATTGTAAGTTCAAGTGTTGCACAAACTGTGCGTTTATTGAAATGAAGTTTTTGCCAAAATGATCGTGAGACTGTGAGGAAAGGAGTCCCTTGTGAGGCCAATTTCGATTTCAACAACTTTTCAACATTTCCGTCACTGTCAAAATAACATATAATTCAAATACGAACCATTAGATGGGCCAAACTGTGCATAATAAATACAAAAATAATGTCAATATTTGACACAGGAAATTATATTAAGCCAGTAAACATATTAAAATGCGAAATCGGACAATTAAAATATTAATCGGGAAATTATTAATTGTATATAACATTTTTATCCTATAATGGTATAAAATGAATTCTATTAATTTTATTATATTTTCAGTAAATAAGCATATATTTGCACCACCCTTTACGATGCAAAATCATTTTATATCATCACTTTAATCCCAGCATTTAGAATGATGTTGTAAGTTTTTCTGCGCAGCAGATTTTTTATATATGTATGTATATCGTACATTAAAATACTTTATGATTGTCTGTTTATCCAGATGAAAATGAAATCATAATGATGAGAGCTCACACGATGCAAGTGAAGTTTTTTTCACCGTGAAGGTGATTAAATGAAAGTAAAAATCAAATATATATTCGTACTTTTTACTATCACATAATGGATTATTCTCGAAATAAATGTAAGAGAAATAAAATGCAAGCAAGAAATTAATGGAGTTTTATGAGCCAAAAAAATGAAATACGGAATTAAAGCTTAATCCCATGATATGGCGAATAAAGTTCAATTATTTGCCTTATCGTTGGTTCACTTTTTATTGCGGTGCTCTACGGACGGAGACAAGATGTGGACAAATAATTTATATATTTTTAAGCTGTATATGATTTTTTTAAATAAGCGGTAATTCTGCTTTTTTAAACAAGAATATATTAAACATTTTGCATACATTTTATTTTAATTTTACTTTTGCTCATTTATCGGTGTCCGCATAAAACACAGCAGGGAGAAAGATGGAAGCAAAATAGCCGTGCGAGCGAAGTATCCTACTACTCTTGGGGATAGTCTACAGAATGCCCTAATCACGCTGGTAAGTTGGACCAGGAGTCGTGAGCTAGATATAAGTCCGTCCAAAATTAAGTTGGTTCTCTTTATGAGGAGGAACAAAATAACTCATATAAACCCCCCACAATAAGCTGTTCAGAACTGTTTTGTTAGGAAGCTTCACTTTAAGGAAAATATAATGGAGCTAGTTAAAAATTAACCACTGTCCACTACAACTGCAGAGTGACTGTCGGCGGCCCGTCGGGACTTTTGGCAAAAGTCATTTATTTTATTTCATATATTAAGTCTATGGAAATAATAAAGGGTGGTTAAATTTTAAGGGCCTATGTTGATTTTGAATAAAACAGAAGTTATTTAGGAAATTATTGTCATTTATTTTTATTGTGATAATATTAATATGGTTCAATTATGTAAGGAACAAAATATGTGCCAAATCGAGGCCGCGACATCGGCGGCACACCTGGACCGATGGTCCAAATTTTCGATGGCGTTGAGGCATAATTGAGGTTCTATGCCGTTAATGTGCCGAATTATCTCATCCTTTAGCTCTTGAATTGTTGCGGGCTTATAGACGTACACCTTTTCTTTCTTTTCTTTCAAATAGCCCCAAAAGAAAGAAGTCCGACGGTGTCAAATCAAATGATCTTGGCGGCCAAAGAGCCATTGTTTCGTTAGATGTGTGGCAAGTGGCACCGTCCCACAGTGGGATTTTTTGTGCAATAAGTACTTTTTTTCGACACATAAAATTGAAAAATGTAATGATGCAGTTTTGTGGAAAAGTGATTCAGTATGAAGAATCCATAAATTGTTTCCCAAAAAAACGTTTATTTGCCTTTGAAATAGTGAAATAAGGTCACATGTAAATTTTGGTTCAAAATATTGAAAACTGTTTACGCACTTCTATAGTGTTTATACGTAAGATAATTTTATTGCTTTGATTTAAATAGTGATTTTTTTTTCAAATATAGCCATTTCTGTGTATTTAAAAAAATATAAAGTTCGCTCATATGGTTTAAAAGATATGTTAGAATAAAATTTGTTTCATAATGTGCCGTAATTGAAAACTTCATTGGAAGAAAAAAAGTTTGCTCGGTCGTGCTAGGTGCTCCCGCTATAACAAAATGAAAGGTAAGACTCCATACTTTCAATAAAAAAGAAAAAGTTAAAATAATTAATAATCTTTTATAAAATCATAAAATTTGTCTCCAAATTCCTGAAATTTTTAATTAAAAAAATACAAAAAGATACAGAGAAACATAAAAGATTATAAAAATTATAGATTAAGGTTATCCAAAAAGTTTGATACAGTTGCAACAAATATAGATGTTTTTCAATGACTTCTAGTATCCTTTTATAAGTAGCATTATATATCAACCCCGTAAACAGGTTCTGGAACTTGATGATATAGTTACAGAAATTATAGATGATAAAAAAGTCTATATCGAGGGCTTATATTCTAAGCCCTCATTTTCAATTCATAAGCCTTCATGTTCTCGACAATGAGTTTTTGATGCCAAACTATTCCCAGATTTGGATGTCATCTGTCATATAAATTTGCGCAGTCAACTTTTAGCTGCAACAATATAGGTCTCACTTTGCCTTTTTGCTAATTTTGGGTTTTGCTGAAGACTTCAGCACAACCTTCGGTCTTAAACCAAAATAAATGACAACACATACAACATAACAGACCAACAATACATACAAACAACAAGAAATTTTTTTCTAAAGACATTTTTTTCAAATTTTTCTGATTTGGCTATGTACTCACACGTTAATTTGTGACTGCAAAAGTGGCTATGAACATAAAAATAATATAAATATTATAGTTCAAACCGAAGGCTGTAATTCGCTACAGCGATTTTTTTAAAACATTTTTCTAGATTTAGCGCATATCGTACTATCAAATTCCTTCATTACGCGGTTAATATCATTTTGGTTCCCAAGTTATCAGGCTAAAATAGGATAAATAGTGGCTGTAAAGTCAAATTGTGAAAAGTATCTTTAGAAAAACTCGCGTAACCTTTTATCATATTGAGAATACCAAAATATTTTTATGGCATATGATTGCTGACTTCATTCGGAATATTTGTGTCAGAAAAGTTTCAGAATTCTGAACAGAGAAAGATTAAAAGATTAAAGAGTAAGCAATTGTAAAAGAAAGAAAAAGTGAGTGGTGGGCGTTAATTGAGGTAACAAAAGGTTCTGTACCATATTTCAAAAAGTTTGGGCCAAAAATAAATTTGGGTTCTATGGACGGTGGGAGGTGGGCGTGGCCAATTTTGATGAAACTTTATATTATTCTTAATTGAGGTAATAAAATGTTCTGTGCCAAATTTCAAAAAGATTGGTCCAAAATAACAATTTGGGTCCAATGGGCGGTGGGTACTGGTCGTGGCCAATTTTGATGAAACTTTATATTTTTCTTAATTGAGCTAACCAAAGGCTCAGAGCAAAATTTTAACATTCTCCTAATATTTTTTGCCAAACTTTGCATGAACAAATCCCTCTGGTCGTCCTGTTGAAACCAAATATCGTCCACATCTTCCGATTCGGGCCATAAAAAGTTCGTTGTCATCTCACGATAGCGAAGACCATACACAGTAACTGCCTGACCGGCAAAATACGGCCCGATGATGCCAGCAGCCCATAAACCGCTCCAAACAGTCACTCTTTGTGGGTGCATTGGTTTTTCGACAATCACTCTTGCATTATCATTCGCCCAAATGCGCCAATTCTGCTATTGACCAATCCACTAGCGTGAAAATGGACGATTAAATTGACCGAAAAAATCACGAAGTGCACGATATGCATTTTGATTTGAACGTCCATTTTCATAACAAGCCTGCATCACTTTAATGCGTTGCTCGATTGTGTATCTTTCCATGGTTCAATTTGAGTTAGTCTGAAATTGAGAAATGTCAAATGAAATGCAGAAAAAAACTTAACGTTTAGGTGTGGTTCACATTCAACATCGGCCAATTTTCACATCCATCTGTTTCTATAGACGCGAAACATAAAGTATTTTTTTTTAATTGTACTTTTTGGCGGAAAATGGGGTGAATGGGGATAAAAATATTACCAACCAAACGGCTACAACGTGAAACATGTTCGATCTTCAATGTTAGTAATTTTTCTATTAAAATGGTATGGACATTTGGGCTGTAGCTGGAATCAAGAAATTGCGAATTGAAAAATCGGCCCTGTGGGAAATTGTTTCTACCTAATAACGGCTGGCAATGCACCTAATATTTGGGGCGTAATTTTGAAGATTGCTGATTAGTCTTGAAGTTTTATATTTATATAGCATCACTATTTATTTAAAACAATTATTGTGATGTGCATTAAAAATATCACAATTTTCCTTATGTGATAGTGCACTTCTAATAAAATACTGTGGAATGCACTCCGTGGATGGTATATAAGCTTCCGCCCGGCCCGGCCCGGCCGAACTTAATGCCTTTTTACTTGATTTCAGTCTATTTGGAATTTTATTGGCTATCTGACTGTGTAAATAGTTCGAAATCGAGCAAAAAAATGAGATTCAACGTTAATAATACGATACCAACCTCGGCCAAAAATAAGTTTTTTCTTATAACCCAAATGTCTCTTAAAGTATTTGAGGTACACAGATGTAAGCTTATTTTTTGGGTATTCACGAGCACTATAACTATGCTAGATATCAGAATACGATTATGTTTTTGCCAATAATATAAACATTTTACATGGCCAAGGTGAACAAAATTCAAGGACCAGTGGCCCTTCATAACCTCAAGAGATCCCTACTTTTGCAAATCGAACCTTCTGTTCAAAAGTTACAGAATTAATTCTAAAAGAAACGATTTGGAATCGCTGTGCCCAGTCTTGAGGGCACTGTTAGTTAATGACTTACTGATACAGACCTGAGACTTAAGGAAACCCTGCAGGAAATTGTCTAACATGCCTTCAAGACGCTCGTGCATAGTATTTATCGCGCTCAACAAGAAGCTTTCGTTTCTAGATAATTTTCAAAAATTGGATTCATTTAGAAACAAAAAATATTTAATTACACGATTGTTCCTTTGGTGATGAAATTATGCACATTGTCTTAGCAAATGAAATATTTTTTCCTAGAAATTCCAATTTAAAAGAGGACTGGTGCATAGTGCTATGAATATCATTATTTTTGAAAAAAAACGACACATGCATATATAATTTTAATTAAACTCTGGATGCCATCTAGCTCGTGCACACATCCATATAATCTTTCGTTTCGAAGCAAGCATGCTCCACATACGAAGAAAACACAAAAAAGAAATAGGACGCACGTAGAATTGAATTTAATTATTCAATATTAAATCATGCCTTGCCATTATTAAAATATATTGTTCGCACACTTCCTTTTATGACAAATAAACATTTTTCTTCTCCATAAACTATGGCTCATAAATAATCATATTAAAAGGATTTGGTGAGTAGATATGTACATATATAACATATATGTATGTCCTTTGACCATGCTCCTTCTATGGATGTGCAAATACATTTCAATATCCTTTATCGAAAACTTTTATTTTGTATGAACGAATATACATGCATGCATACATATGCATGCCATTACTCACCCCCCATCCAAGTTCCGGTGGATAGATAGATTGTAGCACATTGGGGTTGGGGTAATTTATTGGAAAAAAGGTAAAAAAGCACAATGTTGTCAATAAGGCCAGGAAGTCATGCCAGGGAGGGAGACAAAACCGGGATAATATTGAAAAGGAAGAGATAATAAATAAAATGTTCTTCCTACCGGCTTTTTATGAAACACTATCTATACATAGGGGGGAAGGTATGACGCTATGTGAAGTGTATGCTCTCCCCCCAACAACAACAACACGGTAAGTGAATTGTAATCCTATTACCATGAATTGTTTAGGTTAGTTTTATTCGATATGAAATGTCTAGGAATTCCTGAAACAACAACAACACCATCTTGCAAGGGATAGTGTGTCCAATAAGTCCTTACCGCCCATGTAGCTTAGCACACATATTTAGTGACACGTTATTGTTGTTTTTCTATTATCACTGATTCCTGCATCATTCTAGTGTCCTGGGAAAAACCACCCCAAAGGCTTCGGAGGTGTGAATATCTTCGTCATCATCAAAATTGCATTACGTGGGACAATATTTAAATTAAAAAGTTTTTGATTCGAGTGAAACTTTCGAAAACTATTTCAGTTTCTGATATGGCCTAAGTGTATTCCCATATTGGTGATACGTTTTTTATGCTACCGAGGAAGTACCTCATTTGCAAACATACCCGGAAAAAGTTTTTTGGATGTGGTCACGTTTGTTTTGTTTGCCCTGGCAAATGGAAAAGTTGTTTTTGCTATTTCAAGTTGTCAATTGTAGAAGTTTATAGAATTAACTATTTTTTCTCAGTTGGTTCATTTTATTGGCATAAAGAGTACTATATTAACATGATGTTCATTATTAACAATAAAAGAGTAAAAGGGGCGCTAAATTTAGCATGATCGAATCTTATACACCCTCAACCACGGACTGTAACATTATAAAGACAAATAGAAATATTGAAAAATAATAATAGATTTGAGCTGGGATATTGTCAAGGCCATTTTGCGTCTATAGATTATAGAATGCAAATTTATGTATAAATGAAATGGTGACCTTTATTACTTGACTGCACACTACCACTATAATGATTTCCCGCCCATGACGTCCTTCTTCAGGTGCCTTCGCAGTGACAAAATACCCAGACTGTTTAAGTAAATGATTCACCCAAACGAATGAAAACCACAACTCACTACTATAGTTAAATTTAGAAGATGAACATTTGAAAAATTTCCAATTTTTGATGGTCATAAAAAACATCAGAAAAGTCGGTGCACACTTTTTATACCCTCCACTAGGGTGTTATGTCATTGTGAATTTGTTTGTAACACCAAAAAGGAATCGAAATAGACCCACTGTTTACTATAACGATCGAATTAGAACCTTTTTTGTTCGATTTAGAAATGCCAGTCTTTCTGTCTATCCGTCCATCTATTTTTGTAATCAAAGCACAGGTCGCATTTATTGTCTGATCCTTAAAAAATTGGCACAATTATGTTTTGCTAGGAGGAGTTTTGCTTTTTAAATTAAAACGGTTCAGATTTAGATATAGGCCCCATATAATTGTCCCTCCCGATTTGACTTTTTCCGCACTAGAAACCATATGTTTTAAAAGATTTCCTTCAAATTTGGCACAACACCTTATATTTCAACCGTGTTTGTTTGTCTAGATTTATATATATAGCTCCCATACAAATCTTCCTCTAGATTTGAATTTTTCTGTTCTAGAAACCACATAAATTAAGCAATTTTGCTCAAAATTGCCAAAACACCTTATATTTCAACTGGAAACATCTCTAATGAAACTGGTACAAATTGGTTCGCATTTACATGAAGCTTCTATACAAATGTCGCTGCAGATTTGAATTTTTTGTTCTAGAAAACACATATTTAATAAATTTTGATCAGAACACGTTATATTTCACCTGGAAACATGCTTTGTGGAAGTGGATCCCGTCGTCCCATGGTATAGGACACATGCCAAAATCGTCAACTCATTTGAGTAGTCGGCCCGCCCGACTTTGGCCTTTCCTGACTTTTTATACCCTACACTACTTCGTAGAATCGCCGGCTGAGTAAATTTAACGATGTCTGTGTGTCCGTTACAATTTCTGTCCGATTGACATGAAATTTGGAAGAAATAATGTTTTTGGGCCAAGGACGATCGGTTAGTTTTTAGATATAGTCTCCCTATAAATATCACATACTTTTATACACTCCACGAGAGTATTATTTCTTTGTACATTTGTTTTGTTATCAAAACATTTTTCCAATTTTGTTTTTATTAGAATCACATATTTTTTTGTTATCAAGCTATTTTCCAATTTTTTATCGCTATTTAATTAATTTTTTCTCGTTGCTATGTTTTTTCTCACTCTTTAATTCAGCTTTTTTTTTTTGTAATACATTTTTTTGCTGAATAGTCCTTTTAATTTTAACTCATGTATTTTTACCATATATATTTTTTTATTAATATATTTTTTTCCATTTTTTGGTACTTTTAACACTATTTTATTATTTATTTTTCCTTTATTATATATATATATATATATATATATATATATATATATATATATATATATATATATATGTGTGTGTGTGTGTGTGTATATCGTCATACTTTTTAATATTTTTTTTGCATTTCAATGAATTTTTTTTAAATACTTTTTAAGTAATTATTTTATTTAGATTTAAGAACTTTAGTAATCAAAACCAGGAATAAAAACAAGTAAAGAAAGGCTAAAGTCGGGCGGTGCCGACTATATAATACCCTACACTAAACCCAGGTATTTCATGGGAGCGATTTTATGTAGTTCATATAAATTATACAGTTATTATAAATTCATCTTAAGTCAAATTTAATGAGTATGGTAAATAATAAAGTAATTGATCCAATATTCCAGCAGATGTTCCGAGTAAAGTAAATATAACATGATATGGAAAAAACAAGTAAGGAAAGGCTAAAGTCGGGCGGCGCCGACTATATAATACCCTACACCACTCCCAGCGTATATACCGGGTATTTCATGGGAGCAATTTAATGTAGTTAGTAAATAAGAGGATGAATCGGACGGACATTTGAAGGGGGCCTATAACAACACTTGAGGCCTGTGCCAGAACATGCGCCTATATTTTTCTCATCCAAGGTAGGTATTCCTAGTTGAAACATAAATTGATCTGCAAAATTTGATGATTATCCAATGTAAGATGTAGTTTCAAGAGCTGTAATAGAGCAGAATGGGGCCCCATTTGGGTTATACCAAAGTATGGACATATGGGCATCTCCCAAACAAGTATGGAAAGGCTAAAGACGGACGGAGCCGACTATATGATACCCCCCACTTTCTATCTCTCTACAATTCAATTCGGTAAAAAAGTGAAATCGGGGAGGATTTTTGAATAATGTAAATGTATGTGTTTGGCAAAAAATTTTAAATCGGAAAGGACATTTGTATTGGGGTATATTGATACCTGTAACGGTGTGACCCGATTTCACCATGTATGTTTATTGGTGAAATATAATACGCAAAGTTTGGCCAAAATCGGTTAAACATTCGGGAGCGACATTTGTATGGGAGCTATATATAAATCTGAACCGATCTCACCCACTTTCAACATAGGTGTTTCTAGTTTGATTATAAAATGTTGTCCCAATTTTAAAGAAAATCGGGTACAATATGTGGATTTTAGAGCGGAAAAAGTCAAATCAGGAGCGACATTTGTATGGGGACTATATCTAAATCTGAACCGATCTTACCCACTTTCAGCATAGGTGTTTCTAGTTCGCTTATAAAATGTTGTGCAAATTTTAAAGAAAATCGGGTACAAAATTTGGATTTTAGAGCGGAAAAAGTCAAATCGGGAGCGACATTTGTATGGGGGCTATGTCTAAATCTGAACCGATCTCACCCACTTTCAGCATAGGTGTTTCTAGTTCGATTACAAAATGTTGTGCCAATTTTAAAGAAAATCGGGTACAATATCTTACCCACTTTCAGCATAGGTGTTTCTTGTTCGATTATAAAATGTTGTGCCAATTTTAAAGAATGGGGACTATATCTAAATCTAAACCGATCTCGCCCACTTTCAGCATAGGTGTTTTTAGTTCGATTATAAAATGTTGTGCAAATGTTGAGGAAAATCGGATACTATATGTGCTTTATAGGACGGAAAAAGTCAAATCGGGAGCGACATTTGTATGGGGACCATATCTAAATCTGAACCGATTTCCTCCAAATTCAATACCGATCGTCCTAGGCCCAAAAAAGTAACTTCTGCCAAATTTCATGACAATCGGTGAACAATTGGGACCTGTAGAGTGCGAACAAGCTTAGATGGTCAGCAGACGGACGGACGGACAGACAGACATCGTTAAATCGATTCAGCTGGTGATTCTAAGCCGATCCGTATACTTAAAGGTGGGTCTAGCTCGATTATTTCTTGGTGTGACAAACATTTGGCGGAAAACTAACTTATAATACCCTAGTCCACGAATTTATCATTGATCAAGATCCAATGAAAAATACAGATTATACAGCGGTAATAGGATGAATCGGACGGACATTTGAAGGGAGCCTATACCAACACTTGAGGCCTGTGCCAAAACATGCACCTATATATATAAATCGGAAATGACATTTGTATGGAGGAATATTGAAGCCTGGAACGATGTGACCCGCTTTCACCATGTATGTTTATTGGTGAAATATAATATGTAAAGTTTGGCCAAAATCGGTTAAAGATTCGGGTGCAACATTTGTATTGATATCTAAATCTGAACCGATCTTACCAACTTTCACCATAGGTGTTGTTAGTTGGATTCTAAGATGTTCTGCCAATTTTAAAGAAAATCGGTTACAATATGTAGTTTCTAGAGCGGAAAATGTCAAATCGGGATCGACATTTGTATCGGGGCTATATCTAAATCTGAACCGATCTTACCTAATTTCTGCATAGGTGTTTCTAGTTGGATTAGAAGATGTTGTACCAAATTTAAAGAAAATCGGGTGCAATATGTGGTTTCAAGAGCGGAAAAGGTCAACTCGGGAGCGACATATGGGGGCTATATCTAAATCTGAACCGATTTCCTCCAAATACCGATCGTCCTTGGCCAAAAAAGTAACTTCTGCCAAATTTCATGATAATTGGACAGCAACTGCGACCTGTAGAGTGCGAACAAGCTTAGATGGTCAGCAGACGGACGGACGGAAAGACAGACAGACATCGGTAAATCGATTCAGTTGGTGATTCTAAGCCGATCCGTATACTTAAAGGTTATTATAAAGCTCGATTATTTCTTGGTGTTACAAACATTTGGCGCGAAACTAACTTATAATACCCTAGTCCACGAACACTACGGGTATCATTTAGTCGGCCCGCCCGAATTTAGCCTTTCCTCAGTGGTTTTTATATAATTAAATTTTAAAGATGAATTTTTGAAAAATCTCAAATTTTTGAGATCTAGAAACCACATATTTTATCAGATTGTTTTCAAGATTGGTAACACATCTTATATTTCAACTAGAAACACCCATGGTGAAAATGGGTCAGATGGGTTAAGATTTATATATAACTCTCATTCAAATTTCGCCACCGATTTTACTTTTTCCATGCTTTATAAAGGGTGATTTTTTAAGAGCTTGATAACTTTTTAAAAAAAAAAACGCATAAAATTTGCAAAATCTCATCGGTTCTTTATTTGAAACGTTAGATTGGTCCATGACATTTACTTTTTGAAGATAATTTCATTTAAATGTTGACCGCGGCTGCGTCTTAGGTGGTCCATCCGCTTATTCCAATTTTGGCATTTCCACGTTTTTGAGTAACAGAGACCCAATTGGTGCGAACGGCGACGAATCGAAAATTGGTGGTCATCATTAACACTGGCCGATACAGCTGCGATATTTTCTTCAGTTCGCACTCTACGTAAGCGTGTTGGTGGTTTAATGTCCAACAATGTAAATTTGGTGCGAAATTTAGTCACAATAGCCCGAATAGCCGCTTCAGTGGGTCGATTAAACTGACCATAAAATGGAAGCGCGCAATGAACTTTCTTAACAGAGCACGCATTTTGATAATAAAATTCAATAATTTGCAAGCGTTGTTCGTTTGTAAGACGATTCATGATGAAATGTCAAAGCATACTGAGCATCTTTCTCTTTGACACCATGTCTGAAATCCCACGTGATCTGTCAAATACTAATGCATGAAAATCCTAACCTCAAAAAAATCACTCTATATAAGGTTACTTTCTATATATGTTTGTGTGCCACAAAATTTGAAATCAATTTTTGAAAGCTTTTTTCTCAACCAATTTTGCTCAAATTTTGCACACTTAATCATTTTCGATGACAATACAAGGAAATGGAAAAATTTGACCAATTGGACAAAGGGGCGTGGTACCTCCCATACAAACCACAAATTAAAAATCTATTATTTCTGCTCCTGATAACGGTATTTAAACAAAATTTGGTACGTCGGTTTGGTGTGCATGTTGTAAGTGCTGCTGCAAATATGGGCGGGATTGTACAAAGGGGCGTGGTACCTCCCATACAAACCACAAATTAAAAATCTATTATTTCTGCTCCTGATAACGGTATTTGAACAAAATTTGGTACGTCGGTTTGGTGTGGATTTTTTAAGTGCTGCTGCAAATATGGGCGGGATTGTACAAAGGGGCGTGGTACCTCCCATACAAACCACAAATTAAAAATCTATTATTTCTGCTCCTGATAACGCAGTAATTTTTCCTTCTACAAAAGATAACTAAAAAAGAATTTCTAGGCCCAATAGAATTCTGCTTGCATAAAGCATGGATTTGAAAAAAAAATTTTTTTTGATTTACTAGTTCTGCTCTAGAAACCACACTTTTTAACAAATCTTCTTCAAATCTTGCAAAATATCTTATATTTCAACTAGAAACACTAATGGTGAAAATGGGCCAGATCGGTTCAGCTTTATATATAGCTCCCACACAAATTTTACTTCCGCTTTGACTTTTTCCGCCCCAGAACATACGTATTTTCACCGAATTTCTTCAAATTAAGCATAAAACGTGTTATTAGTATTAAACTGGAAGAACCTATTGTGAAATTTGTTCACTTCCTTCCATGTTTGGATATAGCCCGATACAAATATTCTTCTCATTTTTAACAAATTGGGTCAGTTCATATTAGCTTATGATTATGAATCCTTTCCGTTTTCGCTTTTTTACCGAATTTAATTGTATTCGGATAGAAAGCGGAGTGTATCATATAGTCGGCCCCTTCAGACTTTAGCCTGGTTGATTTTCAAAATATTGAGTTTCATCTGGATTATTTCTTACCATTTGTAGAAGCGATCAGGACAATATTCCAGTTCAAATCGTACTTGTATTATTTTTGAATTACTCAATGCTCGATGTATGTAGCTCTTCGTCGTTATGTGAACAATAGTGCGATGGCCACACTAAATGTGTTAAAGGCGGTTAAAGACAATTGGTGTGAATTGAACTTAACCACAATTTAATTGAAAATAATATCCATTCTGTTTGTGGCGGCACCACTAATAATGCGGGTCAAGTAGTTCGACTACATAACATTATCAATAACAATTTGTCTTAAGCGTTACTTGGCAGCACTCTAGCACAGACACTTACAACAATGTAAAGGGAGTCGTTACCACTTCAACCACAGTTGACCATTTGCCACTTACACTGTCAATTGAGTTGCTAGTGGTGGTGCATCTTCCAAAGGGGGAAACTGAATTGCGATACCTTATACAGAACTGACTGTCTGCTTTTTGTGCTTCTGCGATACTTTAAAGGTCATAAGATAAAATTGTATCCCGTACGAGCAGTTTAAAATAATGACTGTGAAGAATAAGAAGAAGGAGAAAAAAGCGTCTAGACTTGAAATGTGTTTACAACGCAATGAATGGCGAATTTTTATGTGCAAACAGAGGACTATGTAGTTAAGGATGTAGTGGAGTATATATCATCATAACAGTTTGGCGGTGATAAACCTCCAACAATTTTGAATATACCACTGGAATATATTTAAGAATTTAACGGTGTCCCTACTTCTTCCGCAACTCAAAGAAAACATCAGGGTTTCCGCAAAATGAAATTGCGGTTCTCTTTTTAAACGAAGCTTATTTGTGGACTGCTCCCACATACTCTACTACTACTATATACTTTGGAGATGTTTTTCTAGTGATATGAGCACAACCACAATATGTTGCATTAAAGCAATGAATGGAATGTCTAATGCGGAACATGCCCGTAACGACGCATGGAACCATCATTTGTTCGGCATCATAAAGTTTTGTGTTTATGCTGCTGTACACGCCATGTAAAGGCAGCACCAGTAAACTTTTCGACATATGGCTAATGCATAAATGTTTTTCTTGTACAAGATTTTTTGTGTTTTCATATATTAATGCTTAAAGAACTTTTTTCCAAGGCGTATCTTAGGAACTTTTGTATGGAAAGATTTTCATTGTCTTTAAGGCTTCCCTGGGTATTTAAATTGTGAGTTACTTTAAAAACAACATACCAAATTGTAGTGATGCCAACCAAAATTTCAATAGCGAGCTTTTAGTTTCAAATTATGTATAGTTTCCCGCTGTAGAAATAATTAATGCGAACGAGAGATTCCACTTACTCCAATCCCACCGACCGAAAGAGCCACGTCCCCTTAACGTAGGATAACAGTACTCACAATAGGTGCCACAACTATTTTTGCAATTAATACTGTCACTTGTGAACGGAAAGAAGATATATGAATATACCACTATTTTTGAAATCTAACTATTTGGATAGATTTTGATATAGCCCTCATACATATGTGTCTTCCAGCCGTTTTCATCAACACACTTCTTATAAAAAGTTATACCAAAATTTGGGGTTTTACTAAAAAGCCGCCATTTCGCCGAGTTGTGGTACATAATACTTTTTGAGTAAGAAGTTAATATATATGGGATAAATAAATAAAATATTTTGTAATCGCTGCTTTGCAATTAGAGAATTTTAACAAACACATTTTTATACCATCCACTATATGTCTTTGTGCATTTGTTTGTAACACCCAAAAGAAACCAGATCACTTTTTGAGTCGATTTAGCAATGTCCGTCTGTCTGTCCACCTATTCTTGTAATCAATGTACAGGTCGCAGTTGTAGCCAAAACCAAATGAAACTTTGTATAACGAAGTTTTGTGGGATAAGGACGAACGATATTTATATTGAAGAAAATCAGTTAAGATTTAGATTAGCCCCCAAACGAATTTCATTGCCGATTTGACTCTTTCCGCTTAAGAAACCACATATTTTAACAAATTGTCTTCAAATTTGGCATCTTATATTTAAACTAGGAACGCCTATGGCGAAAATAAATTTATATATAGCTCCCATTAAAATTTCGCATCCGATTTGACTTTTTCTGCTCAATAAACCACATATTTTAACGGATCATCTTCAAACTATTATGGCAAATTTTTTATATTTCAACTAGAAACACCCATGGTAAAAATGGGTTAGACCGGTTCAGATTTCTATGTAGCTCCCATACAAATTTCGCTCCCGGCTTTACTTTTTCGCCCTAGAAACTACGTATTTTCTTTTAATACGTTACACTTGAACTAAAAGTATCTATTATGAAAGTGGTTCACTTCATTCCATGTTTGGATATAGGCCCGACACAAACAATCCTTACAATTTGAGTCAGGTCATATCGGTTCATGATTAGGACACATACAAAAGTCCTTCCCGTTTTCACTCTTTCGACTTTAGCCTTTCCTTACTTGTTTTGTATTTAAAAATCGCAACTTTGGAAAGCACCTGCCATGGAGGTGTGTTGACTAAAATCAGAAAGGCCCTCAAATGAATCTTAACCATGTGTTCTTCACGAAAAATAAAATAAAGCAAGTAAGGAAATTTACAAGCGAAAATATTTTCGGACCTATTGTAGGAAAATAGGATAGAAATGGGACCATGTAATCGGCTGTAGCTGGAACGAAATTCGATGTACATGCTCTTCTGACTGTGTTGAAGGCTGTAATTGGAAATGAAATCGACCCGAAAGGAAAACAAGTAAAAAGGCGTTAATTTCGGCCGGGCCGAATCTTATATACCCTCCACGACGGAGTGCCTTCCACAGCATTAACGGTAGATTAGATGCTGTCGACATTACATAGAAGTGCGGAACCATATTAGGAAAATTATGATATTTTTATGCATATTTCTATATTTGTTTACTATTTCAAATTATACGGCATACTTATGCGCATTCTTTTAATTAAATTGCATTCTTCATTATCATAATAAAATATAATCCATTGATATATATATAAATAATAAAATAATTGTAATAAAAAAGTGAATATGAAACAGCAATCTTCAAAATGTGCCCCAAATATTAGGTGTATTGTCAGTTGCAGACAAAGTGACTGAAATGTACAAATTTCAAGGATTCGTTACATTTCGGGTCCATAATGGAATGTACACATCTAATTTCATGATTCTAGGTACATCCGTATGCTTGGTACTAGTTTAATTCTTTTTTCATTTTGACCCTAAAAGTACGAGTTAGGGAAAATACATATATTTTGCCTGCCTACGAAAACAGTTGAGTGTAAACCCTGAATTTCATGATTCTAACTACAGTCGTTTGCTTGGCACCAATTTCATCCCGGTTTAATCCTAAAGGTACGAATATAGGAATATAACTTTATTTTTCTCATCTACACATCGCATTTTCTGCCAAAAACTACAAATTTCGAAAAGTTCCTTTATGTTTCGCGTCTCTACAGTCAAATTTCATGATTTCAACTTCAGTAGTTTGGTTGGTACCATTTTTATCCATCTTTTCCAATGTTATCCCTTAAAAGTACGAATTTCGAAAAATTCCCTCTATTTTACGTGTCTACGTAATTATAGGGATGTACATACCCGCTATTTTTATACACTCCACGAGGGTATTATGTCTTTGTGCATTTGTTTGTAACACCCAAAACGAAGAGAGATAGACCCATTGTTAATTATACCGATCGTCTTAGAATCACTTTTTGAATCGATTTGGCAATGTCCGTCTGTCTGTCCATCTATTCGTGTCGCAATTGTAGCCAGCAGCAAATGAAACTTAGCACAACAAAGTTTTTAGGGACAAGGACGAACGCTATTTAATTTTAAGAAAATCGGTTCAGATTTAGATATAGCCCCCATACGAATTTCACACCGATTTGACTCTTTTTCACTGTAGATACCACATATTACAAACAGATTTTTTTCAAAATTGGCAAAACATCTTATATTTAAACTAGAAACACCTGTGGTGGTGTGTGTGTTAGATGGGTTCAGATTTACATATAGCTCCCATACAAATTTAGCTGCCGATTTGACTATTTCCGCTCTAGAAACCACATATGGTATCAGATTTTCTTCAGATTTACAAAACATCTTAGATTTAAACGTTGAAAATGGGTCAGATCGGTTCAGATTTGTATATAGCTCCAATTCAAATTTCGCTCTCGATTTGACTTTTTCTGGTCTAGAAACCACATATTTTTACAGATCTTCATCAAATTTGGCAAAATATCTTATACTTCCACAAGAAACACCCATGGTGAATACAGGTCAGATCGGTTCAGATTTATATATAGCTCCCTAACAAATTTCACTACTGATTTCACTTTTTAAACTCAATAAACCACATATTTAACAGATCTTCTTCAAATCTTGCAAAATATCTTATATTTCAACTAGAAACAGTCATGGTGAAAATGGGCCAGATCGGTCCAGATTTTCATATAGCTCCCATTCAAATTTCGCTCCCGATTTGACTTTTTTCTATTCTAGAAACCACATATTTTAACAGATCTTCATCAAATTTGACAAAATATCTTAGGTTTCCATTAGAAACACTCATGGCGAAAATGGGTCAGATCGGTTCAGATTTACATATAGCTCCCATACAAATTTCGCTGCCGGATTTCTACCCCAGAAACCACGTATTTTCACCGAATATCTTCAAAATGAGCATAACACGTTTATTTGAACTGCCAAAACTTATTGTGAAAGTTAGTCACTTTATTCTATGTTTGGATATAGCCCCGATACAAATATTCCTCTCGATTTGACAATTGGGTCAGGTCATATTATTAAAATTCAAAAAAATTGTTTAAATAATCTAAATATTAGGTCCTTGTTAGGGAAAAAATTTTCCCTCTGGGTCGATTTCGCCAACTTTCAATCCCAAGCGATCTGCAACCATAAGACACATTTAGGGAAAATGTGAACGTCCTAGCTCATTTCGTTCGACCGCTATCGTGCTTTCAACAGACATACAGACGGACATGTCTAGATCGTCTTAGAATTTTACCACGACACAGAATATATATACTTTATGGGTCTCCAACGAATATTTCAAGGTGTTACAAACGTAATGACAAAGTTTATATACCCCCATCCTGGAGGTGGAGGGTATAAAGATATTTAACAACGAATGAAAACAAACATGGGAAGTTTTAAATTTGCGATTGTTTGATAATGTCCGTGCGTTTGTTAATGAGCCTTTACTTATATCTAGTATTATTTTGAAGATTAGTTATTTGAGTTAGTTTACTGTATTTCCGTGTCATGTTATTAATTAATACTATTAAATCGTTTTGACCTATTAGAGTTATCGATAATAAATAAAAATTAATTGAAAATATTTATTTGTAAATTATTATTATATGTCATAAACAATACAGTGCTCTAGCGAATGCCCACATTTTTTTGTCGAAAATGATCTTCCAATAAATATGCACTAATTTTAACCCTAGTAATTTTGTTGTATAAGTTGGCATGTAATTTTTCTATTTAAGCGTGAATAGCTATTGGTGATCACCATTGAATTCCGTCAATTTTTTTCGTAGAACATTGCAATACTTAAATGTTCTTTCTGAAAGAACTTTAATTGATTTTCTCAAAAAAGATCTAATTGATTAATACAGAGAGGAGCTATAGAAATAAAATCGTTCACATAATAAGCTCTCGGTACTTCAAATTTTAAATGTTAAATGTAAAAATTAAAAACTTTGATACACTGTAAAAAGAAACTCATACCAGCAGGACTATGAGTTTATTCTGCATGGCCTTATAGAGTCCCTACTATGTTCAAAAATGCTGTTTGAAGCAGTGCAATTATCGCAATTAACAATATAATAAAAAACAGTTTTTCTAAAATCATTTTAATAATAATTTCCAAATTACATTATTTTCGGTAGCTTCTACTCCACTGGTAAGACTGAGGAATGCATGGTGGAGGGATAATTCCTTAGGCCAACGCCAAGAACTCTATATCTCTGGTAAACCAAACGCACAATCAAGCAACTAACTCGCTTCCACTAAAAGCCAAATTAGACTATCCTGCAAGTCGTTTCATCACTCAAAATAAAAATCGCACAGTCTGACGACGAGTGGGAAAGGAATCAACTGTAAATTTTGACACTCTGTCAGATTTGAAAATAAACCTAGCTTTATTTAAGGTGTTGGCGTTGCAGTCACATTATGGTGAACGGTCACATAACCAATCTTAAAGGATAAAACCCTGAGAGGTACTTTCATGCATTACTTTGAACGTGTTCCTTTATCAAAACAATTAAAAACGACGTTAGTATCGGCCGGGCCGAAATTTATATGCCCTCCACCATGGATTGCATTCTACAGAAGCTGTCGATTTTCGTACAATTGCTGTAACATTAAAATGTACATTTTTTAATATAGCCAAACCAAAACAAATACAAATATTGAAAAAATAATTTTATAAATAAATAAAGAGTGATTTTTTTGAGGTTAGGATTTTCATGCATTAGTATTTGACAGATCACGTGGGATTTCAGACATGGTGTCAAAGAGAAAGATGCTCAGTATGCTTTGACATTTCATCATGAATCGTCTTACAAACGAACAACGCTTGCAAATTATTGAATTTTATTATCAAAATGCGTGCTCTGTTAAGAAAGTTCATTGCGCGCTTCCATTTTATGGTCAGTTTAATCGACCCACTGAAGCGGCTATTCGGGCTATTGTGACTAAATTTCGCACCAAATTTACATTGTTGGACATTAAACCACCAACACGCTTACGTAGAGTGCGAACTGAAGAAAATATCGCAGCTGTATCGGCCAGTGTTAATGATGACCACCAATTTTCGATTCGTCGCCGTTCGCACCAATTGGGTCTCTGTTACTCAAAAACGTGGAAATGCCAAAATTGGACTAAGCGGATGGACCACATAAGACGCAGCCGCGGTCAACATTTAAATGAAATTATCTTCAAAAAGTAAATGTCATGGACCAATCTAACGTTTCAAATAAAGAACCGATGAGATTTTGCAAATTTTATGCGTTTTTTTTTAAAAAAAAAGTTATCTAGCTCTTAAAAAATCACCCTTTATAATATTTTTATTATTTCAAACCACGCTTGTAATGCAAGGCCAATACGTTTACTCTACATAATTGAAAAAATAAATATTTTTATACACTCCACGAGAGTATTATGTCTTTGTGCATTTGTTTGTAACACTCAAAAGGAAGAGAGATAGACCCATTGTTAATTATACCGATCGACTTAGAATCACTTTTTGAATCGATTTAGCAATGTCCGTCTGTCTGTCTGTCCGTCCGTCCGACCATCTATTCTTTTAATCACGATACAGGTCGCAATTGTAGACAGAACCAAATGAAACTTTGCACAACGAAGTTTTTCGGGATAAGAACGAACGCTATTTAATTTGAAGAAAATCGGTTCAGATTTAGATATAGCCCCCATACGAATTTCACTCCCGATTTGACACTTTTCACCCTAGATACCACATCTTATAACAGATTTTCTTCAAAATTGGAGGAACATCTTATATTCCAACTAGAAACACGTGTGGTAAAAATGGGTTAGATCGGTTCAGATTTATATATAGCTCCCATACAAATTTCGCTCCCGGTTTGACTTTTTCCGCTCTAGAAACCACATATTGTATCAGATTGTCTTCAGATTTGGCAAAACATCTTATATTTCATCTAGAAACACCTGTGGTAAAAATGGGGCAGATCGGTTCAGATTTATATATAGCTTCCATACAAATTTCGCTCCCGATTTGACTTTTTCCGCTCTAGAAACCACATATTGTATCAGATTGTCTTCAAATTTGGCAAAACATCTTATATTTCAACTAGAAACACCTGTGGTAAAAATGGGGCGGATCGGTTCAGATTTATGTATAGCTCCATACAAATTTCGCTCCCGATTTGACTTTTTTCGCTCTAGAAACCACATATTTTGACAGATCCTCTTCAAATTAGGCGAAATATATTATATTTGTCCTAGAAACACCCATAGTGAAAATGGGTCAGATCGGTTCAGATTTATATATAGCTCCCATACATATTTCGCTCCCGATTTAACTTTTTCCACCCCAGAAACCACGAATTTTCACCGAATTTCTTCAAAGTGAGCATAAAACCTTATATTTAAATTGGAATAACTTATTGGGAAAGTTAGTCACATTTTTCCATGTTTGGATTTAACCCCGATACAATATTCTTATCGATTTGACAAATCGAACCAGGTCGTATTAGCCTATGATTAGGAAACATACAGAAATTCTTCCCGTTTTCACTTTTTTACCGAGTTGGACTGTATTCGATTGGTAAGTGGAGTGTATCATATAGTCGGTCCCGCCCGACTTTAGCCTTTCCTTACTTGTTATATTTACATCTTCAAAAAAGCTTAAATACCATTAATATTAGTATATAGTGGGTGCTACAGTTTGATGTATTTCCATTGTGTTGTAATTCCAAAATATACAATAATACATTTTTTAAAATCCATTATCTTACGCACACAGTGCAAACTAACCTAACTCCATGATTCAACCAATTTTTGCCATAAAAGTACGAATTTGGAAACATTTACAGTCAGAGGAATGTATACACCGAATTCCATGATTCTAGCTTCGGCCATTTGGCTGGTACGACTTTTATTTTACGTGTCTACGTAATCAGAGGAATGTATACACCGAATTTCATTACTTTAGGTGCAGTCGTTTGGTTGGTGCCATTTTTATCCCTCTTTACCCATTTTGCCCCAAAAAAAGTACGAATTTGGAGCAAATACATATGTATTTTGTATCTACTCAATAAAAAGAATTTACAAACCGAATTTCGCGATTCTTGCCGTTTAATAGGTACCATTTTTTATCCCTTTTTGCCCCACTTCACCCCCTACAAAAAAGAATCACTTTATGGTAGACGTTTTTGTTATTGGGGGAATGCGCATACCCAATATCAAGTACAAGGAGAAATATTGAAAAAACATACTTAAGTACTCTAAAATATTAGTGGTTATTATGGGTATTATCAGTCCTCAGACGGACATGGCTAGATCGTCTTAGAATTTTATGACGATCAAGAACATATATACTTTATAGGGTCTCAGGTCGATATTTAAAGGTGTTACAAACGGAATGAAAAAGGCGGGGAGGTGGATGCTACAAAAAACATTTGTGGTGAAGTGAATTAAAACATTTATCAAAATAAAGCATTCAACAATACAATTTAAATGTTTGCAACATAACTTGAAAGCTGATAACTTAACATTTTAATAGAAATCCACAATTTTAAGGATATGCTAGGGTGGAATGATTTGGAAACTCTTATATTCAAATTACATTTAAAATAGAAAAAAATCTGTTTTATATTTAAACAAGTAAGGAGAGGCTAAAGTCGGGCGGGCCGTCTATATGATACCCAACACCACTCCCTGCGTATATATCTGGTTTTGATTACTAAACCCATGTGTTTTATGGGGGCGATAAATTATTCAGTAAAATTTAACGAATATGGCAAAATTGATGTAGAAAATACGTCTTAAATCGGGATTCATGGCCCACTTCTTCAGTATGTGAAATAATCCAGATCTGGATATTGTAATCCAGATCCGATGTAAAATGAAGGATTTAAAACGATAATATTGAAAATTGGTGGGACAGTTGTATTTGGAAACATTGACCCATATGGTCCAATTTTCGGATAGGTATTCCGAGAGTAAATATAATATGATCTGGAAAATTTGACCAATATCTGATGACAAATTCAGATTTTACAGCGATAATAGGACAATTTGGACGGATATTTGTAGGGGGCCTATAACAACACTTGGGGGTTCTACCATAACATGTGCCATTATAGTTCCCTTTAGGCATTCCTAGTGGAATGAAGACAAAATTTTATAAAGATCCGACATAAGATATAGGTTCTGAAGCGGTAATAGTGTAAAATGGGGGTCCCATTTGTACGGGGCTTGTGCCAAAATATGGACACATATATTTGACTTTCATAGTAGGTATTCCTAGTTGAAGTAGAACATGATCTGCAAAATTTGAAAAACTTCCAATGTAAAATGTTGATCCTAAAGGGGTAATACTAAGAATGGGGCCATTTGTAAGGGCGCTACTTTCAAAAGTGGATCCTTATAGATCACTTTCAAAGTAGGTATTCTTAGTTGAAATAAATAACATGATCTGCAAATTGTATCGAAATTCGACGCACGATGTGGGTTCTAGTTCTTTAATAAAGTAGAATGGGGGCCCACTTTGTATGGGGGTTATACCAAAATATGGACCCATATATTTGACTTTCATAGTATGTATTCTTAGTTGAAATATAATATAATCTGCAAAATTTGATAAATTTCCGATTTAAAATGTGGGTCCTAGAGGGGTAATAATAAAAATGGGTCCCATTTGTAAGGGCGCTACTTTCAAAAGGGGATCCTTATAGATCACTTTCAAAGTAGGTATTCTATACTGAAATATAACATGATCTGCAAAGTTTTATCAAGATCCAATGTAAGATGTAGGTTCAGAGCGATAATAGTGTAAACTGGGGGCCATTTGTATGGGGCTATACCAAAATATTGACCTATACAGCTGATTTTCAAAATAGGTGTTTCTAGACTAAATGTAACATTCTGTGGCAAAATTGATCAAGACCCAATGTAAAATGTGCATTTTAGAGCAGTAATATTGTAAATCGGAGGTACATTTGTATGGTTGCTATATCAAAACACGGACCCATGTGGTGCACTTTCCCGTTATCTATTTCTAGTTCAAATATAACACGATCCTGAAAATTTTGTCATGATCCCATGTAAAATGTGTATTCTAGAGCAGTAATAGTGTAAATTATAGGGATATTTGTGAGGAGGCTATATAAATCTGAACCGATTTCCTACAAATTCAATACCGATTGTTCTTGGACCAAAAAATTAACTTCTGCCAAATTTCAAGACAATCGGACAACAATTGCGGCCTATAGAGGGCGAGCAAGCATAGATGGACAGCAGGCGGACGGACAGACAGACATCTTTTAATCGATTCAGCTGGTGATTCTAAGCCGATCCGTATACTTAAAGGTGGGTTTATACTTTACTTTATACTTTATTGGTGGTACAAACATTTGGCGGAAAACTAACTTATAATACCCTAGTCCACGAAGTGGTGTAGGGTATAATGATAGCACTGTTGAAATTCGCACAATTTTGAGAAAATATGTTCTACTGGATCGTAGATTATTAGATGTGTAGTATTCTGAACTCTTTTAAATTTATGTACGAAAAGGATCGCTGAATTTGTTGCTGTTTTTCGAAATTTCATTTCACCTTCTTCGTCGTTATTCTCTTTCATTTCGTACACACTTCGTTGTTTTATGTCGTGCTAAAGTACGAAAATAAGTTGTTCAAACTTATATAGGCTTTCTTTTTTAAAAGGAAACAAGATCACTAAATGAGAAAATGACAACGCTGTTTTTAATTAATTTTCCAAGTTTTGGTTTACGAAATGGTAGTGATAATAATAGTGTATCCTTATATGTATAAAGAAAAGTTATAACTTTTCTCATATGATACTTTTAGATCTAACATCGGTAACCTCTATAACACCAGCTATATTGTAGAATGCACTGCTTGGTTGAGAGAAAACTTATTACTCTTCGTGTTTTATCATGTGATCCGGAATATGAAGTGTGATTTCTATAATCTTTTTTAAACATTTGTCAAAATATTTCCACCCTAATATCTGCAACTTGCACTCACATGATAGTTGTAGTTTCAACAAATGCTATTGCCTTCTGCAAATTGGTTTACAACGTTACTCTCCTTTTCAAAACTTATTGTCAAAACGTGGTTTTGGCAATTGTTGAAAATCCACGTAGACATCTAACTGCCGGCTGTGTGATCGTTTTAGTTGTCGTACGACTATGCGAGTGGGGTTCCTTGTGGCGGTGCTATTGTTTCGACGTGATAATACTTTTCGTTGTTCAAGTGTTGTTCTGTGTAAACGTGCTAGAATTACGTGAGTTTGTTTTCTAAAGTAAATGGTGTGTCTTTATGGGTGTAAGTTGTTTATTTCTGTTGAAAAAAGTTTTTCTATTTATAGGACAATTTGCAAGATGCTAAATTTGTTTTTGTTAGATATTGATATCAATTTTTTTCAATGAAATTTTCTATGATGATTTGATTATTTTTTCAGCCTTTATTTATAAATATAGATTCAGTTAAGTAACCATTAACAATACTAAAGGAGAGTAAACAAAGGCCATGTTCGGACGGTACATAAAGAGTGATTTTTTTGAGGTTAGGATTTTCATGCATTAGTATTTGACAGATCACGTGGGATTTCAGACATGGTGTCAAAGAGAAAGATGCTCAGTATGCTTTGACATTTCATCATGAATCGTCTTACAAACGAACAACGCTTGCAAATTATTGAATTTTATTATCAAAATGCGTGCTCTGTTAAGAAAGTTCATTGCGCGCTTCCATTTTATGGTCAGTTTAATCGACCCACTGAAGCGGCTATTCGGGCTATTGTGACTAAATTTCGCACCAAATTTACATTGTTGGACATTAAACCACCAACACGCTTACGTAGAGTGCGAACTGAAGAAAATATCGCAGCTGTATCGGCCAGTGTTAATGATGACCACCAATTTTCGATTCGTCGCCGTTCGCACCAATTGGGTCTCTGTTACTCAAAAACGTGGAAATGCCAAAATTGGACTAAGCGGATGGACCACCTAAGACGCAGCCGCGGTCAACATTTAAATGAAATTATCTTCAAAAAGTAAATGTCATGGACCAATCTAACGTTTCAAATAAAGAACCGATGAGATTTTGCAAATTTTATGCGTTTTTTTTTTTAAAAAAGTTATCAAGCTCTTAAAAAATCACCCTTTATCATAGGCACTTTTTACTTAGAGTTTCTTTTTTTTTTTGGAATATTTCTTTATTTAAATATAAAATTTCATGTACAATTTATTATTTCCCGCGAAGCCATAGGCTTGTTGCCTTCCACTTGCCCACTCTTTGCACCGTGGGGTATATGAAAATAAACGTAAAATGGTGATGATACTCCCAGACGATTTAAAAATTTGTGTTTTGGATTTCATATCAATAGCTGATGTATTGGGGAGTTGATGTACTTGGGGCTGAACAATGAGAGTATAAATTGGAGTGCCCCGGAAACAATATTTTATTACCAAGTCCTCAAAATTGGTTATTGCTTTACAAATTTCGTTGACTATTATCAATTTATATTGTTATTATACCCTACACCACTTCGTGGACTAGGGTATTATAAGTTAGTTTCGCGCCAAATGTTTGTAACACCAAGAAATAATCGAGCTAGACCCACCTTTAAGTATACCGATCGGCTTAGAATCACCACCTGAGTCGGTTTAACGATGTCTGTCTGTCCGTCTGTCCGGCTGTCCATCTAAGCTTCTTCGCACTCTACAGGTCGCAATTGTTGTCCGATAGTCATGAAACTTGGCAGAAGTTATTTTTTCTGGCCAAGGACCATCGGTATTGAATTTGGAGGAAATCGGTTCAGATTTAGATATAGCCACCATACAAATGTCGCTCCCGATTTGACTTTTTCCGCCCTATAAAGCACATATAGTACCCGATTTTCTTCAAATTTGCCTTATAATCTAACTAGAAACACCTATGCTAAAAGTGGGTAAGATCGGTGCAGATTTAGATATAGCCCCCATACAAATGTCGCTCCCGATTTGACTTTTTCCGCCCTATAAAGCACATATAGTACCCGATTTTCTTCAAATTTGCCTTATAATCTAACTAGAAACACCTATGCTAAAAGTGGGTAAGATCGGTGCAGATTTAGATATAGCCTCCATACAAATGTCGGTCCCGATTTGACTTTTTCCGCTTCAGAAACCACATATTTTACCCGATTTTCTTTAAATTTGCCACAACCTCTTATAATCCAACTAGAAACACCTATGCAGAATTAGGGTAAGATCGGTTCAGATTTAGGTATAGCCCCCATACAAATGTCGCTCCCGATTTGACTTTTACCGCTTTAGAAACCACATATTTTACCAGATTTTCTTTAAATTTGGTACAAAATCTTATAATCCAACTAGAAACACGTATGCAGAATTTGGGTAAGATCGGTTCAGATTTAGATATAGCCCCTATACAAATGTCGCTCCCTATTTCTCTTTTTCCGCTTTAGAAACCTCATATTGTACCTGATTTTCTTCAAAATTGGCACAACATTTTATAATCGAACTAGAAACACCTATGGTGAAAGTGGGTAAGATCGGTTCAGATTTAGATATAGCCCTCATACAAATGTTGCTCCCGAATGTTTATCCAATTTTGGCCAAACTTTACATATTATATTTCACCAATAAACATACATGGTGAAAGCGGGTCACATCGTTCCAGGTTTCAATATAATTCCATACAAATGTCCTTTCCGATTTAAAATTTTTCGTCAAATACATACATTTACAGGATGCAAAAATCCTTCCAATTTCACTTTTTACCGAATTGAATTGTAATGAGATAGAAAGTCCGTCCGTCTTTAGCCTTTCCTTACATGTTTGGGAGATGCCCATATGTCCGTACTTTGGTATAACCCAAATGGGGCCCATTCTGATCTATTACAGCTCTAGAAACTACATCTTACATCGTATCTTCATCAAATTTTGCAGATCATGATATTTTTCAACTATGAATACCTACCGTGAATGAGAAATATATAGGCCCATGTTTTGGACCAGCCCCAAAATGTTGTTTTAGGCCCCCTTTTTAAATGTCGGTCCGATTCATCCTAGTACTACTGTATAATTTGTATTTGTCTGTCGGATAATTGATCAGTTACCATATTGTTAACCATATTCGTTAAATATGACTAAAGACGAATTTATAGTAATTCATATGAACTACATAAAATTGCTCCCATGAAATACCTGTGTTTAGTAATCAAATCGAGGTACATACGCAGGGAGTGGTGTCGGGTATTGTATAGTCGGCCCGCCCGACTTTAGCCTTTCCTTACTTGTATTATCTAAAGGAAAGTATTTAGGAGGCCAAAACTTTCCAAGAATACATATCGAGGGCTTACATACATTCATAAGTGGCTATGATGCCAAACTATTCTCAGATTTGGATGTCATCTGTCATATAATTTTGGAGAAAAAAAATTTTTTCTAAAGTAGTTTTTTTCAAATTTTTCTGATTTCACACGTAATTTTGTGACTGCATAAGTGGCTATGAACAGCAAAATAATAGAAATAAAATAGTTCAAAATTGGAGCAACATATAATCGAAGGTTGTAATTCGCTACAACGATTTTGTTTAAAACATTTTTCAGCATTTTTATAGATTTAGGGTATATCGTACTATCAAAATCCATCATTTCGCCATTAATAGCATTTTGCTTCCCAAGTTATTAGACTAAAAGAGGATAAAAGGTGGCTGTAAAGTCAAAAATTGTGAAATGTATATTTAGATAAACCCGTGTAACTTTTTATTATATTGAGAATACCAAAATATTTCTTTGGCATCTAATTGCTGACTTCATGGGGAATATTTGAGTCAAAAGTTTCATCCCGGAAGAAGAAAGTTAAAATATAAGCAATTGCAACCGCGAATTTTGGATTTTTCAACAATTGCAGCGATTTTTGCGACTGGCTACATATATGTTACAAGTGACATTGGTTCTTAATACACAAACAAAAATTCGCGAGAAAATTATAAAACAAAGCTGTCATGTGTGAAAATGAAAATTTTCCAAAAATATCCAATTTGTATTTTTGTTTACCGTGCCCTACCGCAATACCCACTTTTTGTAAAAAAATGGAAAAAGGGATAAAAATGGAACCAATCTGATGGATCAGGCTGGAATTGTTTAAATTCGCTGTGCACATCCCAGAAAACATTTCCAACATTTCATTAAAAAACGTTATCGAGTTTACAATAAGTGTTACTTATATATTTGAGCATTATTTCAAAATTCATAGTGCTCAATTTTAAACGTGCAATAGTGGCTATGAGCCATAAAACCGCGAATAATATGAATTTTCGAAAAGTGTTTTAATCGTAGCAATTAGTAATCCTCTTTACATTAAACTGTAGAATAATGATTCATAATTACTCTTAGAATTAAGGAGTAAACTAATTTTTTCGCTATCCTGAAAAGTTGTGTTTATGTTCATAGCCCTCGATATAATAGTTGTATACATAGTTCAGGAGCCAGACCGGAATTGACAGACCGGCAAGTGCAGGTTTGACAGACATGAATTTCTTTCTTTCTATAGGGTGTTTTTTATTGAGGTATAGAACTTCGAATTGAAATAAAACACAAGAAAATCGTTTTATTGTCCATCAATTTGGCTTTATTGGAAGGATAATTTTATGCCATTAATGTTTAAATATGATTTCGGGCGTGTGGCTGCCGCGGCTGGCTCGAATATAGCCAATTCTACAGGTCCAATTTTCAACCACTTTCTCCAATTGCTGTGCAGCTCCAATTGCTGTGCACGGTGGCGAATCGATTCATTCGGGTCCTCTTCAACACTTTGCTCTACAGCGGCAATTGTTTCTTCGGTGCGCACTGTTCGACGTCTCTGCGGATGCGTATTATCACATAGAGTAAACGTAGTGCGAAAACGATCCATGGTTAACCGAATTAATTGCTCTGATGGACGATTATGTCGACCATAAAATGGTGAACTTCGCGAACTGAACCATTACTTTCGAAATAAATTTGCACGATTTGCAAGCGTTGTTCTTTTGTCAACCTCTTCATGATGAAATGGCAAACCAAACTAAATACTAATCACTTGACAGCTGACAAAATGGCCGCCAGTTAAAAAAGTGATGCCAACTTAAAGTTCTATACCCCAATAAAAAACACCCTTTACAATGTAAGGAAAGATAAAAGATTTGGCAATTTTACTTATAGGGAAGTGGTGGAAATATCACTACATTTTTCGTCAGGTAGGCCAAAGGCACCCCCGAAAGTTTGATAGGCATGAATTTTTGTTCTTCTCATAATGTAAGGAATTGACTATAAATGTTTTGGCAGTTTTACTTATAAGAAGTTATGGAAATAGCACTATTTTATTCGACATTTAATGGGGCCAGCGGGCCACATCCGCCCTCAAAGGTCTGCCAGACATGCATTTTTCCAAAAATAAAAGTTGAAAACAAGAAATTCTGCGTATAAGTTTCACTGAGCACGTAGACGCTTAACATACAAAAAAATAATTCGTTTTAATTTGTACTTTTAGGTGGAAAATGGGACGAAAGGGGATGAAAATTGACTGCAGCTACACTGAGAAAAATAGCACTTCTAAATCTGAGTAAAATTAAGACTACAAATTAGTTAAACAATTTTACGACAGATTAATAAAAATTCTACAAAAGTAGGGAAATTAACTAGGTACGAGTAAAGTTTCCTTGTTTGAAAGTCGTCGTAAACAGTTCATTTACTAGAAATAGGGTACTAAATTTACTGAAACGAATTTCTTTGGACCTAATAAAAATTTTAAATTCAATAAATTCACACATTCAAATCGCAAGAAAAAAATTAAGAAATTTTTTGTATGGAAAAAATCCATTAAAATTCATGATTTTCATTCATGACATTTTTGTTTTGTGATATATTCGCTCCTTAATGCAAATATTCGCTCCATAATGCACTTTTTGTTTACCGTGCTCTACCGAAATATCCATATTTTTCGTCGAAAAAGACAGATCTTTTGGAATTTTGATTTACTCTCTGAGGCAAAGTCATAAAGAACAAACATTGTGAACATATAAAATGAAAAAAACTTCATCTTCAAGGTAAAAATCGCAAATGTCATCGAACAAATCTTATAGGCTGTAGTGTGTGTAGGTTGCGTATACGTGCTGTTGATTAATGATAATATCACTCATACGCACTGTAGGCGGACTGACCATTAACAGAAACAGCAAGACATATTTTTCCGACCTAAACGGTGTTAAGAATCATTCCTAGGAAGTTCATATGTTCTAGAAAGTTGTTTATTGAGATCTAAGGTAATTGTTTGTAGTTGATTTTGGTTTGCTACCTATGGACCTGAACAGGTTAAAAAATCGAATTTTAAAAGATTTTTGCAATTTCGACCGTAAAGATGAAGTTTTTTGATTTTATATGTTCACAATTTTTGTTCTTTATGACAAGAGCTATAAAGAATAAATCAAAATTCCAAACGGTGTGCAAGATCACTTTTTGCAAAAATGACACCGAGGACTAATCTTTGAGGGCCCACAAAAAAGTGCATGACTTTGGGCAAAACTGGGAGACAAGAGTCTTTTTTGGTCTTTTATCATGTATGGTTATTTTTTTCGTGTTGTACTGTGTAATTGGTCTATATATTAAATATGATTTTATATATTTTGCTGGATAATTTTATGAACTACATAAAAACGCCCCAACGATATTAAAACGCCGTGGTTTAACAGTCTGAACCATCTATAGGCGTAGGAAATAAATACAAGGAAATTGATTATATAGGGTGTTTTTTTATTGGGGTATAGAACTTTAAGTTGGCATTACTTTTTTAACTGGCGGCCATTTTGTCAGCTGTCAGCTGGATCGTTTTCGCACTACGTTTACTGTATGTGATAATACGCATCCGCAGAGACGTCGAACAGTGCGCACCGAAGAAACAATTGCCGCTGTAGAGCAAAGTGTTGAAGAGGACCCGAATGAATCGATTCGCCACCGTGCACAGCAATTGGAGTGGTTGAAAATTGGACCTGTAGAATTGGCTATATTCGAGCCAGCCGCGGCGGCCACCTGCCCGAAATCATATTTAAACATTAATGGCATAAAGTTATCCTTCCAATAAAGCCAAATTGATGGAAATTAAAACGATTTTCTTGTGTTTTATTTCAATTCGAAGTTCTATACCTCAATAAAAAACACCCTATATGTACTAATTGTTGGCAGCTATATTGTATTATAATTTAAAATGAAAAGGATATAAATAACACCTACCTATGAGCGCCCCGGTAGTCGAGTTGGTAGCGTGCTCGGCTATCAGCGTGGGGGTTGTGGGTTCGATTTCCACCAGAGGCTCTGGTCTGTCGCTGCAATAAATAGCTACAATGGTCTTAGTCACCCCGGCTCAATCCCTGGACCCAAAATTAGAATATAAATTTACTTTGTATTGTAATTCATAATAAATAAATAAATAAAAAACACCTACCTACATACGTAAAATGTGGGTTTCTTTAACTAAGTTACCTGCATATCTAATTAAAAAATGAAAACAACCCGTCCGTCAGCTAACAAATTAAAATCCTTAAAAATATCACTCACACATTTTCTACCCAAAACCAATTATCTCTGAAGTGACCTCAAATTGTCACAAAGTTTTGTTCAAAACCTTTCGGAAAATATAAAATTCAATTATAAAATATTCTAGACACTCAACATTGGCTTTCATTATCAGAAAACAACGCAGTTGCTAGAGTAGCGTGTGGCCAATGAAAATTATTGAGAATTGCTAGAAACGCAATTTCCTCAATCAATTTCAAACAGAGCCGAGCAAGAGCAGCTGCTAAAATCGAATCACGCAATATTGATTAGCAACAAAATTAAATGTTATTCTAAGGATTTGAGAGTGTCAGTCAAATTGAGAAAATATGTCGAACCTTTGTCATGGATTTCAATTGAATAGAAAACAAATAAAATAGCGGTTGGAAGTGTATAAACACACCTTAATTACCTGTCAATCCATTGAGTCAAAGAATGAGGATTATATATAACAAACACATTGTGGATAAGGTTTGAATAATGCCAGCACAAGCACACTGTCGACTGCAACTACTTTGTAGTTATTTAAACCGAATTATATATCTGTGAATATTTTCAGAAGCTACAAGTGGTATTTTAAGTAATATTTTCTATTAAAAAACTCATGAGAGGAGTTGAGGAATTCTTTCAAACTTTGAGCATTTTATTATTGTTCTCAAATGTAGTTTATGTTTGGAGGTGTTCCAAATTTTCACAATCATTCTGGTATGTACCACACAAATCTTGAGCCAGGAGAATATCCGAGTTGGACAACATATCAGTTCTGTACGTTAATCATTTTTTTGCAGCGATACTGTCCCACCTCAATGTACACACCCAGACGATATGCGTGTATGTAAGCCATTAATAAATGTCATAAGGCATTTTCATCTTTCCCCATGTAATCATAATTTATGACTGCTACTACCACACTCAACCAAATACCAAGATTGGATGGATTGTTGCTAGCCACTGTTGTGGTTGTTATCATAACGGCTTTTTGAAATTATTACAAAACAATTTTTTTTTTCAAAATTTAATCCTCATTATTATTTTCCTGAGCGTTTGTAAATTCTAATTTTCATTATGGAAAAAAGATAAAAGCAACAAGAGTGATTTGGCAGCACCAGAGATTTATGAGAGTGGAAATTTCATTTTCCTCTTAAGAAATTCAAAATTAATAACGCGTAACCGCCGCAGCCGCCGCCGGTCTGGGAAAGAAACTCATTAATTCGTAAGGATTTCATGAATAATGCTTAGGGATTTTCCGAAAATTAGATAAGATTGTTATTAATTGTCAAAGAACATTAGCGACTTGTGATGTGATATGAATTTCATTTAATATAAACATACACAGACAAGTGACGGCTGCAGGCTATGAAGGAGGAAAGGAGCCTAAATTGTGGGGAAATGAATTAAAAGTTAGACAGACTTACAGTGAAGTATTCACTCAAATATTCAGGTAATCAGTGGCAAGGTCTGTTGAAGCTGAAGGAAATGGGTCCGGTTTAGATATTCCACATTCCCAATATCCATTATCAGTCTGTTGGATACACCCGAAGCAAGAGTTTGAGCCTTTAAACGCTTGCATATTGCAAAGTGATATAAGAGTTAATCGTAAAACGCTCCACAACTTTATTTACATGGTAATTCCATCAGAAAATGGCCCAAAAACTATAGATTTGGATATTCATCCCCTCCGATTTTGATAAAATTTGGCACGAACATAACCCAAACTATCCTGTCCAGCAATTTAATGTTCTAGAAAAAAATCAATTGCCAATTTTTTAAATATTTTTTTAGAGTTTAAGTAATAGAGTTATCAAACTTCAGTACTAAACTTTTTCCTAAATATATTTTTCCCAAAATCACAGGTATGAATAGAGTAAAAACTACAACTTTACCTTGCTTAAATAGAAAATCATAACCAAACAATTTTAGTTTCTAAACCTATGGTCACCCCACTCTGAATTTTTGACATTTTGTAGAGTATAAAATAAACTTAAATACTAAAAATATGTAAAAACGGCTTTAAGTTAGGCCGGGTCAAACCTTTTGTACTATCCAATATGGACTGCATTCCACAGATGCTGTCGATTTCCAAAGAAGTGCTGTAAATTTTATATATAATGATATTTACATAACAAAAAAAAAAAAATAAAAAAATATTTGATAAATAAATATAAACAAGGAAAGAAAGGCTAAATGTAAAATTTGGCCAAAATCGGTTAAACATTTGGGAGCAATATTTGAATATATAAATAAACTAGCTGAACCCCGCCCGCTTCGCCAGACAAAAAAAAACAAATGGTTAAATAGCTCTCAATAACACTTTTGCCACGCCCACTCCACCCACAAAATGAAAAATCCAAATTTCGGCATCATATTTATCATTTTCGTGGTCAGTAGTATATATGTACCAATTTTCAGCCTTCTAGCTGCCAAAAACACTATTGCCACGCCCACTCCGCCCACAAAATGAAAATCCAAATTTCGGCATCATATTTATCATTTTCGTGGTCAGTAGTATGTACCAATTTTCAGCCTTCTAGCTCCCAAAAACACTATTGCCACGCCCACAAAATGAAAATCCAAATTTCGGCATCATATTTATCATTTTCGTGGTCAGTAGTATATATGTACCAATTTTCAGCCTTCTAGCTCCCAAAACACTATTGCCACGCCCACTCCGCCCACAAAATGAAAATCCAAATTTCGGCATCATATTTATCATTCTCGTGTTCAGTAATATATACGCTACAATTTTCTGCCTTCTAGCTCAAAAAACACTTTTGGCACGCCCACTCCGCCCACAAAATGAAAATCCAAATTTCGGCATCATATTTATCATTTTCGTGGTCAGTAGTATATATGTACCAATTTTCAGCCTTCTAGCTCCCAAAAACACTATTGCCACGCCCACTCCGCCCACAAAATGAAAATTCAAATTTCCATTTTTTTAAAACCCGTGCTGAGAAAATACCTTTCCAACAAAGTAGAAATCATCAAAATCGGTTTGGCCAATCTCGAGTTATGGGATTACATCGCTTCGGACACTTTCTTTTATATATATAAGATTTATATCTACAGTAATGCCTCGATTTACGTCGTGATTGGTTCCGGAAATTGACGACGTTAATCGAAACGACGTAAATCGAATTTGATATTGGTCATACGTTAACGTTCACTTAATTTCATAAAAAAAACTTAAAAATTACAAGTAATTCAGTCTTTTATTGTACATAGAATATTTGTTATAAACATTTAATTCGTATAAGAATTTTAAAACAAATATAAAATTCAGTTAAAAAAATTAAATAATATCTAAAGTAAACATATCAACAAAAAATCAACAATTCAATATTAAAAAATTTCGATTTTAAAAACAAAATTCATAAAATAAATAAAAACTTAAACATGTGTTCAGATAAAAAGTATAAAAAAATAAATTAACAAAAATTCGACAATACAATATCTAGAAAAATAAATATAATAAAATATATTAATTAAATGTAGTGAAAATTTTGTACATATATGTTTGTTTATTATATGTATGTATATGTAATTGTATGTTAGGAGTATTAATTATGTATAGGAATCACTATCCGACGATGTTTCGGTGAGAATTTCTGAAATTAGCATGTTGAGGTCACCATCTTCAGCACTACTTTCGCTTATAACAGGCGTTTCTGATAAAATTGGTTTAAAGAATGTATCAATTCGCTTCTGGGTTAATGTAAACTTTTTCTGCTCTTACAGATCCCGGTAATATTTAAGGCTTGCATTTATGTATTGATTTTTTTGTCGAATCAACTCTTTCGTCATCTTTGTCAAATTCTTCCAAAATTTGCATAGCCTTATTTACGCTGGCAAGGGCTTCTGACAGTTTTGTCAATGGAATTTCAGAATCCTCTCCACAAGTTTCGATACCTGAAGTTTCTTCTTCTATACCATGTTGATTTGAAAGATTTGTCAACTCAAATAGCTCCGAGTTAGTTAACGGTTCATCCTCCAAATTTAAGTGTTCATCAACATCGGAATCTTCAATATCAGAAAACCCTAATGTGTGGGCCAAACGTACAATTTCCGTGTTTATATCGTTCAGATTTCCATCATTTTCACCTTCAGTTGTGCATTCAGGGCATACGTTTTTCCATGCATTTCTCATGGTCGACGCAGAAACTTCATCCCAACTTTTGTTGATACTATTCACTGCTTGCATGACATCATATTTTTTCCAAAATTGTCTGACAACATCGTTATTTTTATCATTTTGGTCTGATTGTTTGTCGATTGCATCAATGAGGTCGTTAAAACTTCGTCGTAAATAATATTTTTTGAATGCTGCAATAACTCCCTGGTCCATAGGTTGAATAAGAGACGTGGTATTGGGAGGTAAAAATACAATTTTAATATTGTCATTCATGTTATTCAAACTGATGGTGTGGCCCGGAGCATTATCCATTAAAAGCAATGCTTTATAAGACATATTATTCCTTTCGCAATATTTCTTATCTTCAGGACAACAATGTGTCTTAAACCAATCGTCAAAGAGTTTAGAAGTCATCCAAGCTTTTTGTTAGACATCCAAATTACAGGAAGATTTTGCTTGCAAACGTTTTTCATAGCTCTTGGAGTTTCGGATTTATATATTAACAAGGGCTTAAGCTTCAAGTCTCCTGCAGCATTACCACCGAGCAAAAGCGTAAGCCTATCCTTCGAAACCTTTGGCCCTGCTGCTAATTTTTCCTCTTTTGATATAAATGTTCTCCCCGACAAACGTTTCCAGAAAAGTCCGGTCTCGTCGACATTGAAAACTTGCTGAGGGGTGTATTCACATGCAGATTCCCCGACAACTTTTATGTTGTGAAGTTGTGCTCTTTTTTTAAATTTATGTAGCCATCCTCCGCTGGCGTTAAAACAAAAATCGGAATTCACAGAGTCAGATTTTAGATCGTTAAACAAACTTATCGCTTTTCTTTGGATAATTAACGTAGTTGCTGGAATATTTTTTTCACTTAAGTCTTTTATCCACAGTATTAGTGCATTTTCCATTTTTTCCATCAGTACTGGCATTTTTTTGTGGTGGTTTCAACAGAACCAGCTCCAGCCGATGTTGCACTTTCACGGATTTCAGCTGAATTTTTTATTATTGTTCGAACTGTGGTTGGTGGAAGATCCATCGTACTGGCAATAATAAAAGCCTTTTCCCTATTGTTATAACGGCGAATAATATCTATTTTAGTTTTTAACGAGTTTCTTTTCTTTTTTATTTGAGATGTTACTTTATTAGTTTTATTTTTTGAGCTCATATTTACTACGTTGCGCCCGACGATCAAAAACAGATTGAAAAAGTAACACACACGACGCGCTGCCAAACACACACGACCTGTCCATGAGAGGCAATACTTTAGTTGTTGTTGCACACACAAAATTTTTAAACGTTTAAATTTTAAAAACTGGGATTCCCCTACATACATATGTATGTAGTACATACATAAGTCATACAAACTGAGACGACGTAAATCGAATGGCGACGCAAATCGAATTTGAAAGGAACAAAATACATATGTATTTGACGACGTAAATCGAATGGCGACGTAAATCGAAGTTGAAAGGAACAAAATATTTGACGACGCAAATCGAAACAACGTAAATCGAGACGACGTAAATCGAGGCATTACTGTACATCTGAACAGATCTTACCCACATTCACCATAGGTGTTTTTATTTGGATTATATGACGTTGTTTCTAGAGCGGCAAAAGTCAAATCGGGAGCGACATTTGCATGGGGGTAATATCTAAATCTGAACCGATCTTACCCGCTTTGATTATAAGTGTTTCTAGTTGAATTATTAGATGTTGTGCAGAATTTAAAGAAAATCGGGTACAATATGTTGTTGCTAGAGCGGTAAAAGTCAAATCGGGACGACATTTGTATGGGGGCTATATCTAAATCTGAACCGATATAACCCGCTTTAGTCACAGGTGTTTCTAGCCAGATTATAACGTGTGAAGCCAAATTTAAAGAAAATCGAGTGCAATATGTGTTTTCTAGAGTGGAAAATGTAAAATCGGGAGCAACATTTGTATGGGGGTTATATCTAAATCTGAACCAATCGTACCCGCTTCCATTATAAGTGTTTCTAGTTAGATTATGAGATGTTGTACAGAATTTAAAGAAAATCAGAAACAATATGTGGTTGCTAGAGCGGAAAAAGTAAAATCGGGACGACATTTGTATGGGGGCCATATCTAAATCTGAACCGATCTAACCCGCGTTCATTCTAAGTGTTTCTAGCTAGATTAAGAGATGTTGTGCAGAATTTGAAGAAACTCGGGTACAATATGTGGTTGCTAGAGCGGAAAAATTCAAATCGGGAGCGACATTTTTAAATCTGAACCGATTTACATCAAATTATATAGCGTTCGTCCTTGATCAACAAAATTTACTTATGCCAATTTTTGTTAAAATCGGGCTATAATTGCGACCTGTAATTTGATTTTGATTCTAAGTATAAAATTTATTTATTTTAAACAAGGCAAGGCTGTCAATATGTTTATAAATGGTGTTTTTTATTGAGGTATAGAACTTCGAATTGAAATGAAACACAAGAAAATCGTTTTAATGTCCATCAATTTGGCTTTATTGGAAGGATAATTTTATGCCATTAATGTTTAAATATGATTTCGGGCATGTGGCCGCCGCGGCTGGCTCGAATATAGCCAATTCTACAGGTCCAATTTTCAACCACTCCAATTGCTGTGGACGGTGGCGAATCGATTCATTCGGGTCCTCTTCTACACTTTGCTCTACAGCGGCAATTGTTTCTTCGGTGCGCACTGTTCGACGTCTCTGCGGATGCGTATTGCGAAAACGATCCATGGTTAACCGAATTAATTGCTCTGATGGACGATTATGTCGACCATAAAATGGTGAACTTCGCGAACTGAACCATTACTTTCGAAATAAATTTGCACGATTTGCAAGCGTTGTTCTTTTGTCAACCTGTTCATGATGAAATGGCAAACCAAACTAAATATTAATCACTTGACAGCTGACAAAATGGCCGCCAGTTAAAAAAGTGATGCCAACTTAAAGTTCTATACCCCAATAAAAAACACCCTTTACTATAGATATCGAAATAATTCTTCAAGTCAAATCATAATGTAAATATAGGGTCCGCCAAATATTTTTTTTTTTAAATGCTATAAAAAAACTACTGAATATTTTCTCAAATTTCTTTTTTTATTTGAAAGTACAATCCTTCCGGTTAATAGTGGAAAATAATTTCACTCAAATGGCTGCCTCGGGCACCCCACAAATAATAATCCAACGGTAGAATAGTTGAAAAAAAGTGTTAGATGGCGGACCCTATATAAATCAGCAATACACTAAATATTGGAGACAGTTTGGTTGATTGTATTTCCATCCTATATTAATTCAAAAAATAAAATGTAAGGAAAGGCTAAAGTCGGTCGGGCCGACTATATGATACACTCCACTTTCTATCCGAATACAATTCAACTCGGTAAAAAAGTGAAAACGGGGAGAATTTTCTATGTTTCCTAATCATAGGCTAATATAACCTGGTCCAATTTGTCAAATCGAGAAGAATATTTGTATCTGAGTTATTTCCAAACATGGAATAAAGTGACTAACATTAATAATAAGTTCTTCCAGTTCAAATATAACGTGTAATGCTCACTTTGAAGAAATTCGGTGAAAATTCGTGGTTCTATCCGAAATTTGTATGGGAACTATGTAAATCTGAACCGATCTGACCCATTTTCACCATGGGTGTTTCTAGTTGTCTACGCATCTATTTTCCGTGTCTATGCAATCAGGTGAAGTTGTGCATCGAATTTTTATGATTCTATCTGCTGTTGTTTGGTTGGTACCATTTTTATCCCTTTTCCCATTTTAGTCCCTTAAAAGTATGAATTTCGAAAAATCCCTCTATTATACATGTCCACGCATTTGGAGGGATGTACACACCTAATTTCATTGTTCTAGCTGTAGACTATTGGTTGGTGCAATTTTTTATCTCTCTGTTACCATTTATCGCTTGAAAGCGTGAAATATGAAAAAAATATTTTTATTTTTCGTATCTATGCAGTCAGAGGAATGAATACACAGAATTTCATTATTGTATATGAAGCCGTTTGGTTGGTACCATTTGTAGCCATCTATGTCCATTTTACCGCCTAAAAGTTTGAATTTATGCATCTACTCAGTTAGAGGAATGTACACACCGAATTTCGTATCTCTAGCTGTTGTCGTTAGATATGTACTATTTTTATCCCTTTTTGCCCTACAAATATGAATCACTTTGCTATGGGGAATGCTATTAGGGGAATTTGCATTCCAAATATCAAGTGAAATATAAGCAGACATATTCAAAAAACCATGCTTAAATACTTTAAATATTATGGGTTATTGGGGGTATTTTCAGTCCTTGCGAGGGAAAAAAATTTCCCTTTGGAGCGGTTTCGGCCACTTTCAATCCCAATTGACCTACAACTATAAGACATACTTAAGTCATATTTGGATGTCCTAGCTCATTTCGTTTATATGCTAGCGTCCTTTTAACAGACTTAAAGTTTATGACGATCAAGAATATATATACTTTATATGGTCCCAGGTTGATATTTCAAAGTGTTATGACAAACTTAGTATACCCCATCCTGGAGGTGGAAAGAAAATCAAAAATATTATTTTCAGCTTATTCAAGAATTAATATTATTGTTATTTTTTTTGTAGTCTTTGAAGTAAAAGGGTATTCGGAAAGAGTTGGTGAAGTCATTGCAGATGAGACAAATATCTTTAAAATCTGAGGTCGCTATACAAAGTAATGGTATCGTTCAGGAAGCCATTTCATCACAATAACTCCCAAGGACACTCAATTTGAACCACTGTAAAATTCAAACCACGTACTACTTTGAGCTACGGTAAACGCTATATTACCCGCAAACACTTGTAGAAAATTTCAATTTCAACAAAATCGAAGAAGAAGGGAATCTGCACTGGGTCGAAATCTTGTGGAATTACCCTACCAATTGGGTCATTACTTTTAATACCCTCCACCTCCAGGATGGGGGTATATTCACTTTGTCATTCCGTTTGTAACACCTTGAAATATTCCACGGAGACCCCATAAAGTATATAAAGAGTGATTTTTTTGAGGTTAGGATTTTCATGCATTAGTATTTGACAGATCACGTGGGATTTCAGACATGGTGTCAAAGAGAAAGATGCTCAGTATGCTTTGACATTTCATCATGAATCGTCTTACAAACGAACAACGCTTGCAAATTATTGAATTTTATTATCAAAATGCGTGCTCTGTTAAGAAAGTTCATTGCGCGCTTCCATTTTATGGTCAGTTTAATCGACCCACTGAAGCGGCTATTCGGGCTATTGTGACTAAATTTCGCACCAAATTTACATTGTTGGACATTAAACCACCAACACGCTTACGTAGAGTGCGAACTGAAGAAAATATCGCAGCTGTATCGGCCAGTGTTAATGATGACCACCAATTTTCGATTCGTCGCCGTTCGCACCAATTGGGTCTCTGTTACTCAAAAACGTGGAAATGCCAAAATTGGACTAAGCGGATGGACCACCTAAGACGCAGCCGCGGTCAACATTTAAATGAAATTATCTTCAAAAAGTAAATGTCATGGACCAATCTAACGTTTCAAATAAAGAACCGATGAGATTTTGCAAATTTTATGCGTTTTTTTTTTAAAAAAAGTTATCAAGCTCTTAAAAAATCACCCTTTATATTCTGTGTCGTGGTAAAATTCTATGACGATTTAGCCATGTCCGTCTCTCTTTCTGTTGAAAGCTCCATAGGGGCCGAACGAAATGAGCTAGGATGTTCAAATGTTCCCTAAATATGTATTATAGTTGCAGATCGGTTGGCATTGAAACCGGGCAAAATCGGCCCAGAGGGAAAAATTTTTCCCTAACAAGGACTACAACTAATATTTGGACTATTTAAGCAATTTTTTTGAAAATTACCAATTTTATACACTTGAAATTTGTTTCGTACCTTCCTCCAGTAACGTGTAATCACAAAAAAGTACAAAAAAGATTTAGCGGGTGAAATGGGACAAAAGGGATAAAAATAGTACCTTTGATACGAAAGGCTAGAAACATGAAATTCGGTGTGTACGTTCCTATAATTACGTAAACAAGTAAACTAGAGAGATTTTTTGAAATTTGTACTTTTAAGGGTTACATTTGGTAAAGGGGGATAAAAATGGTACCAACCAAACCGCTGAAGATAAAATGATGAAATTCGGTGTATGCATTTATCTGACTGTGTAGACGTGAAACATAAAGAATTTGTTCGAAAATTTTACTTTTAGGCGGAAAATGGGGCGAAAGGGATAAAAATGGTACCAATTAAACGGTTGCAGTTAGAATAGTGAAATTCGGTGTGTATATTGCTGTGACTTTGTAGACGCGAAAAATAAAGATATCTCTCGATATTCGTACTATTAGGATAAAATTGGTACCACGCCAACGGCTGTAGCTAGAATAATGAAATTCAGTGGTTATACTCGTCTGTATTCGTAGACATGCACAATATGAGTATTTCTTCCAAATCGTACTTTAAGGTCAACGTTTGAACTTACTTCACTTCTTTGTAAAGTCGACAGGCGGCAATCCACCGGTAATTCTATGGAATGCACTCCGTGGTGGAGGGTATATAAGATTCGGCCCGGCCGCCTTTTACTTGTTACAGTTTTAATTGTGCAAAACAATCTGTTGTTATTATTCGCTAAAGTAAATGATTATTATATGACATTAGCAGTGTATTTTGCCGGGTAATTGATACAGGACAACGGTTTAGTAGAAATACCAAAGCAACTGTCATTTGTTTGGCATTGCAAATGAAAATTGTTGGCTACTCGACCAATACCCTTTTATAGCCAATAAACTGATCTTCCCACACAACGACTCACTCTCTATTATACTTATGATTGCCATGCCATTTGGTGTACAACATTTCCAATAATCGTTATGTCCACTTAACGAGTGCACAATTCACAGGAAACTTTTCGCATCGCCATAATGCCTGCTCGCAAAATGTGGTGCTTTTTCCCCGGATAATTGTCACTTAAAAATTTAATCACGTCAGATTGTTGCCTCGAACACGATGTCAATTAGAACAGCTGTGTGTGTTGCTCATGCAACATCAAGAGCAACAGTTGCCACCTGATGACCGACTTACACATTGTTGGGTGCACTTTGTTGCCAATCGCAGTGCCAGTGTGATGCGACTACAAACAATGGTGCCCAAAGCATATATGAATATCCGCAGACGATAGAGTGAAATGCAAAGGGCCGTAATATAGATTTTACAAGTTTTATAAAAGGGTCCAAAAAAATAATAATATTATTTACCTTCGCCAATGAAGGGGGCATTCAAGTACGAAATTATACCTGTCGCAAATAAGGATGTGTCCAAGTCCGGTTGATATTTCTCTTATACTTTAGAGATTATATTTTGATAAATGGGTTCTATCGCCGTTGACTCATGTTGAAGGGTATACATTATCCCTGCCCGAAATTGTTTTACTATTCTGATCTTTTGCTCTTTTTATTAGATACGCCCCTTTGCATTTTATATCCCACATATGTGGGCTACAACTGTTGTTATTGTCGTTTCTATGAAGGTCCGTGATGGTACTCGATTGTATGTGTGTATGTGCCACAGGACTAATTGCTATCATTGTGTTCAAACAACAAAAATCTCCACAGGTGTATATCGCTGCTGATGACAATACCGATGTCGACATCGATGATATTGCCACATTAACCATTTATGCCTTCGTGCGCGAAACTGCACTGCAAAATTATGTTAAATATTCGCATTCGCTTTGTGTTCCCATTTCAACACAAAAACACAATTGCAGTTTGGGATATGCACACATATGGGTGACTCCATGAGAGGCAACATGATGTTCAGCACAAAAGATGAGCCACAAAATTTACAACGCGTTCGCTTTTTCCTTTCGCGGCATTTCCGCACCAACAAATTTTTTAGTCACTGCGCAAAATTAATTTTCATCCATTATTTTGAATAAAAAATGTTCTATTTTAATGATTTTCAAACCAAAACTAAATCGTCAAACCAGTTATGCAATTTTAGTGTGGCCTAACTAAAATTTATATACATTCATTTGAACAGTTATTCTTGCGTACACAAGGTTTCAATTTGATATGGAATGACTCATATGTATTATAATCAACGTTGATTATATGTCTGTTTGACGATTAAGAACTTAACAGGTATTTTTTTGGATTTGTGTTCGATCATCTTTAATGCTATCTATGCATAACCTCCACAAGGGTTTTATATCTTTGAGTATTTTATAATACTCAAGAGGATTCGAGATACACCCTGAATAATAATTGCAGGAAACACGTGCATTTACTTACGTGAGATAATATTTAGTTTACAAGAAAGGATTTTTATATTTATATTATATTATTGTCATTATTATTTTATATAAAATGCTTGGACCAAATGTAAAAATATTTGCAAGAAAACATATTGTAAAAACAAGTAAGGAAAGGCTAAAGTCGGGCGGAGCCGACTATATAATACCCTACACCACTCCCTGCGTATGTACCTCGATGTTATTACTAAACCCAGGTATTTCATGGGAGCAATTTTATGTAGTTCACACAAATTATATAAATTATATTATATAAATAAATATTATATTATATGCTATAAATTCATCTTTAGTCAAATTTAACGAATATGGCAAATAATATGGTAATTGATCCAATTGTCCGACAGACTAATACAAATTATACAGTAGTATACCAAAGCTATACCAAAGTATGGACATATGGGCATCACCCAAACAATTCTCATTGCAATTCAATTGGGTAAAAAAGTGATATCAGGAAGGATTTTTGCATACTGTAAATGTATGTGTTTGACAAAAAATGTTAAATCGGAAAGAGCGGAAAAAGTCAAATCGGGAGCGACATTTGTATGGAGGCTATATCTAAATCTGAACCGATCATACCCACTTTCAGCATAGGTTCGATTATTAAATGTTGTGCCAATTTTTAAGAAAATCGGGTACAATATGTGGTTTCTAAAGCGGAAAAAGTCAAATCGGGAGCGACATTTGTGTGTGGGCTATATCTAAATCTGAACAGATCATACCCACTTTCAGCATAGGTGTTTCTAGCTCGATTATAAAATGTTGTGCCAATTTTAAAGAAAATCGGGTACAATATGTGGTTTCTAAAGCGGAAAAAGTCAAATCGGGAGCGACATTTGTGTGGGGGCTATATCTAAACTTAAACCGATCATAGCCACTTTCAGCATACGTGTTTCTAGCTCGATAATAAAATGTTGTGCCAATTTTAAAGAAAATCGGGTACAATATGTGGTTTCTAAAGCGGAAAAAGTCAAATCGGGAGCGACATTTGTATGGGGGCTATATCTAAATCTGAACCGATCTTTCCCAATTTTTTCATACGTGTTTCTAGTTGGATTATAAGTAGTTCTGGAATATTTAAAGAAAATCAGGTACAATATGTGGTTTCTAAAGCGGAAAAAGTGAAATAGGGAGCGACATTTGTATGGGGGCTATATGTAAATCTGAACCGATCTAACCCAATTTCAGCATAGGCGTTTCTAGTTGGATTATAAGATGTTGTACCAAATGTAAAGAAAATCGGGTACAATATGTGGTTTCTAGAGCGGAAAATGTCAAATCGGGAGCGACATTTGTATGGGGGCTATATCTAAATCTGAACCGATTTCCTCCAAATTCAATGCCGATGGTCCTTGGCCAGAAAAACTAACTTCTGCCAAGTTTCATGACAATCGGACAACAATTGCGACCTGTAGAGTGCGAACAAGCTTAGATGGACAGCAGACGGACGGACAGACAGACATCGTTAAATCGACTCAGCTGGTGATTCTAAGCCGATCGGTATACTTAAAAGTGGGTCTAGCTCGATTATTTCTTGGTGTTACAAACATTTGGCGCGAAACTAACTTATAATACCCTAGACCACGAAGTGGTGTAGGGTATAAATATCTTTTCAAAATTTGTTTTCAAAATCACATTGATATTGCTGTTAATGGCAATTTTAAACAGGTAAGGAAAGGCTAAAGTCGGACCGCCTATATGATAACCTCGACTTTCAACCACATACAAATTTAATGAATTAGGTCATATATCAGAAGAAATATAACGAGTTCTGTCGAATAAAATCAAAATCTGTAAAGGTATTTGGCTAATAGAAGTCAAAATTTAAATCGGGAAGGACTTTTGTATGGCGGCTATATTAAAATCTTCAACGGTGTGACTCACTTTCGTCATATCCAATATTTATAGGTGAAAAATAAAACATGGTATCAAGCTTGACCAAAATTGGATAAAACTTATAGTTTCTAGAGAGAATAAAGGGACGGACATTTAAATCTACACTATATCAAAACATGGAACGATGTGAATTAATTTCACTATATGTTCTTCTAGTGGAAATATAACAAATTTGAAGAAAATCAGCTAAAATATTTGGTTTCTAGAGCGGAAAAAGTCACATCAGTAGCGATATTTGTATGGAAACTATATGTAAATCTAAACCGATCTGACTGACTTACACAACAGATGTTTCTAGTTGATTTATAAGGTGTTCTGGCAAATTTGAAGAAAATCGGTTGAAATATGAGGACTCTAGAGCGAAAAATTCAAATCAAGAGCAAAATTTTTATGGAAGCTATATATAAATCAGAGCCGATTTGAACGACTTTCGCAACTGATTCTTATTGAAAAGAACCGCGTTGCGCCAAACTTAAGAAAATCGGTTAATATATACCATATAAATATGAACCGACCTGACACACTTTCATAATAGATGTTTCAAATGTAAGGTATTGTAATTTGAGGACAATTCGTTAAAATATGTGGTCTATAGAGCGAAAAAAGCAAATCGGGGCTGTATCTGAATCTGAACCGATTTGCTTAAATAAGGTCCGTTCTTCTTGGATCTGCCACTAATTGCAACATGTAATTTGATTACAAGAATAGATGGACGGACAGAGAGACGTACGTACATTGGTAAATCGACTCAGAAAGTGATTCTGAACTCGTTTCCTTTTGGGTGTTATAAACAAATACACAAAGACCCTAGTGATGGGTTTAAAAAGTTTTTTTTTATTTTGGGTGAAAATTTGATTTTTCTTTAGGTTTTGTTATCCAGTTTTAAAGAAAAACAGTCCTATAATTTGCCAAATTTGACTAAGATCGGATCTATTACCGCTCCAGCATCTACATATCAAAGATCCTGGAGCGGTAATAGAGTAAATTGTAGGCTATATCTAGAAATCAATAGCATCCGTCCCTGCCCTAAATAATATGAGCCTTGCAATAAGGCCATATGTAATGAAACCTTATGTCCTTATTTAACATCACATTGATAAATAAAGCAATATGAATTTATTACACCTTTGATCGTCTTTGTGCCATGTCTGAAGATTTTCACGTCTCGAGTATGTCCAAACCTGGTTATGTAGGGTAAGGGACTACTGTGTTGAAGGCCTTCGGCCGCCTTTAAAGATTTTCTCCACTGGAGTTTGTCCAACGACGGCTATACACGTTTCCTGCTTTCCCGGCCCTCGTTCGATCTTATCCCCTACGGGATAGTGCTAAACCGGATACGCACAATAACGTTTTCTTTTAACTATAATAATTATTTGGACTTGTATGGCGTTAATTCCACTCTAACTGCTAAACAAATACAGAGTTATTGCATTTTCATGTTGGAAATAAAGTCATATGGTCTCATTTCTCAACATGATGTGATATAAGGCCATATGGCTTTATTACCTATGACCTTTTTATAAAAACTAACATCCCTAAGTAGATTCAGGCTATAAGGCAAGGCTACCAATACGTTTGCACTATATATATATATATCGAAATAATACTTCAAGTCAATTCAAAAATACATATTTTTATATCTATGTCTTCAAAAAAGCTTAAATACCATAAATATTGGTAGATCGTGGGTGCTACAGTTGGGTGTATTTCCATTCTATTTTAATTCCAAAAGTATACATTTTAAAAATCTATTATCTTTCGTACATAGTGCAAAATAACCTAACTTCATGGTTCAACCAATTTTGCCGTAAAAGTAAAAAGTACGAATGTGGAGAAATCATTTTATTTTGCGTGTCTATGCAGTCAGAGGAATGTATGCACCGAATTCCACGATTCTAGCTGCGGCCATTTAGTTGGTACTATTTTTATCCCCTTTTTCCTATTTTACCCCCTTTAGAGTACGAACTTCTAAAATCTCTTTATTTACGTGTCTACGCAATAAGAGGGAGGTGCACACCGAATTTCATCATTCTAGTAAGTCGTTTAGTTGGTACTATTTTTATTCCTCTGTACCCATTGCATCCCTTGGAAGTACGAATTTGGAAAATACCTTTTATTTTTCGTGTCTACGCAGTCGGAGGAATGTATATTCCGAATTTTATGACTCTAGCTGCGGTCATTTTGTTGGTACTATTTTTATCCCTTTTTTTCAATTAAACCCCAAAAAGTACGAATTTCGAAAAGTCCGTTTACGTAATCTGAGGAATGTATACAACGAATTTCATTATTCTAGGTGCGGCCGTTTGTACCATTTTTATCCCTCTATTTCCATTTTATCCCTAAATGTACGAATTTGGAAAAAACACTTTTATATTATGTATGTACGAATAAAAATCTCTTTATGGTGCACGTTTTTTTTTTTATTGGGGGAATGCGCATATCCAATAGCAGGTAAGTACAAGCAGAGATATTGAAAAATGCACTTAAATACTCTAAATATTAGGAAATGTTATGGGTATTTTTAGTCCTTTTGAGGAAAACATTTTTCCCTCTGGGCCGATTTCATCCAGTTGCAATCCCAACCGATCTACGACTATATGATGTATTTACGGTTAATTTGGACGTCCTACCTCCTTTCTTTTAGATGCTAGCGTGCTTTAAACGGACGGACGGACATGGCCTACGCAGTAGTCCCTTACCCTACATATTCAGGTTTGGACATACTCCAGAAGAGAAAATCTTCAAACCAAATCTTCACACATTACATAAAGACGATCCAAAACCCATAGGTTTGGATTTTCATACCCTTCGATTTTGAAGAAATTTGGTGCATACATTCTACTAGTGGTTGTGTGGTTTAAGTTTTACAGTTGCCCAAAGTTGGTTATCTCGTGGATTTTTTGGAAGAGATGGCTCCTTACCGATATCATAACTTTGGATCGTGTTATCAGATATTAACGATTTCAATATCATCTGAAAGATTTTCACCTCCTCTTTCCGAATCTGTGTGGAAATATGAATGTCACTGTGATTTAAGGACTCCAAAAATTAAAAATCATTTTAATCCTTGAATATCCTGAAAAACATATCTTTAATTTTCTTTCTTTTGTTTTGTATTTTAGATTGAGTTATTCTCTACAAAATACAAAAAATTCAGAGTGGGGTGGCCATAGGTTAAAAAATTACGGCTGTTTTCTAAAGTATTGCGTTATTTCAGTAAGCCCAAAAATTTTCATTTTCCACGTTTTTAGTTCGATTTATGTCTGTAGGGGGCTCGTTGGAGAGGTGTTGATCGCCATTTGAAATTTTAAGAACTTCTTAACCCATTGAGTGACGCACATTTTTTCAAACGGTTAAAGAATAGAATATGTTTACGATGCAAATGACTCCATATGCCAGTTGTTATTTCACATTTAAACTATTGAAAAAAAATGTGCGACCCTCAATCGGTTCTTAAAATTGCAATTAATACCTCTCCAACGTGCCTCTAAGAACACAAGTCGTGCTAAAAAATATAAATTTAGCGTATTTTAAAAAAATGAAATAAAATCGTAAAAATCGGCCCTTTATACTGGGTCACATTGCAAGTTTATGATAAGGCACGGGCCAGATTTCAATTTCTAATGGATTTTTTCTCAATACCATTCTCATAGTTTATTCTCATTTAGAACGCGTGGAGCTCACGATAAAAGCGAAATATTTTGGGAGAACATCGCCATCGACATTTGAATCGGGAACATCGACAGCTTTTATTTTGAAGCGACTCTTATGTATCTAGATATTAATGAACAATTTTAGCCTTGTTGAAATAACGCAATACTACCGGAAAACAGCCGTAATTTCTTAACCTATGGCCACGCCACTCTGAATTTTTGATATTTTGAGAGAATAAGGTATGTTTTTCAAGATATTCAAGGATTAAAATTATTTTAAGTTCTTGGAGTCCTTGGACCATAAGGGCTTTAAAAAAATTTTTAAATCTTTCAGATGGAATAAATATCGTTATAATCTGATGACGCGATCCAAAGTTATGATATCGATAAGGAAGCCACCTCTTCCAAAAAACCCCCGAGATAGCCAACTTTGTACCACTGTAAAACTTAAGCCACGTACTATTTTGAGCTACCGTAAACAATTATTGCCCGAAAACACTAGCAGAATGTATGTGCCAAATTTCATCAAAAATCGATGATGGTCGAAATCCATGTTGGGTCGAAATTTTGTGGAATTACCCTATAGGGTCTCACGTCGATACTTCAAGGTGTGACAAAGTTAGAATACCCCCATCCTGGAGGTGGAGGGTATACGAATGAATATACAATGGTAGGCGTCAAAATATCACTACTTCATGAAATAAAATATTTATAGGTTTGCATAATAAAATTGTTGTTTTCAAGCGAAAGAACCTAACATTTTTTCAGTTTGTGCATTTTATTCAAATATTAAAACATGAAGTACTAGGGTGTCCAAAATCGTAACCGGTTTCGTCATCTGTAACCGTCGGTCGGTTATTTTAAAATGACCATTTTCGGTTAACCGAGAGAACCGGCTTTTTCATGTCGGTTAACAGGTTTTCGGTAAATAAGTGAACATTGCACTAATAAAAAATTTCTGTGTGAATCATGCATGGCTAGATTTACAACTGGCCCCGTTTACTTCGATTGAGACAGACACATGAACTTAAAAAATAGAAAAAAATAGAAGACACATACACCCAGGATTTGTGCCAAAGGCTGATGGCGGGACTGGAAGAAAGAAGATTAAAAGCATTGAATACTCTTTTGCTGTTTTTAAGTTCCGGAAAATTTCCGTTAAACGATGGCGTATGGAAATACTCATCAAAATCGGATGCAAAGGAATTTGCAAATGAATTATACAAACGTCTTTTCCCCGAATTTTCTGTAGGACCAGATTTAGACAACAGTTCAGATTCGGATGTAAGTGGTGACATCGAAGAGGCTTTTAATTTAATGTTGGATTTAAACCAAACAATAAACCACATCCAAAACCCCAAAATTGCTCGAAAAGCCGAAAGACGTGCGACTTTATATGACGATTTCGCATTTTTTGAAAAAAAAAAAAAAAAAACAAAAAAAAAAATTGAAAATCTAAGTTACTTCTATGATGCCTTCATGACTGTTAGTCCTATATCAACATTTAGCGAGCATGTTTGTTCTACGTCAAGCTTTATCAAAAACAAACAAAAAGTAGCTTACAAAATTATCACTTGAATTTTATACTGGTTTTGCGATATTATTATAAGAAGGATTCTACGTAAAGTTTTTGTACGTAAAAATATGAAATATTTTATAGAATTGACTTTATTTTAAAATGATCTCAAACAAAAAATGCTACTGAAGGCTATAAACGGTTTTGTAAAAAAAACTAAAACCGAAAGCCGGGTTTTAAAAAAATTGAATTTCCGGTTAAAACGAAAACCGCATTGCTGGAATAACCGTGTTTTTTGGATACCCTAATTAGTACCCGGTCAACTTGAAACTGATCTAACGATTTAAGACCAAGAATAATTTCCTCTTCGGTTTGTAAAGTATACCCACACATCACATGTTGTTTCTGTTTCCACTCATTTTGGAAAAGGTCATTTGGGGAAGGCCATGGGAAATCAATTACTTTAATTTTAAGTCAATTGTGGAAATGTGTTCCCATTCCAAGCCAGCAGTTGTGGTAATCATGTGGCGAAGATATTTTCTTTGAGGCGCTTCTTATATCACCTTATCGCTCTGCATGAGGTAGTAAAGGTCGCCATGTCCTCCATCACACTGATGCCACTGTCAGTGAAGACGCACCTTATCCACATTAAATACATTTATTTCCATCACCATCACCATCACCATCACCACCACCATCACCATCATCATCGTTTCCGTTCACATGGCCTCAAGTAAGTGTCAGTTGATTCTTGTTTTTTTCAACCAACCCTGGTAGAGATTATTTTGTTCATATTTTCGGGAGGGGAGGCGGTGTTCGAAGGTTACATGAGAATACATACCATCATCGGTGTTGAGGACTCCATTCACTTTTTAACTAACGTGTCATGAACATTTTCACTTTTTTTTTGTGAAATGCGTTCGTATGTCTCTGTCTCAGTTGTTGTTGTTTTGTTTTTCTTTTTTTTGCTTGTTTCCTTTGTTTTCGCACGTGTTTTGTTGTGTCTGCGAGAGAGTAGTTGGCCCTTGGCCTGGCCAGTTTTTATGGTGGAACGCGTGTGTCTCTGTTTGGCCAGGCGCCTGGTTTGTTTGTGACGAGTGTGTCGCCTAACGATTGTAATTTAAACTCAAGTGTCAAAACCATTAAAATAACAACCATCTTTGCAACACTAACAATACCAGCCAACGCCAGCCAGTACGAACGGCATTGGCATCAGTTCCAAGCGAAACCAGCTGTTCACTCCCAGAGATGGTTAAACAATGAATGGATGGAATGGCCTTAATGGAAACAGACAACAAGATGTTTCTTTTGAATTAAGTCCTTGAAATGGACTGTTATTTAAAAATATATATACACTCAAATGTTCTTTTTTATTTTTACACTATCTTCCACTGTGGATTGTGGCATGGATCGTCAAGAAATTAAAGCTGGAGTTTATATTTCTGAGAGAGAGTGAAAGGTAGTTTGCCAAAAGTAATCACTTGCGAAATTGGGGAGGGGGGTAATAAAATACTACTATATATTAGGCCGTGTCGCGGTCTATACAAATTGAACAACGAAAATAATGTTTGGATTGTTTAATGATGATTTGCAAATATTTCGTTCCTAAATCAAGCCATCTGTGAGCTGAACGCTCCTGAAAACACCCCTAAAAATCATGTGTTGTCCGTGTATTTTGCGTTACGTTTTTGCCCAAATCTTTTTTCTGAAATATAAATTTTGATTCTCGTCTTAGAGTTACTTATTGGTCGACTAATTGGACCTTTATAGTAATAAATTATTTTTCGTATTTGGTATTAGTATTTTATATAATAGATAGCTGCAGTCAAGACCTATCGAATGATGCTTAAATGATGAACATCGGATAGATTTTGACGCCTCAATGCTCATTTTTGTAAAAAGAGCTTGAAAATTTTGGCTCTGAAAATCCATCTCCTGTATTAAATTTATTTACAAACATAGATTCAGCGACTTCATTTTTGGTCTGATAGTCATCATTTAGACATCATTCGAAGGGTATTGATTCCATCTATTTATTTTTCATTACAAATCGTACAAAATTATTCCAAGAAATTTGAGTTTTTAGCTGTCACCTTGAAAAATCATAAAAAATCAATATAAACGTCCAATAATGCGACCAATGAGTTATTCTAGGACAAGAATACATATTTTATTTAAAGTGCTTCCAAGGGTCTATTAATTCAGAAACAATTTTTGGGCAAAACTTCAACATAAAAAATTACACGGGAAAAACATGATTTTTAGAGATGTTTTCAAGAGCGTTTTGATCACAGATGGCTTGACCCAGTGGCGAAATATTTTTTAGATCATCATTAAACAATCAAATGTTGAGCATAAAAGGACGAATTCCACAGTCAGACAAGTGCAAATTTTGAATATCATGATTCTTACTACAGTCGCATGATTGGTGCCAAATTTGATCCCATTTAGATCATGAAGGCACGCATATCGAAAGATCTCTTTATTTTTCGTGTGTACGCAGTCAAAGAAAAGTGCACACCGAATTTCATTATTATAGCTGCAGATTGCGTTGTTTGGTACCATTTTTATCCCCATTCCCTCGATTATCCACTTAAAAGTACAAATTTCGAAAAAAAAAATCGTTTTTGTTTCACATCTTCACAGTCAAATGAATGTATGCATCGAATTTCATGATTTCAACTTCAACGGTTTAGTTGGCACCATTTTCATCCCTCTTTCCCAATTGTATCCATTCAAAGTACGAATTTTGAAAAATCCCTCTATTTTACATATGTACGAAATTAGAGGAATGTATATTCGAAATTTCATGTTTTTAGCTGTTGTCGTATCATTGGTACCATTTGTATCCCCTTTTATCCCATTTCGGCCGCTAAAACGTTTTATTTACTTTTTGGTGCTTTTACGTATATTTTTGTTTTTATACACTCCACGAGAGTATTATGTCTTTGTGCATTTGTTTGTAACACCCAAAAGGAAACGAGATAGACCCATTGTTAATTATACCGATCGTCTTAGAATCACTTTCTGAGTCGATTTAGCAATGTCCGTCTGTTTGTCTGTCTGTCCGTCCGTCCGTCCGTCCGTCCGTCCATCTATTCTTGTAATCACGATACAGGTCGCAATTGTAGACAGAACCAAATGAAACTTTGCACAACGATGTTTTTCGGGATAAGGACGAACGCTATTTAATTTGAAGAAAATCGGTTCAGATTTAGATATAGCCCCCATACGAATTTCACTCCCGATTTGACTCTTTTCACTCTAGCTACCACATATTACAACAGATTTTCTTTAAAATTAGCAAAACATCTTATATTCTAACTGGAAACACCTGTGGTAAAAATGTGTTAGATCGGTTCAGATTTATATATAGCTCCCATACAAATTTCTCTCCCGATTTGACTTTTTCCGCTCTAGAGACCACAAAATGTATCAGATTGTCTTCAGATTTGGTAAAACATCTTATATTTCCACTAGAAACACCCATGGTGAATATCGGTCAGATCGGTTCAGATTTATATATAGCTCCCATACAAATTTCGCTCCCGATTTGACTTTTTCCGCTCTAGAAACCACATATTGTATCAGATTGTCTTCAGATTTGCCAAAGCATCTTATATTTAAACTAGGAACATCTATGGTGAAAATCAGTTCAGATTTAGATATAGCCCCCATACAAATTTCGTTCCCGATTTGACATTTTCCTCTGTAGAAACCACATATTGTACTCGATTTTCATTAAATTTGGCACAACAACTTATAATCTTACTAGCAACACCTATGCAGAAATTGGGTAAGATCGGTTCAGATTTAGATATAGCCCCCATTTAAATGTCGCTCCCGATTTGACTTTTGCCGCTTTAAAAGCCACATATTGTGCTCGATTGTCTTTAAATTTCGCACAACATCTTATAATCTAACTAAACAAAACTATGGTGAAAGTGGGTAAGATCGGCTCAGATTTAAATATAGCCCAAATTCAAATGTTGCTCCCATAAGTTTAACCGATTTTGGCCAAACTATACATTTTATATTTCACCTATTTCGTCCCAGGTTTCAATATATCCTCATACAAATGTCCTATCCGATATAAAATTTTTTGTCAAACACATACATTTACAGGATACAAAAAACCTTCCCGTTTTCACTTTTTCACCGAATTGAATTGTATTCGGATTGAAATTGGAGTGTATCATAAAGTCGGCCCCGCCCGACTTTAGCCTTTCCTTACTGGTTTTTTAATAAAACAAAGAATTGAAAAAATGTTTAAATAGTCTAAGGGAATATTTTCAGTCCTTGTTAGGGAAAAATTTTTCCCTCTGGGCCGATTTCGATCGTCTTAGAATTTTACAACGTCCCAAAATATATATACTTTATGGAGTCTCCGATGCATATTTCAAGGTGTTACGAATGGAATGGCAAAGTCAAAGTAATAGGTAGTTCAAATTTAAAATGTTAAATGGTCCACCAAATTCAATGGCCGTGTCATCTCACGTGGTGGCGATGTCAATTGACCGCCAAGATCATGTGATTTGACACCGTTGGACTTCTTTCTTTGGGGTTATTTGAAGGAAAATATGTACGTCGATAAGCCAGCAACAATTCTAGAGCTAAAGGATGGGATGATTCAGCACATTAACGGCATATAACCTCAATTATTCCACAGCGTCATCGAAAATTTGGACCATCGGAGGGAGGTGTGCCGCCGAGGTCCCGGCGGCCATTTGGCCGACAGTTTGTTCCATACATAATTGAACCATACCAATATTATATTAATATGATATGATATTATATATTATGACAATAATTTCCTAAATAATTTGTGTTTTATTCAAAATCAACATCGGCCCTTAAAATTTAACCACCCTTTATAAGAGGAATGCAGATCAGATTTGGTACATTTGGTTATTGGTACAGAGAGGATTAGGCCTCTGGGAAAATCATGAAAATTTACTTCCACGTACTATCAGCGGTATATTAGATTTGATTCATATGTTGTTTGATGCAAAAATTATGGCGTCCATTATAATGGAATGCAGATTGTTTTCAAATTTGGCAAACATCTTATATTTAAACTAGGAACATCTGTGGTGAAAATAGGTCAGATCGGTTCAGATTTATATATAGCTCCATAAAAATTTCGCTCCCGGCTTGACTTTTTACGCCCCAACCAAGTAGTTTCACCGAAAATCTTCAACGTTATACTTGAACTTGAAGAACCTATGGTGTGGGTCGTCACATCATTCAATGTTTGGATACAACCCCGATGCCAATATTCTTCTCGATTTGACAAATTGGGTCAGGTCATGTGAAAATGCTATTCGTAAAATGTTACGTGATACTACCTTTTGGATACTACTTTTTGGAAGTTGTTTCAAAAACTTCCTCAATAGCGGGAAAATGCACATTTGAATATTGGGACGCGACTAAAATGTGCTTCCTACGGAAGCAATTTGCGAAAAAACACAATGCACAAATTTTCAAGATTTCAGAAAATTTAATTTATCGAAACTTCCTTAAACTGAAACTGTCTTCTATAATCTGACAGGAATTTTCCACTTTTGAATTTGACTGTAGAAATATCTGTACTAGGGTATCCAACCGATTAAATTTTATTCGATTAATAGAATAATGTTTGTCAAATATTTGATCGAATAATGAAAAAATCATACTTTTCGAGTAACGAATAATTCGAATAAATTGTCCCAAATAATTGATTAATCGATATTATAAGTTTTGCCTTAAAAAACTAATGAAATCAGACAACGAATGTTGTATGATAAATTGATTTTGAATAGCCAGTTTGCTCCATTTGGAAAAAAAAACTATGAAACACCACAAAAAAATTAAATAACCACTATTTCTTCGATTTTTAAAATGTCTGCATTAAAATAACTCAGTAACGATTTATCCGACTTCATTTAAAAATTGCAAAAACTGATGATTCGGAATTCTTTAAAATTTAAAGAATAGAAAATTCATAGAAAAGTGATAATAAACAAGTAAGGAAAGGCTAAAGTCGGGCGGGCCGACTATATAATACCCTACACCACTCCCTGCGCATGTACCTTGCTTTGATTACTAAACCCAGGTATTTCACGGGAGCAATTTTATGTAGTTCATACAAATTATATTCATATAATTTATATGCTATAAAGTGCAATCGGGAAGGATTTTTACATCCTGTAAATGTATGTGTTTGACAAAAAATTTTAAATCGGAAAGCACATTTGTATGGGGGTATATTGAAACCTGGAACGATGTGACATGACTGTTTATTGGTGAAATATAATATGTAAAATTTGGCCAAAATCGGTTAAACATTCGGGAGCAACATTTGTATGAGGGCTATATCTAAATCTGAACCGATCTTACCTACTTTCACCATTGGTTTTTTAGTTGGATTATAAGATGTTGTGCCAATTTTAAAGAAAAACGGGTACAATATGTGTATTTTAGAGCGGAAAAAGTCAAATCGGGAGCGACATTTGTATGGGGGCTATATCTAAATCTGAACCGATCATACCCACTTTCAGCATAGGTGTTTCTAGTTCGATTATAAAATGTTGTCCCAATTTTAAAGAAAATCGGGTACAATATGTCTTTTCTAGAGCGGAAAATGTCAAATCGGGAGCGACATTTGTATGGGACCTATATCTAAATCTGAACCGCTCTTACCCAATTTTTGCATACGTGGTTCTAGTTGGATTATAAGATGTTCTGCAAAATTTAAAGAAAATCTGGTACAATATGTCTTTTCTAGAGCGGAAAATGTCAAATCGGGAGCGACATTTGTGTGGAGCTATATCTAAATCTGAACCGATCTTACCCAATTTTTTCGAACGTGTTTCTAGTTGGATTATAAGATGTTCTGCAAAATTTAAAGAAAATCGGGTACAATATGTGTTTTCTAGAGCGGAAAATGTCAAATCGGGAGCGACATTTGTATGGGGGCTATATCTAAATCTGAACCGATCTTACCCAATTTTCGCATACGTGTTTCTAGTTGGATTATAAGATGTTCTGCAAAATTTAAAGAAAATCGGGTACAAGATGTGGTTTCTAGAGCGGAAAATGTCAAATCGGGAGCGACATTTGTATGGGGGCTATATATAAATCTGAACCGATTTCCTCCAAATTCAATACCGATGGTCCTTGGCCAGAAAAAATAACTTCTGCCAAGTTTCATGACAATCGGACAATAACTGCGACCTGTAGAGTGCGAACAAGCTTAGATGGACAGCAGACGGACGGACGGACGGACGGACGGACAGACAGACATCGTTAAATCGACTCAGCTAGTGATTCTAAGCCGATCGGTATACTTTAAGGTGGGTCTAGCTCGATTATTTCTTGGTGTTACAAACATTTGGCGCGAAACTAACTTATAATACCCTAGACCACGAAGTGGTGTAGGGTATAAAAACAAAATTAAGATTAACACATTATCCATATTTCAAAAAAGTCAATGGATAACTTATGATTAGACAGCGGATTTTAATGCAAAATCGTATTTTGAACGGATAATTATAATTGAATGTCTTCACACAAATGTTTTTACTTATAAAACATTTTACTAAACCGATATAACCAATTTTATGTCAGTATATCTTGCATAGCAATAATCATATTTTAATATTTGAATATTAACAAGTAAGGAAAGGCTAAAGTCGGACGGAGCCGACTATATGATACACTCCACTTTCTATCCTATTACAATTCAATTCAGTAAAAAAGTGAAACCGGGACGGATTTTTGTATCCTGTTAATGTATGTGTTTGACAAAAAATGTTAAATCGGAAAGGACATCTGTATGGGGGTATATTGAAACATGGAATGATGTGATCCGCTTTCACCATGTATGTTTATAGGTGAATATAATATGTAAAGTTTGACCAACATCGGGTAAACATTTGGGAGCAACATTTAAATGTATTTATATGTATATAAATAAATTTATATCTAAATCTGAACCGATCTTATCCACTTTCACCGTAGGTGCTTTTAGTTCGATTATAATATGTTGTGCCAATTTTAAATACAATATGTGGTTTCTAGAGCGGAAAAAGTCAAATCGGGAGCGACATTTGTATGGGGGCTATATCTAAATCTGAACCGATCTTACCCAATTTCTGCATAGGTGTTTCTAGTTTGATTATAAGATGTTGTTGCAAAATTTAAAGAAAATCGGGTACAAGATGTGGTTTCTAGAGCGGAAAAAGTCAAATCGGGAGCGACCGATTTCCTCCAAATTCAATACCGATGGTCCTTGGCCAGAAAAAATAACTTCTGCCAAGTTTCATGACAATCGGACAACAATTGCGACCTATAGAGTGCGAACAAGCTTACATGGACAGCAGACGGACGGACGGACAGACAGACATCGTTAAATCGACTCAGCTGGTGATTCTAAGCCGATCGGTATACTTAAAGATGGGTCTAGCTCGATTATTTCTTGGTGTTACAAACATTTGGCGCGAAACTAACTTATAATACCCTAGTCCACGAAGTGTTGTAGGGTATAAAAAATCAATGGATAACTTATCATTAGACAGCGGATTTTTATGCAAAATCGTATTTTAAACGGATGGTTATAATTGAATGCCGTCTTCACACAAATAATTTTACTTATAAAACATTTTAATAAACCGATATAACCAATAATATGTCAGTATATATTTCATAGCAATATGCATATTTTATATACTTGATTATTAAAAATGGAATTTGCATAAAAATCCGCTGTCTACTTATGATATTATGCTCAATTAGGGGAAGGTTCTTTATTTTGACAAGAAATTAAGATTTTTGTCAACTTCTTTTTAATAAATTCACAAAACTTTGTCAGATTCAGAAAGACTTATTCTGTCGCATATGATCATCCATATTATAATGAAATATAAATTTCCATCTCACTCTCTGTCTTTTCTCCTTTCGTATTTATTCATTTGTCGCTCGCTATAAAACCGAGAAATATTTTATATCTTCAACATTCATTGTATTGTAAAATCATCTGTCAAACTATTGTTGTGTAGTTTCTTATTTAAACTGTCTTCTCTTGTTATATTCTTTTGTCATTTCTATCGCTTTAGTCTGCTGCCGTCGCTGTTTTTCATTATTTATAAGTGACTTATCACGAAGTCATGTTTGCTTTCCTTTCTTGTTCGGTGATAAATATAAACACCTTAAGTCAGCCATGATGTACACTTCCGGTGGTGTTGACAGCAGGAAGGTGAACAAATAGAAAACGCAAAGCAAATGAAAAATTCGTGGCAGTTACCGGTGTTTTCAGCGGCCTTTCTTTTGTGCTGAAAAAATGTGTGTTGAGATAAGGCTTGTTGTTTTACGCCCCTTTTCGGTGCGACACGTTTTCTATTTACAAATGCTTTTTCATGGACGGCATTGTAAGAATACTACAGAGATTTCATATTTGTTGGCAGGCTTTTAAGCAGAACAATATTTCGCAGATAATGTGATAAGCGAGAGACATATAAATATTTCATTTGATTGCTAATTTCTTGTACACCACTGTACTCGTGATGTTTTCAGGAGCTCACATTTTTATAGCTTCACTCAACAAAACAAATAAGCTTCCATCATTGGACGAGTATGTGTAGCTGGGATCAAAACAGACATGACCATGCGGGAAAATATTCATTTCATTTTTGACATCCTGTGATTTTCTCATTAAAACACCTGTTCATTGTCGAATCATGTTACCGCGAATCACGACACCGCTGAAAGTTGAGTTAATTGGATTGCTTTGTAAGGATTCGACTTCCATACATGCATATGTTTGTTCATTTGCATGACAATGTGTGTGTGCATACATGTGTAAGAAAATAACAATAGGAAAAGTTAAGTCATCAACTAATTCATATTTCATAAAAGTTGTTCAGGTATTAAGTAATATCCTACAGGATTATTTACACAGAATACATGAAAGATTTCTCTGAGTATTCAGGTATATGATTGAAATATGACACAACACCAGGCTTCCTGGAATATAAATATAATTTGTATTAAAGGGTGCCCTTTCAATAGACAGTTGGACATCACAAAATTAAACATTTCAACAGACTGTTATAAGGTACATCTTGTTTGTATCAATCACCCATATAAATAGTCATTCTCTGAAGTCGACATATTTCACCCTAGGATCATCTGAAACTGAACGATATCGGCGTATGTATCGACATAGTAGCAAAATGCCTTCATATCCGATCCCCATATAATTCATAGACTTCAAAATAAATTGAACTAAATTTGCCATAGCGTCAAAAATTAATGCGTATCTGACGTGTTGTTGTAGATTCAGATTCATAAAATAACATCAACATGTTATTAATACTAACATGGCCAAATAGAAAGTGAAACTAGACACCATGTTTGAAATACATTCCGCCAATAAATATATACGCCAACATATGACAAAAAAGTTCCTCAATTCGCTTGACAGTACGATAAGCATATGGTGATTTTCAGGAGAAATTGGGTCTTACGATTTTGATGGTATTTGGAATTAATATATATTTTATGTGTTAGGCACAATAAGTTATGTGAAATATATTGAGAAAAATTCTTTCAGAGGAATTGGTGGTTTTTTTGCTGAATAAAAATATGTTAAATACATAAAACTTAATTAAAATGCAATTATTTAATTATTATATAACTAGCATACCGTTGCAGCCCCACAACTCAAACATTTTTCATTCGTTTTTATACCCAACACCACTTCGTGGACTAGGGTATTATAAGTTAGTTTTCAGCCAAATGTTTGTAATACCAAGAAATAATCGAGCTAGACCCACCTTTAAGTATACGGATCGGCTTAGAATCACCAGCTGAATCGATTTAACGATGTCCGTCTGCTGCCAATCTAAGCTTGTTCGCACTCTATAGGTCGCAATTGTGGTCCGATTGTCATGAAATTTGGCAGAAGTTACTTTTTTGGCCAAGGACGATTGGTATTGAATTTGGAGGAAATCGGTTCATATTTAGATATAGCCTCCGTACAAATAGCCCTATAATTTACACTATTACTGCTCTAGAATACATATTTTACATGGGATCATTACCAAATTTTCAGGATCGTGTTATATTTGAAGTAGAAACACTCACAAGTGGACCACATGGGTCTACGTATTGATATAGCCCCCATACAAATGTACCTCCGATTTACAAAATTACTTCTCTAAAATCCACATTCTACATCGAAACTTGATCAAATTTTCCACACAATGTTAAATTTACACTAGGGACACCTATTTTGAAAGCCAGCTATAAAGATCAATGTTTAGGTATAGCCCCCATATGGGACCACACATCTGACATTGGATCTTGATAAAATTTTGCAGATCATGTTATATTTCAATTAAGAATACCTACTTTGAAAGTGTTCTATAAAGGCCCACTTTTTAATGAAGCGCCCTTACAAATGGGACCCATTTTAATTATTACCTCTCTAGGAACCACATTTTACATCGGAAGTGTTTAAAATTTTGCAGATTATATTATATTCCAACTTAGAATATATACCATAAAAGTCAAAAATATGGGTCCACTCTATTTCAGAACACACATCATGCATTGGATCTCGATACAATTTCGCAGATCATGTTATATTTCAACTAAGAATACCTACTTTGGAAGTAATCTATATGGGCCCACTTTTTAATGTAGCGCCCTTACAAATGGGCCCCACTTTTATACCCTACACCACTTCGTGGACTAGGGTATTATAAGTTAGTTTCGCGCCAAATGTTTGTAACACCAAGAAATAATCGAGCTAGACCCACCTTTAAGTATACCGATCGACTTAGTATCACCAGCTGAGTCGATTTAACGATGTCTGTCTGTGCGTCCGCTGCCCATCTGAGCTTGTTTGCACTCTACAGGTCGCAATTGCTATCCGATTATCATGAAATTTGGCAGAACTTACTTTTTTTGGCCAATAACGATCGGTATTGAATTTGTAGGACATCGGTTCAGATTTAGATATAGCCCCCATACAAATGTCGCTCCCGATGTGACTTTTTCCGCCCTATAAATCACATATAGTACCCGATTTTCTTCAAATTTTGCACAACACATTATAATCCATCTAAAAACACCTATGGCGAAATTAGGTAAGATCGGTTCAGATTTAAATATAGTCCCCATACAAATGTCGCTCCCGATTTGAATTTTTCCGCTCTAGAATCCACATATTCTACCCGATTTTCTTTAAAATTGGCACAGTATTTTATAATCGAACTAGAAACACCTATGCTGAAAGTGGGTAAGATCGGTTCAGATTTAGATATAGCCCCAATACAAATGTCGCTCCCGAATCTTTAACCGATTTTGGCCAAACTTTATATATTATATTTCACTAATAGTTGTACATGGTGAAAGCGGGTCACATCGTTCCAGGTTTCAATATACCCCCATACAAATGTCATTTCCGATTTCACATTTTTTGCCAAACACATACATTTACATGATTCAAAAATCCTCCCCGATTTCACTTTTTTACCGAATTGAATTGTAATGAGATAGAAAGTGGGGTGTATCATATAGTGGCTCCGTCCGTCTTTAGCCTTTCCTTACTTGTTTGGGAGATGCCTATATGTCCATACTTTGATATAACCCAAATGGGGCCCATTCTGACCTATTACAGCTCTTGAAACTAAAAAAAAATTGATGAAGATCCGATGTAAGATTCTTCATCAAATTTTGCAGATCATTATATGTTTCAACTAGGAATACCTCCCGTGAATGAGAAATATATAGGCGCATGTTTTGGCACAGGCCTCAAGTGTTGTTATAGGCCCCCTTCAAATGTCCGTCCAATTTATCCTATTACCGCTGTATAATTCGTATTTATCATTGGTCTTGATCAACAATTAAATAACATGTTATATTAACTTTACTCGGAATATCTGCTGGAAAATTGGATCAATTACTTTATTATTTACCATACTCATTAAATTTGACTAAATATGAATTTATAGTATAATACTGTATAATTTATATGAACTACATAAAATTGCTCCCATGAAATACCTCGGTTTAGGGTACTATATAGTCGGCCCGCCCGACTTTAGCCTTTCCTTACTTGTTTAAAATGAACTTGGCTCAGACCAATACTCCAAGACACAATTCTCTCCATACCATTTGCATGTCTCTGGTATTCTCTGGTTCTTGAAATATACCCATTGTAAAAGTTAATTAAATAATATAATTTTTGAGGTTGGGCAACCTTTGCTCATTTGAATGTAAAAACCAGTAAGGAAAGGCTAAAGTCGGGCGTGGCCGACTATATGATACACTCCATTTTCTATCCGAATACAGCCCAACTCGGTAAAAAAAGTGAAAAGGGGAAGAATTTTTGTATGTTTCCTAATCATAGTCTAATATGACCTGACCCAATTTGTCAAATCGAGAAGAATATTTGTATCGGGACAATATGGAACATGGAATAAAGTGACTAACTTTCACAATAAGTTCTTCCAGTTCAAATATAACGTGTTATGCTCACTTTGAAGAAATTCGGTGAAAATTCGTGGTTTCTGGGGAGGAAAAAGTCAAATCGGTTATTGGAGCTATATATAAATCTGAACCGATCTAACACATTTTTACCACAGGTGTTTCTAGTTGAAATATATGATGTTTTACCAATTTTTAAGAAAATCTGTTGTAATATGTGGTATCTAGAGCGAAAAGACTCAAATCGAGAGTGAAATTCGTATGGGAGCTATATCTGAACCGATCTGACCCATCTGTTTATAGGGAAATATTCGATATTTCGCCTAATTAGAAGAGGATCTGTTAAAATATGATGTTTCTAGAGCGGAAAAATTCAAATCGGGAGCGAAATTTGTATGGGAGCTATATATAAATCTGAACCGATTTATCACATTTCTATCACAGGTGTTTCTATTTGAAATATAAGAGGTTTTTCCAATTTTGAAGAAAATCTGTTGTAACATGTGGTATCTAGAGTGAAAAGTGTCAAATCGGGAGTGAAATTCGTATGTGGGCTATATCTAAATCTGAACCGATTTTCTTCATGTTAAATAGCGTTCGTCCTTATCACGAAAAACTTCGTTGTGCAAAGTTTCATTTGGTTCTGTGTACAATTGCGATCTGTATCGTGATTACAAGAATATATGGACGGACAGACGGAAGACTAAATCGATTCAAAAAGTGATTCTAAGTCTTATTTTGCATGAGGAACTAAAAACAATTATTTCCTACTTGAACGTGCATCAAAAATCACTCACGCTTCCATATCTAATTCGGTGTGTATTCCCTGACCATACAACGGTAATAGTGCAAACTGGGGCCCTATTTGTGTGGGGGCTATACCAAAATATGGAGCCATATATTTGACTATCGTAGTAGGCATTCTTAGTCGAAATATAAAATGATCTGCAAAATTTCTTAAACTTCCGATTTAAAATGTGGGTTCTAGAGGGGTAATAGTAAAAATATAGATCACTTTCAAAGTAGATATTCTTAGTTGAAATATAACATGATCATGACGTGGACGGACGGACAGACAGACATCGTTAAATTGACTCAGCTCGTGATTCTCTAATAGCTCTATTTTTTCTTGGTGTTACAAACGTTTGGCGAGAGGAATTTTAAAGAAAGTCATTAATATATTTTCATTGATTGTTCTCATCTTGTTGTAACATATCACCCATTTCAATTTCCAGGATCGCTAATACAAATTTTATAAATAATAACTTGTTTTGGGATAATCCCGCAAAAATGCCCGAAGCTACAAGGGCTATATTTACTCTTTCCACCATCTTGTGAGGTATTTAGAAACTAATGACTTACTTAATGATCGACAGTATGGCTTCCGTAGGAATCGATCTACGGGAGACCTGATGACACTGCTATCCGAAATGTGGAATTGATCTTTCACAAGCTTGGTGAGAGTAAGGTCGTTGCTCTAGGTATCTCCAAGGCCTTTGATAGAGTTTGGCACGGCGCACTCATATCAAAGCTTATCGCTTTTGGTGTTGGTAGTGACTTCTCTCGATTTATATCGAGCTTCCTCAGAGATCGCACTATACGTGTTGTTGTATATGGGTTCTCATCCGACGAGCATAGGTTAGGTTGTATATGGGTTCTCATCCGACGAGCATAGGTTAACCGCAGGAGTACCACAGGGCTCTGTCCTTTCCCCCTCCCTTTTTCTTATTTTCATCGATGACCTCTTGGATCGGACTACAAATCCAATCTATTCATTCACGGATGACAGCAACCTCTGTCATTCATACTCATTCGATCATAGACCAAGTCGTCAAGAAATTGAGGATAAAGGCGATTGATGGATGAGTCACTTAGCCAGGATTTGATGGCCATTTCTGAATGGGGTCGAGAGAATATAGTAGATTTTAATGCACTTAAGACCCAGTGCTCCCTGTTGTCTCACAAGCGATTCGCTGATCCAACGGTGTCGTCGATTTAAATGAACGGTGAAGATATTGAGTAATCAGATGCTCTCGTTGTTCTTGGCATAAAAATGCAATGTGATGTTCGTTGGACAAAACATGTATTTGATGTGTCGAAAGATGCCTTCAAATGTTTAGGCTTTTTAAAAAGATGTAAGAAATATTTCACACCCTCTGATCTTCTCAATATCTACACTACCTACATCAGACCAAAGATGGAATACAACTCCCATATATGGTCGGGTGCTCCAGCTTCTTCACTGGAGCTACTTGACCGTGTCCAGAGGAGGGCGATGGTGCTGATAGGTGACGGTAGGATATCCAATTCTATTAAATAAATATATATAAATTCGTTCTTCGCCCGTACTATCCGTATGTGGAATCGACTTCCGGCAAATATCTTTCCCTCCAATTACGACATTCAGAGATTCAAAACAGATGTCAACAGACACTACTCCCTCTTTCCTCCTTCCAATACCTTATCTTCCTTCTACCAACGCAATGCACTGCATTTATAGGGGACATCCCCTGAGTGTTGGTTCAGTGAAAAAAAATTTTAAATTAAAATTTGTGGGCACGAAAACCATTATTAAAAATAGAAAAGAAAATATTTTATTTTATTTTCAAGAGTTGATATAAAAGAAGTTCTTTTTTGAAATTCTGTACACAAAAAATCTATTTTTATTTTTTTTAATTAAATTTTTTTAAATGTTTTTGATATGTCACCATGACATTTTAAATATATTTGCATTCTATTAAATATAGATGCAAAATAGTCTTGAGCCAGGTCAATATCCCAGTTCAAATCAAATATAGATTACAGACCAAAAAAAATCAAACGAAAAAACTAAAACAAATGAGCGGTGGCATGGCAGAAGAATTGCTGGGTAACTATACCTGCATATACACATACTTACATATGCAACTCAATGAGAAGCTTGTAATGTGGCATGCGTGCTTTATTACTTGGTGCGATTTTTTAAAAACGGATATTCGGCAAGTGAGTTGTGCTTCTCGTTCGTTTGTGAGAATCATTTACTTAATAAGTCCGGGTATGTTGTTGAAAAGTCGCTGCGAAGCCACCTGAACGAAACCTGTGACAGGGTGGAAATCATGATAGTGGTAGTCTGCAGCCAAGTAATAAATGTTACCATGTCATTTGTAAATAAAATTGCATTCTATTAAATATAGGTGCAAAATTCTTCTTGAGACAGGACAATATCCCAGTTCAAATCAAATATTGACATAATGTAATCCTAATAGAATTAGTTCATATTTTAGTATCCAAATAGTATCAAGTTACCCACAATCTTCCTACTTGCGTAACCTTTCACACCAAGCGTATCTTATTAAACATTAATTATTTTTCATGGCTATTAATTTCTTTTGATTGTAAAGTAAACTCTACAGCCTCTGCCGTAATCACATGCCTCTAGTTTCCCCCTTTCTCTCGCCAGCAACCATCCTATAAATAGAGTCATAAGCACCTCCTTAAAGCCACCCAGCCCCACAAAGTGTGGCCACCCACATCGTAATCACATTCTCATAATCAGCATAATTTAACGCTTCGATTTCATTCACACCCGAAACGCAAAGCGTTTGTGGTCCTTCCGCCTTGGTGAGCACGTGCCACCAAAAGGATGTGTCAAAAAGGGGCGAAAGTACATTTCTGGGTTATTGGACGAGGAAACCCATGAATCGACAATTTTGAAAATTGCTAAACAACAACCAGATAGATATATTTTATGTGTGTACGCACTGCATATAGAATTGCATTTCATGAAATGTTTTGTAATTTCGCGGTTATTTCCTTAGCGAATCTCCTGTGGCCACTCTGCAAATTTCCATGCTTCCGTTTTCTCCTTTTCTGCGTTCAGTGTTCGGTGTTCTGTCGGTGAAAAATATTTTAATAAATGCTGAATATAAATGCCTTTCCGTTGTTTCTTTCGTGCAGTGCCCATAAATCTCCTAACATCCGCACCTTCTGACGTGAGAACACGAAAAAATGCCATAAAAATAAATAAGCCATACGCAAAGGCATCCATTCGGGCACTGGCTATTGTGTTGGTTTGGCTCCTAGGTCTGGCGCTGGACGTACCTCTATTCGCGCCGCTCTACTTCACAGCAAATAAGGTTAAATGAAACAAATGAGTTTATTGTTGGCAACTTATAAAGGTGAATGGGAAGTTTAGTGGCTATACATGAACATAATTTTGGACAGTCATACAAAATGAAGTTAAACGCAAATGAAAAATTGTTCTGATAACTTTGTTTCGCTCCTAAGAATTTTGGAGTGTTTTGAATAGCGAGACAGTATTTGATACTGGGTATCAATATATTTTCCCGGCCGAACTTAATTATTTTACTTTTTTAGACCGAGTTTTACTACAGAACCACCATTGGCCCTGAAAACCCAAATCGCGTGGGTGGCGACTTACTGACCCCTGTCCTGCCCAACCGTTGAATGATTATATTAAGAAACATAGGGGACAGATGTCCCACACATAGTGGTTGCAAATCGATTTATTTAGGAAATAACTGTGTAACCTATTTTCCATACAAAATAACCCGATTTTCATGTGGCTTAGACAATGAGTTTTCGAGTTTACCTAGATTTTCTTTATGTGACTAATGTCATTCCTGTACACTGTGGAAGCAGTTAACGATATGTATGTACATAATTGTATTCATATTTGTATTTGCAAGGAACCCATCCTTAAACTCTTGGTGTAGTATACAAATAATATTTTTTTTAATTGAATCTCCAAACATATTGATTCTAGTAATTTAAATTCATACCACATTTCTTTGAAATTTAATTCAATCATTGTAATCCTGTGACACAGCCAGTAATTTTAATTCGATAAATCAAGTTCTATTCAACATTCACTTTAATTGTTTTTCTTCTGCTCTAGTTTCATCATTTTTAACAGTTTTCTGTAATTCCATGAAAAAAGTTAAAAACTAAAGTCATTTGACTATCTGCTTGACTGTGTGTGTCCGTTTTCTGTCTCTCAGGACTTGGATTCATTACTTAAGTTGTTGATACTGATGCTGGTGTTGGTGCCAATGCTGCTTTCGTTACAGGTCATAATGTTGTTTTTGTTTGTAAGAATTACTGCTTAATGGCATTTGTATTCAGAACACTCTTGATTTTATGGAGTGTAAATTTGAAAGAAAAATTAAGCAATTTTGGAATGCATAGAATTATTATTGGAAGAACTCATTATTCGATATTTTGATAAATATGAATAAGGAGTAGAATATATAATTCCACACTGTAACTGACCTTATTACAAAGCTTGGGGCTATTTGCAAACACTAACGATGGGGGGTATATTCACTTTGTCATTGTAACACCTTGAAAAATTCATCAGAGTATATATATTCTGGGTCGTGGTAAAATTCTAAGACGATCTAGCCATGTTCTTCTGTCTGTTGAAAGCACGCTAGCTGCCGAACGCAATGAGCTAGGAAGTACGAATTTTTGCCTAAATGTGCCTTATGGTTGCATATCGGTTGAGATTGAAAGTGGGCGTAATCCGCCCCGGAGAGAAAAAAATTCCCTAACAATGAATGAAAATACCACCTAATATTTAGACTATTTAATTAGTTTTTAAAATTTTTGCTTAATATGCACTTGAAATTTGTTGCGATATTCTCTTGTAGTCTAAATACGATTGAAAACAAGTAAGTAAGCTTCAGTCGGCTAAACCGACTTATATATACCCTCACTCTCAGAGAACATACATACGGAAGTTATGAGAAATTAAATTTAACGTAGTACAGGGTAATTTGTGTGGAAGATACTAAGAAGTTCGTATTAGAGATGTGCGCGTGAGTCATTATTGGCTCACGTTCAAGCACTCTCACGAAGAAATAACATTGAATCACGCACGTTCACGCACAAAGATTTTGCTCACGATCACGCGTGATTCACGTGAGTCGCCCATCTCTAGTATAACATGGTCCCACCTTCCACATTTATAAAACAATTGTAAAAACGTGTTTACATGTCAAGTAATAGTGGATACCATGCACCAGTATAGAAGTTATGAAGTATTTAATATTACCTAGGATAGTGTGGGAGGTACAAAAAGGGGCGTGGATAAAGCGTAAATATTTTTTAGGTTTACAGTGATTATAAAAACATTTTCAAATATCAAATGATTTGGACTACCCGTATGGATGTTATGTCGGTTTTATTGTAACCAAAGTTTATGCCACTTTGTGTGGCAGGTACCAGAACGGGTGTGGCAATATCGCCCATATACCATGCAAATGTAAGCACTATAAAATCGTTGCTAAATGTCAAATTTCACAGTATTCCCATTATCGGTATAGAAGTTATAACAGCTTTAATTTTACGTAGTTTTGCGTGATTTGTGTTTGATGTACTGGAAGGGGCGTGGCAAAACCCTACACTTAAAGTGATTTTAAGAACATTATCAAATACCAAAATATAGCTGATTCCGAATATCCGTGTGGAAGTTATATGGGTTTTAATTTAACATTGGAATATGGGCTTTTTGTGTGGGAGGTACCAGAATAGGAGCTGCGTTTTAGTCGAATTGCGAGGAACACGAAAAATTGTGATATTTAATCAGACATATAAACATTACGGTCAGTTTATAAGAGGTTTTATCATCATTTAATATTCTCTAATTAGATACAAAGTTAAAACAAGTAAGGAAAGGCTAAAGTCGGGCGGGGCCGTCTCTATGATACACTCCACTTTCTATCCGAATATAATTTAATTCGGCGAAAAAGAGAAAACGGGATGGATTTTTGTATCCTGTAAATGTATGTGTTTGACAAAAAATGTTAAATCGGAGAGGACATTTGTATGGGGGCTATATCTAAATCTGAACCGATCTTACCCACTTTCTGTCACCATGATATTTGTAAATAAATTTGCATTCTATAAAATATAGATGCAAAAATGTCTTGAGCCAGGAAAAACTGGGATACTGGACAAGTAAGGAAAGGCTAAAGTCAGACGGGGCCGACTATATGATACACTCCACTTTCTATCCGAATACAATTCACTTCGGTAAAAAAGTGAAAACTGGAAGAATTTTTGTGTGTTTCCTAATCACAGGCTAATATGACCAGGTCCAACTTGTCAAATCGAGAAGAATATTTGTATTGGGGCTATATCCAAATACGGAGTAAAGTGACTAACTTTCACAATAAGTACTTCCAGTTCAAATACAACGTGTTATGCTCAGTTCGAAGAAATTCGGTGAAAATTCGTGGTTTCTGGGGCGGAAAAATTCTATCTGGGAGCGATATTTGTATTGGAGCTATATGTAAATCTGAACTAAAATATGTGGTTTATAGATTGGAAAAAGTGAAATCGGGGGTGAAATTTGTGTGGAAGCTGTATATATATCTGAACGGATCTGACCCATTTGCACCATGACTGCTTATAGAACAAATATAAGATATTTCGCCTAATTTGAAGAGGATCTGGTAAAATTAGTCTAGTCAAATTAGGAGCGAAATTTGTATGGGAGCTATATATAAATCTGAACCGATATAGTTTCTAGTTCAAATATAAGATGTTTTGCCAATTTTTAAGAAAATCTGTTAAAATATGTGGCATTTATAGTGAAAAGAGTCAAATCGGGAGTGAAATTCTTATGGGGTTATATCAAAATCTGAACCGATTTTCTGCAAATTAAATAGCGTTCGTCCTTATCCCGAAAAACTTCGTTGTGCAAAGTTTCATTTGGTTCTGTCCACAATTGCGACCTGTATCGTGATTACAAGAATAGATGGACAGACGGACAATGCTAAATCGATTCAAAAAGTGATTCTAAGTCGATCGGTATAATTAACAATGGGTTTCAAACAAATGCACAAAGACATAATACTCTCGTGGAGTGTATAAAAATAAAGTGGAGACCGAAATTTGTATGGGAGCTATATCTAACTCTGGACCGATTTGCTTCAAATTAAATAGGATTCTGCCTTTGGGTGCAAAAATCACTCCTGTCAATTTTTTGTTAGGATCGAAAAATAATTGCGACCTGTTCTTTGATTACAAGAAGGACAGACAGACCAACGGACATGGCTAAATTGATTCAAAAAGTTATTCTAAGTCGATCGGTATGCTTACAATGAGTCTATCTCGCTGCATTTTGGATTTTACAAACAAATGCACAAAGACTTAATACTTAATACGTTCCTTTCTTCCTATCCTTTCTTTGCTTTTAGGTGGTCAGAGGAAATGTAAACTGAATTTCAAGATTATAGCGGCATCCGTTTGGTACCAATCGGTACCAACTTTATGCCTTTTCTCCCTATTTTGTCCCTAAATGTTCTTATTTCTAAAGATATGAATATTTGTCACGAATTTAATTATTCTAGCTGCTGCCGTTTTATTGGTACCATTGGTACTCCGTAAAAGTGCAAATTGTTGAACACAGTAAGAAGAATGTATGCGCAAAATTTCTTGATTTTACCTGCAACCGTTTGATTGGTACCACTTCGATCCCTTCTTTCTAATTTCCCCTTAAAGGTAAGAATTTCGAAATTTAACCACCGAGCTTCATGCTTCTAGCTGTTGTCGTTCGATGTGTACCATTTTTATCCCATTCAAATCCTTAAAAAAATGAATTTCGCAAGAGAAACTTTTTGGTTCACGTTTATGTTATAACGGAATATAAGGCAGATATTTTCTAAAAATTTACTTAAATACTCTAAATTCCTGGGTGTAATTTCAGTTCTGGTTAGTGAAGATATTTGCCGTCTGTGCCGATTTCGAGCATGTGCAAATGACAATTATTTTATGTATTCTTAGAAAATTTTGTCTAAAAGGTCAAGCTCCTTTCGTTTAGATGTCCGTCCGTAAACGTCCGGCTAGATCGTCGTAGAATTTTATATATATTATATATACTGTATAGGGTCTCGATACTTCAAGGAATGCCAAAATGAAATCCATCTCAAATGAGATTTGGATTTTCTTTAATTCTGTCCACTTTGCCTAAATCGTTAACTAAGACAGCTTAATACCTTACTTAAGTGCTTCTTCATCGCCATAAATCAGCTGCTGGTATTCCCATGCATTTATTTCAGTTTTCCGATTACAATGTAAATGTAAATACCATTATTTCTTCCGTGGTGAAATAATTATGCAAATCATCTATAGAAAATATTTCTTCCGGTAAAAACCTATGAATATTTACCATTCACTTACAACTTCAAGCACATAACATAGCACTAGGGTGTCTCACGAATATAGCTGCTGGTGTTAGCAACTCTAATTGGACTTGGTTTATTTAATGATGATTTAAAAAAAATATTTCGTTAATTAAAGGCAAAACTAATTTATATATTTTCATATTTATATAAATTCCATATATATTTCACCTAGGTAACTGGATTTGACCTCTCTTTCGTGAGACACTCTAATGTATGCCCAATAATGACTTTGAAACAATAATATTGACATTGATTCTCCATCCGGGAGGGAGAGTGGGATGATGGAAAACAAATCGATAAACTTAACCCATGACACATACAAATGTAAGCGATTGATAGGCAAATTTCAAAGTCTTCAAACACAACCAGCCAGCCAGTCAGCCAGCATCAAAACAAAGATGCATGATTAATGATACGCTCCTCTAAATCCCATCAGCATGAATGAAAATAACAAACATTGAGGGAAATTGAAGAATAACAAAGAACATAGAGACAAGACATTGGCAACAGCAGCAGTATGAGGCGTAGCAGGAGTTTATCTTCATTTTGTTTTGTTTCTGCAGAAAGGAAACTGCGGCTACACAATTCATCACCGTGTCCTGCAAAGGCAATATAAACATCGTTGGGGCGGAATTTAAATTTTATATGCAAATTTAAATTAATGATAAATATCTTGGCAGTAATCGTAGTCAAGTGTAATGGGCAGAAACTGTTGTTAATGTTAAATGGATTATTATGCGAAAAATTTAACGAGCTAATAACTTAAGTTTATGAATGCAGTAAACGATATAATACAAATTTCGTGGAAAAACTATTTAATCATAAATTTTCATAGTTGATACAAATTTGACATGTTATTTAAACCCATCTCATCCATGCATAAAAGTTTACACCGTTTGGAAAACTGTGAAAGCTTGTAGCGGTAGAGGATTGGAACAGCTGTGTGGGACACATCTCATAGAAAACAAAACATTTCTAGATTACCAGCATAAATCTCTTAAATATTAAGACATGTAAAAACGGGACGGCCGAATTTGTATACCCTCTACCATGGATTGTATGCCACAGAGGCAGACGATTTTCGTAGATGTGCAGTAACATTACAGGAAAATGTCAATTATGTTCAATTTAGCCAAACCAAATTGAGATATTAAAAAAATTATTTTTTAAATTAATATAAAATTATTATATTATTTTATATTTTTATTATTATTTATAAAATTATATATTATTATTCAGACCACACTTATAAGGCAAGGCTACCAATACGTTTATACTATATATCGAAATAATACTTCAAGTCAATTATATGACAGCAATATTCAAAAAACTTAAATACCATAAATATTGGTAGATAGTGGGTGCTACAGTTGGTTGTAATTTCGAAAATGCATTATCTCTCACGTACACCACAACCATTTTTTGTAGTAAAAGCAAAAAAGTACGAATTTAGAAAAATCTTTTTTTTTTTTGCGTGTCTATGCAGTCAACTGCGGCCATTTGGTTGGTACCGTTTGTATCCTTTTTTCCTATTTTATCCTCTTGAAAGTACGATTTTCTAAACTCTCTTTATTTTACGTGTTTAGAGGGATTCATCATTCTAGCTGTAGCCGTTTAGTTGGTATTATTTTAACCCTCCAATTTAAAAAAAAAATATATTTCGTGTCTACGCTGTCAGAGGAATGTATAATCCGAATTTCATGCCTCTAGCTGCGGTCATTTGGTTGGTACTATTATTATCCCCTTTTTTTCTTTTTAATCCCCAAAAAGTACGAATTTCAAAAATCCCTTTGTTTACATGTCTACACAATCGGAGAAATATATACACCGAATTTCATTATTTTAGATGCAACCGTTTGGTTGGTACCATTTTTATCCCTCTATTCCCATTGTACTCCTTAAAAGTACGAATTTGGAAAAAATATTTTTTGTATTATGTATATACTCAACTAGAGGAATGTACAAACCGAATTTCGTGTTGCTAGCTGTTGTCATTTGATATCCCTTTTTGCCCCACGAATAAAAATTACTTTATGGTGTACGGTGTTGTTATTATCCCTGAATGCGCATACCCAATATCAATTATGTACAAGCAGGCATATTGAAGCACAAACATGCTTAAATACTCTAAAATATTAGGGTGTATTATGGGTACTTTCAGTCCTTGTGAGGGAAAATTTTTCCCTTTGTATTAATTTCGATCCGATCTACGACTATAAGACACACTTATGGAAAACTTGGACGTGCTAGCTCTTTTTGTTTAGATGCTAACGTTTTTTCAACAACAAAGTTAGTATACCACCATCCTGGTATCCATTTTCTATTTTGAATGTACATAAATTTTGAATGAACAAATTTGTCGTAAATTTCGAATTCTTTATTGTTTCTCACAATTGTTCCTCACAACTATTGGTGTTTGCAATACAAACGACATACCATTCTAGAAAAACTTAAGTTATCGAAACATATCGGAAATTCAACATTTGTCTCTGCCAATTTAATTAATAATACTTTATCACGCATCCACAACTATGACTTCACGTTCCTGTATATTTTTTCTGCCAAAAATAACTTTATTTATGAACTGGATAAAAGAGAAGACATACAAATCCCAACATACATTTATTAATTTTACACTTGTAATTACCAACAGAGCCTTCAGTATAATTATGTTAACAATAAATGCGGCAGCCTACACAGATCCTTTAATATTAATTGTTATTATAAACACGAGTTTAAGCATAATTAAGCTAACTGGTCTTGTAATGTAGATATATAATAGACAGGGTCGATTTCGAACTTTAAATCATTGGACATGAATGTGTCATTTGAACATGTGAAGTGCTGCTTTGTCTTGGTGAAATATTGGAACAATACTTCTGAAATGTAGTCTGCTAGCTCGTGCATTTTAGTCGGCGATCATCCAATTCGATTTTCTTCATCATTTGAAATGAGAGCTTTTAAATTAAGGTAAAAGTAGCTATCATTTGTAAAACATTTGTATCGCGCATTTCAATGTGTATAACGTCTGTAACAACAGCGTAGTATTACATTTCAGTTTATTCCTATCATCCGCATAGAAATTATAAAAGCATTTGGTTTACGTGACCGCCTATTCCACGGTAGAGCTCCTAAGAGTGCAGTAAAGTAAACATTGATGAAACTCTGCATGACTCGAGTGCAGAAGAGTCACGCAGAGACAATAAATTCGTATAGAGCTGTAACTCTGCATGCTTTGGTTGCAATAAAAGAAACAAAATTATAAAACTTACTCCTGGCGCTATATCATTCTTACATTTCTAACGCCAAGCACAGTACCAGTAAACAAATATGGCAATTAGCATAAAATGCACTCCGTGGTGGAGGATACATAAGATTAGATCCGGCCGAACTTAACGCCTTTTTACGTGTTTTCAGCTGTTTTTATACTCTAGACCACGAAGTGGTCTATGGTATTATAAGTTAGTTTCGCGCCAAATGTTTGTAACACCAAGAAATAATCGAGCTAGACCCACCTTTAAGTATACCGATCGGCTTAGAATCACCAGCTGAGTCGATTTAACGATGTCTGTCTGTCCGTCCGTCCGTTTGTCCATCTGCTGTCCATCTAAGCTTGTTCGCACTCTACAGGTCGCAATTGTTGTCCGATTGTCATGAAACTTGGCAGAAGTTATTTTTTCTGGCCAAGGACCATCGGTAGTGAATTTGGAGGAAATTGGTTCAGATTTAGATATAGACCCCATACAAATGTCGCTCCCAATTTGACATTTTCCACTTTAGAAACCACATATAGTACCCAATTTTCTTTACATTTGGTACAACATCTTATAATCCAACTAGAAACACCTATGCTGAAATTGGGTAAGATCGGTTCAGATTAACATGTAGTCCCCATACAAATGTCGCTCCCTATTTCACTTTTTCCGCTCTAGAAACGACATATTGTACCCGATTTTCTTTAAATTTTGCAGAACATCTTATAATCGAACTAGAAACACGTATGCAAAAATTGGGTAACATCGGTTCAGATTTAGATATAGCCCCCATACAAATGTCGCTCCCGATTTGACATTTTCCGCTCTAGAAACGACATATTGTACCCGTTTTATCTTTAAAATTGACACAATATTTTATAATCGAACTAGAAACACCTATGGTGAAAGTGGGTAAGATCGGTTCAGATTTAGATATAGCCCTCATACAAATGTTGCTCCCGAATGTTTAACCGATTTTGCCCAAATTTTACATATTATATTTCACCAATAAACAGACATGGTGAAAGCGGGTCACATCCAGGTTTCAACATACCCCCATACAAATGTGCTTTCCGATTTAACATTTTTTGTCAAACACATACATGTACAGGATGCAAAAATCCTTCCCGATTTCACTCTTTTACCGAATTGAATTGCAATGGGAATTGTTTGGGTGATGCCTATATGTCCATACTTTGGTATACTACTATATAATTTGTATTTGTCTGTCGGACAATTGGAGCAATTACCATATTATTTACCATATTCGTTAAATTTGACTAAAGATGAATTTATAGCATATGAATTATAATTTGAATGAACTACATAAAATTGCTCCCATGAAATACCTGGGTTTAGTAATCACAGCGAGGTACATACGCAGGGAGTGGTGTAGGGTATTATATAGTCGGCCCCGCCCGACTTTAGCCTTTCCTTACTTATTTCTTTTATATCGAAGAAGATTGAAGAAGTTCGTTAAAACAATAATTATTTAATTCTCCTTCATTGAAAAGTTTTTCCTTCCTTCCCTGGAAGCTCTTACCATTTCTTGTTTAAAATCGACCCATTCTAATGCACACTTACTTGAGCACTTCTAGGTTCGTATGATTATTGTCACAAATATGTGCGTGTGCTTCAACTTAATGTTACACGCTTTACGTAATTGTGAAAAAGTACCCAGTTTTTTGTTGAATCTGATGTTATCGTCGAGCCCCAGCAATGATACACATAATTACAGAGCTACCATGAAGCATGATTGGTAAGTAAGTCGCTACAAAAGAAAGTAGATTTTTGCATACATATGTATGTGTAGAAGGTTAGAAATCTAAGAGTTGAATAGTTCTACAAAAACAGACAGACTGAATGACTGTGATGTGAATAAATGTGAGCTTAGTTAGTCATGGAGGCCCTCTATTATGTACTGACCCTCCCCCACGCAAATGCCCGTAGACTCATTATTATTATTATTATTATGTGTCAAAAGGAATTCGCATCAGAAAAAGAACCCGGAAATATATGCATACATCAATCAAGTTACCTCCCACAGCTGCTTGCCGTATTCCTTAAATTCGAAAGACTAACAAGTAATTCCCAGCGCTAACAAGCAGGCAGCAATTTGCCATCGTCAGATTGGAAAGATTTGTTTCATTCAAAATTTGCTTTTGATGTTGTTTTCGTGCGGGCTCGTTTTCTTTGTTGTTTCAAATTAGCTAAAACACAATTCGGTTGTTATTGGAAACGCCAGGTTTTCATATTGCAAATATGGGGTATAAAATCCAATCAATTTTAATAATGTGCTATGTTTATAACATGTGTTTTCGAAACGATTGGGGGGATTATTTAAACCACAGCAACGTCTGGGGGAGTTTCTGCGTAAATAAAGCTACAGTGGAGGGGAAGTAATAAAATGTGCAAAATTAAAAGAGCATCGTTATTGCCAGGACAATCCATCACACACATCGAGCACATGCATGTAGGTGTATTTTCTTATTTTATTATATTGGCATGACAAAGTGCTGGCTTGTTATTTTCATATATTCCACCACACCACGGGTGTTATCGGTTGTTAAATCTTTGTGCATTTGTTTGAAGCATCCAAAACGAAGCGAGCTTGACTTGTACTTTAAGATAAATATATTAAGGGTAGTCATAACAGTAGCTTGTTTTTTAAAATGAAATAAATTGAACAAACCTGTTAGATTTTGTTTATTAAACCGTTCGACAATTTTACATTTTTTATTTGACCTAAACAAGATCATATATATGTACACTAAGATTGGCCATGAAAAGAAATGAAGATTGGATTGTTTAATGATGATCTGTAAAATATGTCGTCGTAGGGTCAAGCAAAAAAATCATGTTTTTCACGTGTAATTTTTTTATTTTGCATTTTTGTTCAAATATTTTCTATGAATTTATAGACCCTTAGAAGCACTTTAATTTGTCGTATTATAGTACGCTTAGATTGATTTTTTGGGGCTTATGTGGTTTATTTGAGCTAAAAGCTCATATTTCTTGGATACATAATGTGAGAGGTGTTATGAAAACTAAAAATAAGGAATCAATACCTATTGAAGAATATCGAAGGAAAAATGACATCACTGACTCCATTTTTATGAAAGAATTTAATACAGGAGATGGGGTTTCAGAGCTAAAATTTACAAACTTTTTTTTACAAAAATGAGCGCTGCTGCGTCAATTTCCTTCAGATTCACATTATTTAGGCGTTATTCGAAAAGTATTAACTGCAGTAATTTACTTTTTATAAGATACTAGCACAAAATAGGAAAAAGTTTACAGTTTTCACTATGAAAGGAAACATATGAAAATTACTATAAACGTCCAATAATTCGACCAATAGTTAGCCCTAAGACAAGAATCAAAATTTATATTTAAAGTACTTTCAAGGGTCTATTTATACAGGAAAAATGGACAAAAAAGCAACATACAAAAATTATATGGGATAAACAAGATTTTAGGGGTGTTTTCTTCATTAAAGAATCCAAACTTTGATTTTCATGGGGACTTGTATGGACTGCAACCCAGCCTAATATACATATATGAAGAAAATGTAGAAAAGCTGTGTATTTAATCTTCCATTTGGTTGCCTATTTTCCTTTTTATAGGACTTTTAATTTCCTAAGGATATAGATAATAATAATTTATTTTCGTATTTGGCGATGGTGAAGTGGTAAAATGACTTCCATTTGTCATGAATTTTTTAAAAACAATGAAAAATCTAAGAAAAAGTAGTTGATGAAAATTTTAATTATTTTAATTTTTTGTAGCGTGCGATTGCACCATCAGAAAAGAAAAAATCTATATTTTTCCATTATCTACTTTTTATACACTCTACGAGAGTATTTTGTCTTTGTGCATTTGTTTGTTACTCCCAAAAGGAAGCGCGATGGACCCATTCTTAAGTATATAAGATCGACTTAGAATCACTTTTTGAATCGATTTAACAATGTCCGTCTGTCCATCTATTGTTGTAATCAAATTACAGGTCGCAATTATAGTCCGATTTTAACAAAATTGGCACAAGTAAGTTTTGTCGATCAAGGACGAACGCTATTTAATTTGAGGCATATCGGTTCAGATTTAGATAGAGCCCCCAGACAAATGTCGCTCCCGACTTTTTCCGATTTTCTTTAAATTTTGCACAACATCTTATAATACAACTAGAAGCACCTATGCGGAAAGTGGGTAAGATCGGTTCAGATTTATATATAGCCCCCTTACAAATGTGGCTCCCGATTTGACTTTTTCCGCTCTAGAAAACACATATAGTACCCGATATTCTTTAAATTTGGCACAAAATCTTATAATACAACTAGAAACACCTATGAAGAAAGTGGGAAAGATCGGTTCAGATTTAGATATAGCCCCCATACAAATGTCGCTCCCGATTTGACATTTTCCGCTCTAAAAACCACATATTGTACCCGGTTTTCTTTAAAATTGGCACAATATCTAATAATCTAACTGAAACATCTATGGTGAAAGTAGTTAAGATCGGTCCAGATTTAGATATACATTTATTTATATTTATACAAATATGGCTCCCAAATGTTTAGCCGATTTTGGCCAAACTTTACATATTATATTTCACCTATAAACATACAAGTGGGTCACAGCGTTACATGTTTCAATATACCCCCATACAGATGTTCTTTCCGATTTAACATTTTTTGTCAAACACATACATTTACAGGATACAAAAAATCCTTCCCGATTTCACTTTTTTCCGCATTGAATTGTAATAGGATAGAAAGTGGAGTGTATCCTCCATCGGCTTCGTCCGACTTTAGGCTTTCCTTACTTGTTTTGCTTGCCATCATTTTACCACTTCCAAATTCACACAGTCACTGAAAAACACATCTAAGAACATTAATTTAAAATTTCAGAAAAATTAAATAATGTAATCATTTCGAAAATTAAAATAAAAGAAATAAAATTGTGAAAAGTTTAGAAAATATACCGCGGCTGTACCATTCCACATCAATAGTTTAAAAGGAATTGCAATTACATTCGAAATAAGGTATACTACATCAACATCGTTCAAGTATTTCAGGAGTTACAGGCGATTGAATGAAAACAATTTATAGAAACAAGTAAAAACGACGTTAAGTTCGGCCGGGCCGAACTTTCTATACCCGATTTATGTAGAAGTGCAGTAACATTACAAGAAAATGTTAAATTTATGTACTTAATTTAGCCAAACCAAAACAAGCTAGCGTACTTACAACAGACGGATGGACATGGCTAGATCGTCTTTATAGGGTCTCCGGTCACTATTTCAAAGTGCTGCAAACGGAATGACAAGGTTAGTATACCCCCATCCTGGAGGTGGAGGGTATAAAAATATAAAATATTACTTTGTCCTCAACTTGTTATTACTCTTGGTTTTACTAAAAAGGTTTGTTTACACATGAATATTTCTTTTTCGTTTATCGAAAATACACGAAATTCTGGTTGATTGGAACTGAGATAATGTCCTGGCTCAAAACCATTTTTCATCTATATTTTATAGAATGCAAATCTAATTACAAATGACAAGGTGACATTTATTACTTGGCTACACACTATTATGATTGTGGCTCATTTTATTTATGGTTGAAACTTAAAATTTTAGAACTTTTAGATGAAAAGTATGTTTTATCTGTTACTTTATTCTTACAGCGATGTAATACTTTTTATCTGAAAAAGCTAGAATCGTATTCAAAATTGTAAAATAAATCTTCATGTGTAAATATCACGTGTTAAAACGTTAGTGAATTGGCAACATGTAACAAACAGCTGAACTGATAAGCAAATTAAGAGAAAAAGTAACCAACTAGTCAAAATATGCTGTATCCAAGCGCAGAACTAGAGTTTAACTTCTAAAACTATCCTAAATCTTCGTTTTTAAAATCGAATTTTTTGTCTTGATAGTTTGAACAAATATTTTTTGAGGGAAAAATTCTGAACACACGTCAAACATGTTTTCCCACATTTTTATGTTGGCGTGGTGTGAACACAAAATCCACCCAGCGTTTGTTTGAAAAAAAAAAATTATCAAATTATGACGATCAAGAATACACTGAAAACAACTCGAATCAGATTTTAATTAAATAATCCGCAGATGTAATTAAAAAGTTTATTGATGTCGGACAAAACAAAATATTCAAATTCAATTAAAAAACTTAATTGAAATATTTCCAGAAATTTAATTAAATCATTTAATAGCATTTATTAATAGTAGTCGAGTTGGTAGCGTGCTCGGCTATCAGTGGGGAGTAGTGGGTTCGATGGCTCTGGTCCGTCGCTGCAATAACTAGCTACAATTGTCTTAGTCACCCCAGCTCAATCCTTGGACCCAAAATTAGAATATAAATTTATTTTGTATTGTAATTCGTAATAAATACAAATAAAATAAATGTTTTAATTGGATTAATTAACACAAAATATTTCAAAAATTCAATTAAATATTTTAATTGGACCAATTAAAATTTTAATCAAAATATTTGTGAAATTTCAATTAAGTGTTTTAATTGGGTCAAAAAAAAAACTAAATTCAATTGTCTGTATGTTAAAATAAGCAAACAGCGGCACCTTGTTCCAACCAATGTCATTTGTTATACACTCCACGAGAGTATTATGTCTTTGTGCATTTGTTTGTAACACCCAAAAGGAAGAGAGATAGACCCATTGTTAATTATACCGATCGTCTTAGAATAAATTTTTGAATCGATTTAGCAATATCCGTCTGTCCGTCTGTCTGTCCATCTATTCTTGTAATCAAAGTTCAGGTCGCAACTGTGGCTAGAACCAAACGAAACTTTGTACAACGAAATTTTCCGGGATAAGGACGAACGCTATTTAATTTGAAGAAAATCGGTTCAGATTTAGATATAGCCCCCGTACGATTTTCACTCCCGATTTGACTCTTTTCAATCTAGATACCACATATTCTAACCGATTTTCTTCAAGATTGGCAAAACATTTTATATTTCAACTAGAAACACCCATGGTGAAAATTTGTACGATAGGTTCAGATTTATATATAGCTCCCATACAAATTTCTCTCTCAATTTGAGTTTTTCCGCTCTAGAAACAACATATTTCATCAGATCGTCTTCAAATTTGGCAAAACATTTTATATTTCAACTAGAAACACCCATGGTGAAAATTTGTAAGATCGGTTTAGATTTATATATAGCTCCCGTACAAATTTTGCACTCAATTTGAGTTTCTCCGCTCTAGAAGCAACATATTTCATCATATTGTCTTCAAATTTGGCAAAATAACTTATATTTCAACTAGGAACACCCATGGGGAAAATAGGCCAGATCGGTTCAGATTTAGATATAGTCCCGACACGAATTTCACTCCCGATTTGAATCTTTTCACTCTAGATACCACATAGTTTAGCAGATTTTCCTTAAATTTGCAAAATATCTTATTTCTCCACTAAAAATACCCAGGGTGAAAATGAGTCAGAACGGTTCAGATTTATATATAGCTCCAATACAAATTTCGCTCCCGGCTTGATTTTTTCCGCCTCAGAAACCACGTATTTTCACCGAATTTCTTCAAATTGAGCATAAAACGTAATACTTGAACTGGAAGAACCTATAGTGTAAGTGGGTCACTTCATTACATGTTTGGATATATCCCCGATACAAATATTTTTCTCGATTTGACAAATTGGGTCAGGTCATATTAGCCTATGATTAGGAAACATACAAAAATTCTTCCAGTTTTCACTTTTTTGGTGAATTGAATTGTATTCGGTCAGAAAGTGGAGTGTATCATATAGTCGGCTCCGCCCGACTTTAACCTTTCCTTACTTGTTTTTATTTCATTCCGCTCATAAGCAGAGCGGCTTAGCACTCAAATTTTTCTCCGCTCTCACCAAACACATTCACACGTTGTTGTTGTTATTTCTTTGGTTGAACGACATCATTAATAGAGGCAAAAACAACCAAACAAGTATCGCCGGCTATATTTGTTTCTACCATTAAATTAAAAAATTAATTGATTAAAGTAAGACTTTTATTGAAAACCAAATTTGACTTCAATAAAATGTTTGCTTGAATATGTTTGCCCTATAATTTTGTTTGTGTATATATACTTTATAGCGCTTTATGTCGTTATTTCAAGGTGTTACAAACGGAATAAAGGGTATATAAATTATCCATAAATTTTTTTTTACTGGGACAAGCGGTCGGACAAAAAAATATACAAACTGCGATAACAGTATATGCTATCAGTGGCTAACATGCGGAATCAGATTAAAAATGTCCAAATCCACTTATACAAAATGTTATTGAAACAAATTGGGTGAGATTTAAAATGTATGATTTTGCATGTGTTTTGTTCATTTGAGTTGGACTTCAGTCTCTTGCAAATAGATATATATACTCTAATGAGTTTCGCACCATGTCTCCCACTGCCAAATTTAGAAGCTCCCACTGCACCCCCGCCTGAGTTTCACCGCTCACATGCCGGCACTTCAGAAATCACTCGGCGGCATTGTTTGAGTGGCAACAATCACTGCTGCCTCAAAATAGCAGCAGTTGTTGCTAAACTTAAATAGAATGTCTTTTGTCTTTGGCGCGCAGAACAAAAACGCTACTACAGCAGCAGCAGCAACAACAACGACTCTACAGAAGTGTTATGTAAAGTTTTGTATCCTTTCTTCTGTCAATGTGTGGTGAATGATGAAGAGGTTTTCCCTTTGCTGCATGCATGTTGAGGGATGCCACCAACCTTCAACCCCCCCACACACCACCCTAACACATCTCTTGGTTGTTGCAAGTAAACAATTCGTTGTGCATCGTGTTGGCAATGTGCAACAACAGAGCAGTCTTTGTGTTGCCTCGCTTTTGTTTCACAGTAGCAAAGTTTTATTGAAACGTGTGCAGTGTGAATGCGCATTGTCTGGTTGCAAAAGGAACACAAGCGTGTTGTTTATCTTTTGGTTTCCGAATGAGAAATTTCATGTAGAATGTTAATTTAGATTGAAGGATGCGGCTCCGAGATGTTCTTCAGACAGCTTCTGTTGTTGGTTGCCTTCCGGCAAACTTGACATGATAGTTTGCGGGAACAAAACTATTTTAATCAATTGTTTGAAGATGACGTTCCCAGAAAGCGGCTTATAAATGCTAAATGAGTGATGGCACTGTAATGACTTTGGTGTGAATGGGGGGGGGGGGCAGCCAAATTCCCCCAAATGAAAGTTGTATAATTACTTTGCGAAATTCTTTGCAAATTATTTTGAAATGAAAGTGCTGATAGGAAATTACTTTCCCTGCTTGTTGGAAAGCTGTATACAAATGAGGAATTCCTTTTTAAAACAAAATTTGGATTTTGATGCAAATTGAGGAATGTTTGTGGTATAGTAAAATATTAAATTACTCCATGTAAATGAGCAGAGAGTTCCGAATAGAATAGTTCCCATATAGTCGGCCTTGTCCAGCTTTAGCCTTTCTTTACTCTAATACTCTGCGGTATCTTGATGTTCAAGTTCTTGCAATTTCTAAGATCTCTCGAATGTCCAGGAAAATAGTTATCAATTGTTATTGCAAATTGCTTCAATTAAAATCAATCATTGCATAACAAGCAACCTAAACATTTGTCCAGCAACAAGAAAGTAACTTCAAATAATGTTCCCATCATAGTTAAGTGGCAATAAATAACATAGAAAATGATGTTTTAAATGCATATGCTCTGGTGTCGTAAACTTTTCCCGTCCGTCTTCTCTGATGTATGGCGTGTGAAGTTTTTATTGTTCTACTTCGAGTTTATTTAGAGTAGTTGGACAAGGAAAATAAAAAGACAAAAAATAGTTGTTAAAGCAACATCGAAGGCTAACTAAAGACTACTGTCTTTAAGGTAGCCTTTATAAATTGCAAATGAAAGAATTTTCCGTCGTAATAACAGATGTTCTTCACTTTCACTTGATACCCATATATGATTCATATGATTCGCAATAGTACGAAAATAAATTATTAAAATAATCATATCTTTTGGAAATTAAAAAGTCCTGTAAAAAGGAGAAAATATCACCAAATGTAAAACTGAATAAACAGCTTTTTTACATACCATTTCTACTTTCATATGTCTAGGGTGGGCCATTTAAAAAACAAGTAAGGAAAGGTTAAAGTCTGGCGCGCCGACTATATGATACACTCCACTGTCTATCCGAATACAATTCAATTCGGTAGTAAAGTGAAAGCGGGACGGATTTTTGTATCCTGTAAATGTATGTGTTTGACAATAAATTTTAAATCAGAAAGGTCATTTGTATGGGGGTGTATTGAAACCTGAAATATAATATGTATAGTTGGTCAAAATCGGTTAAACATTTGGGAGCAACATATGTATTGGGGCTATATCTAAATCTGAGGCGATCTTACCTACTTTCACCATAGGTGTTTCTATTTGGATTATAAGATGTTGAGTCCAATTTAAAGAAAATCTTTTCTAAAACTATAAAGGTGTTTATAGTAGGATTATAAGATGTTTTGCCAAATTTAAAGAATTTCAAGCTCAATATGTGGTTTCTAGAGAGGAAAATGTCAAATCAGCAGCGACTTTTGTATGGGGCTATATCTAAATATGAACCGATCTTACCCACTTTCTGCATAGGTATTTACAATTGGATTATAAGATGTTTTGCAAAATTTAAAGAATATCGGGCTCAATATATGGTTTCTAGAGCGGAAATTGTCAAATCAGGAGCGACTTTTGTATGGGCGCTATATCTAAATCTGAACCGATCTTACCCACTTACTGCATAGGTGTTTATAGTTGGATTATAAGATGTTTTGCCAAATTTAAAGAATATCGGGCTCAATATATGGTTTCTAGAGCGGAATTTGTCATTTAATAATGGAACACAATATCTTTCATATGACTACCACGATTGGCTCGGCAGTACCTCATCCGATCAACCCAATTTTTCTGTACATGGGCCAATGATGCCGCCATCTAATTTGGAAGTAAGTCTTTCATATTTCCTTATTTTGTTTGTATAGCGTCCCATGTTGCAAATGTCTCACATAAACCTGAAAATAAAAACAAATAAAAACAAGTAAAAACGGCGTTAATATTTTTTATTAACCCAAACCACGCTTATAAGGCAAGGCTATCAATACGTTTACATATCGAAATAATATTTCAAATCAATTCAAACAAGTAAGGAAAGGCTAAAGTCGGGCGGGGCCGACTATATAATACCCTACACCACTCCCTGCGTATGTACCTCGCTTTGATTACTAAACCCAGGTATTTCATGGGAGTAATTTTATGTAGTTCATACGATTTATATAAATTATATTCATATAATTTATATGCTATAAATTCATTTTTAGTCAAATTTAACGAATATGGTAAATAATATGGTAATTGATCCAATTGTCTGACAGACAAATACCAAAGTCATATCAAAGTATGGACATATGGGCATCACCCAAACAATTCTCATTGTATTTCAATTCGGTAAAAAATTGAAATCGGGAAGGTTTTTTGCATCCTGTAAATGTATGTGTTTGACAAAAAATGTTAAATCGGAAAGGACATTTGTATAAGGGTATATTGAAACCTGGAACGATGTGACCCGCTTTCACCATGTCTGTTTATTGGTGAAATATAATATGTAAAGTTTGGCCAAAATCGGTTAAACATTCGGGAGCAACATTTGTATGATGGCTATATCTAAATCTGAACCGATCTTACTCACTTTCATCATAAGTTTTTTAGTTGGATTATAAAATGTTGTGCCAATTTTAAAGAAAATTGTCGTTTCTACAGCGGAAAATGTCAAATCGGGAGCAACATTTGTATGGGGGCTATATCTAAATCTGAACCGATCTTACCCAATTTTTGTATACGTGATTCTAGTTGGATTATAAGATGTTCTGCAAAATTTAAAGAAAATCGGGTACAATATGTCTTTGCTAGAGCGGAAAATGTCAAATCGGGAGCGACATTTGTATGGGGGTTATATCTGAATCTGAACCGATCTTACCCAATTTTTGCATACGTGTTTCTAGTTCGATGCCAAATTTAAAGAAAATCGGGTACATATGTCGTTTCTAGAGCGGAAAATGTCAAATCGGGAGCGACATTTGTATGGGGGCTATATCTGAATCTGAACCGATCTTACCTAATTTGTGCATACGTGTTTCTAGTTGTATTATAAGATGTTCTGCAAAATTTAAAGAAAATCGGGTATAATATGTCTTTTCTAGAGCCGAAAATATCAAATCGGGAGCGATATTTGTATGGTGGCTATATCTAAATCTGAACCGATCTTACCCAATTTTTGCATACGTGTTTCTAGTTGGATTATAAGATGCTCTGCCAAATTTAAAGAAAATCGGGTACAATATGTCGTTTCTAGAGCGGAAAATGTCAAATCGGGAGCGACATTTGTATGGGGGCTATATCTAAATGTGAACCGATTTCCTCCAAATTCAATGCCGATGGTCCTTGACCAGAAAAAATAACTTCTGCCAAGTTTCATGACAATCGGACAACAATTGCGACCTGTAGATTGCGAACAAGCTTAGATGGACAGCAGACCGACGGACGGACGGACGGACAGACAGACATCGTTAAATCGACTCAGCTGGTGATTCTAAGCCGATCGGTATACTTAAAGGTGGGTCTAGCTCGATTATTTCTTGGTGTTACAAACATTTGGCGCGAAACTAACTTATAATACCCTAGACCACGAAGTGGTGTAGGGTATAAAAATGGGATCAGATTTAGATATAGCCACCATACGAATTTTACTCCCGATTTTCAAGCTGTATTCCACATTTTTTATCTGGCTCATTTTCATCATGGCTGTTTCTAGTAGAAATATAAGATATTTTGTTAAATTTGAAGAAAATCTGTGAAAATATGTGGTATCTATACTTTCGTATGGGGGTCATATCTAAATCTGAACTGATTTTCTTCAAATTAAATAGCGTCCGTCCTTTTACCGAAAAACTTCGTTGTGCAAAGTTTCATTTGTTCTACATACAATTGCGACCTCGGCATCGTGGTTACAAGAATAGATGGACAGGCAGACAGACAGACGGACATGGCAAAATCGATTCAAATAGTGATTCTAAGTCGATCTGTACAATTAACAATAGGTCTATCTCGCTTCCTGTTGGGTGTTACAAACAAAGAAAGAAAAGAAATAGTTCTCTATTAAGAATTATTATGGGTATTTTTAGTCCCTGTGAGGGAAAAATATTTCCCTCTGGACCGATTTCGCACAGTTACAATCCCAACCGATGTACGACTATAAGCCGCATTTATTTGGACGTACTAGATCCTTTCGTTTAGATGATAGTGTGATTTCAACAGATGGACGGACATGGCTAGATCGTCTTAGAATTTTTATGCTTTATAGGGACTCAGGTCGATATTTCAAGGAGGTGGAGGGTATAAACATAATTATAATAATGTGTAAAAAAGTGAAATATTGGCCCGAAAAAAGTAATCACAAATTGTAGTCCTTAGAAGTTATGATGGTTTAAAGTTTTAAAAATAGATTTAAATTTTTGGCCACAAAAAAGTGATCACAGATTATTGTCCGTTTGCTCGTACGGCCGCTAGTTTAGAACTTATGAAGGTTTAATGTTTTAAATATCGATTTCAATTTTTGACCAAAAAAGTGATCACAGACTGTTGTCATTTTGCTCGTACGGCCGCTAGTTTAGAATTTATGAAGTTTTAAAGTTTTGAAAATAAATTTTTATTTTTAAATAAAATATTAATTTTTGGACCGAAAAAAGTGATCACAGATTATTGTCCTTTTGCTCATACGACAGCTTGTTTAGAAGTTATGAAGGTTCAAAGTTTTGAAAATAAGTTTCTACTTTCAAATAAAATTTTATTTTTTTGGCTAGTTTAGAAGTTATGAAGGTTTAAAGTTTTGAATATTATTTCTAATTTACTGGTCCGAAAAAAGTGATCACAGATTATTGTCATTTTGCTCGCACGGCAGCTAGTTTAGAAGTTATGAAGGTTTAAAGTTTTGAAAATAAGTTTTTATTTTATGAAATAAAATATTAATTTTTGGCCCGAAAAAAGTGATCACAGATTTTTGCTCGTACGGCTGCTAGTTTCGAAGTTATGAAGGTTTAAAGTTTTGTAAATAATATCTAATTCATTGGCCCGAAAAAAGTGCCCTTTTGCTCGTAAGGCAGCTATAAGTTATGAAGGTTTAAAGTTTTCAAAATAAATTCTAATTTTTTGGCCCGAAAAATGTGATCACAGATTATTGTTCTTTTGCTCGTAAGTCAGCAATTTTAGAATTTATGAAGGTTTAAAGTTTTGAAAATAAGTTTTTATTTTATAAAATAAAATATTAATTTTTGGCCCGAAAAAAGTGATCACAGGTTATTGCCCTTTTGCTCATACGACAGCTGTTTAGAAGTTGTGAAGGTTTAAAGTTTTGAAAATAATTTCTAATTTATTGCCCCGAAAAAAGTTATCACAGATTATTGTCCTTTTGCTCGTACGGATGCTAGTGTAGAAATTATAAAGGAGTCAAGTTTTGAAAATATATCTAAATTTTTTGGACCGAAAAACGTGATCACAGATTATTGTCCTTTTGCTCGTACGGCAACTAGTTTAGAAGTTATGAAGGTTTAAAATTTGGAAAATAATTTCTAATTTATTGGCCCGAAAAAAGTGATCACAGATTATTGTCCTTTTGCTCGTACGGCATCTAGTTTAGAAGTTATAAAGGTCTAAAGTTTGGAAAATAAATTCTAATTTATTGGCCCGAAAAAAGGTGATCACAGGCTAGGTCGTACGGCAGCTAGTTTAGAAGTTATGAATGTTTAAAGTTTTGAAAATAAGTTTTTATTTTTTGAAATAAAACTTTAATTTTTGGCCCGAAAAAAGTAGTCACAGGTTATTGCCATTTGCTCGTACGGCTGCAAGTTTAGAAGTTATGTAGGTTTAAAGTTTTGAAAATAAATTCTAATTTATTGGCCCGAAAAAAGTGATCACAGGTTATTGCCCTTTTGCTCGTAAAGCAGCTAGTTTAGAAGTTATGAAAGTTTAATGTTCGGAAAATAGATTTATATTTTTTTGGCCGAAAAAAGTGACAACAAATGACAAATAAAATTTAAAATAAATTTTTGTATTAATTTAAATCTCCAAAATGAAGTTATTAAGTTTGTAATTCCGTTTGAAACACCTTGAAATATCGACCTGAAAACCTATAATGTATATATTTCTGATCGTCATAAAATGCTAAGACTATCTTGTCATTTCCATTCGTCTGTTGAAAGCACGCTAGCATATAAACGAAAGGAGCAGGACATCAAAATTTTCCAAGAATATGTATAATAGTTTTAGATCAGTTGGGATTGAAAGTGGGCGAAATCGGTCCAGAGGAAAAAAAAATTCACTAACAAGGACAGAAAACACCTATAATATTTCGAGTATTTAAACATTAAACACTTGATATTGGATATGCATATTACCCTTATAGCGTAGATGTGGACCATAAAACAATTCTTATTTATAGCGGTGAAATGGGGTCAAAAAGAGATAAAAATGGTACCTATTAAACAACAACAGCTAGAAACACAATATTCGGTGTGGACATTCCTCTAGTTGAGTAGACACGTAAAATAAATTGTTTTTCCCTAAATTTGTACTTTTAGGAGAGTAAAATGGGAATAGATGGTTAAAAATGGTACCAACAAAACAACAGAAGCTATAACAATGAATTTCGCTGTGTACATCCTTCTAATATCATCCCAGCCGTAAAATAAAGCGATTTTCAAAATTAGTACTTTAAAGGGGTGGTTATGTGAAAAAGGGATAACATTTTTTTAACCTTTTTTCCCCTGTTCAGGCCCATAGGTAGCAAGACGTTCAAAATTCAAGTTAAAAATCAACTACAAAAATTTACCTAAGATCTCCATAAACAACTTTCTAGAACCAATAAACTTCCTATGGATGATTCTTAACAACGTTTATGTAGGAAAAGTATATCTTGCAGGAGTGTTTCTCTTAATGGCCAGTCCGACTACGGTGCGTATGAGTGATATTATCCTTAATCAACTGCACGCCACCTACACACTCTACAGCCTACAAGATTTGTTCGACGACATTTGCTATTTAGACAATGAAGATGGAGTTTTTATACCCCCAGGATGGGGGTATACTAACTTTGTCATTCCGTTTGTAACACCTTGAAATATCAACCTGAGACCTTATAAAATATATATATTCTTGATCGTCATAAAATACTAAGACGATCTAGCCATGTCCGACCGACCGTCTCTTGAAAGAACGCTAACCTCTAAACAAAAGGAGCTAGGACGTCCAAATTTTCCATAAATGCGTCTTATAGTCGTAGATCGGTTGGGATTGAAACAGGGCGAAATCGGCAATAAGGGAAAAATTTTTCTCCCGCAAGGACTAAAAATACCCATAATAACCCCTACTATTTTATAGTATTTATGCATGTTTTTGAATATGTCTATTTATATTTGCTTGATATTTGGTGTGCGCATTCCCCTTATAGCAAACACGTGCACCATAAAGTGATTCTTTTTTTGTAGGGGGCGAAATGGGGCAAAAAAGGGATAAAAATGGTACATATTAAAGGACAACAGCTAGAAACACGAAATTCGGTGTGTACATTCCTCTAATTGAGTAGATACATACTATATAAAAGTATTTTTTCCAAATTCACATAGAGGGATAAAAATGGTACCAACCAAACGGCTGCCCCTAGAATAATCAAATTCGGTGTATACATTCCTCTGATTGCATAGACAAGTAAAATAAACGGATTTTTCGAAATTCGTACTTTTTGGGGTCAAAATAGAAAAAGGGGGTAAAAAAAGTACCAACCAAATGAGCGCAGATTGAGTCATGAAATTCGGAGTATACATTTCTTTGACTACGTAGACATGGAAAATAAAAGTTTTTTTTTCAAAATGCGTACTTTCAAGGGATGCAATGGTACAGAGGGATTAAAATAGCACCAACTAAACGACTACAGCTAGAATGATGAAACTCTAATTGCGTAGAAACGTCAAATATTTTATAAGCCACGCCCCATGATTGGGCGTGGTCATTTAATTAATTACTTAATTTTGTTTCAAAATTATAATAGTGAAACATTACAATTTATTTAACAAATATCGCTATTAGCAACATAACATAATTTTCCTAATATATTATTGCACTTATGCTATTCAGACGCTAGTACTGAATAATATCCATGGCGTAGGGTATATAAGATTCGTCCCGGACGAATTTAACGCCTTTTTTCTTGTTGTTTTTTTATTAGTTCACATATTTTGTATGCATAGAACAGATCACTTTGCTCTTCAGCATTGATAAATCGTCTTTCATCGGCGAACACCATACGAACCAGTAGATTTTTTATACACTCCACGAGAATACAATGTCTTTGTTCATTTATTTGTAACACCCAAAAGGAAGAGAGAATCACTTTTTGAATCGATTTAGTAATGTCCGTCTGTCCATCTATTCTTGTAATCAAAGTACAGGTCGCAATTCTAGCGACAACCAAACGAACGAAGTTTTTTGGCACAGGGACGAATGCTGTTTAATTTGAAGAAAATCGGTTCAGATTTAGATATAGCCCCCATACGAATTTCACTCCCGAGTTGACCTTTTCCGCTCTATGAACCACATATTGGCAAAACATCTTATATTTCAATTAGAATCACATGTGTTGGATCGTTTTTACAAAACATTTAAACGAGGAACACCAGTGGTGAAAATAGGTGAGATCGGTTCAGATTTATATACAGCTCCCATTCAAATTTCGCTCCCGATTTCACTTTTTCCGCTTTAGAAAACACATATTTTTTCAGATTGTTTTCAAAATTGGCAAAGCATCTTATATTTCAATTAGAATCACATGTGTTGGATCGGTTCAGATTTTTATATATATAGGGTGATTTTTTAAAAGCTATAGGAAAGTTTTTCAAAAAAAAAAAACACATAAAATTCAGAAAAATGCATGAAATCTTTATTTGAATCGATAGTACGGTCCATATAATTTAATGTTTGATGATTATTTCATGCAAATGTTGACCTTGACTGTGCCTCAAATGGTCCATCGGTTTAGACCAATTTTGGCATTTCCACGTTTTTGAGTAACAGAGGCCCAATTGCTGCGAACGGCGACGAATCGATAAGATATTTTCTTCAGTTCGCACTCTACGTAAGCGTGTTGGTGGTTTAATGTCGAACAATGTAAATTTGGTGCGAAAATTAGTCACAATAGCCCGAATAGCCGCTTCAGTGGGTCGATTAAACTGACCATAAAATGGAAGCGCGCGATGAACTTTCTTAACAGAGCACGCATTTTGATAATAAAATTCAATAATTTGCAACGTAACAGTGGACCACAGAAACAATTACATCCTATCTTATTTCAAATTGCCGGACATCACTAAATTCCACTTGGTGATTTCTCCTCAATCCATTTTCTAAAAATTCGATTCTGTATTCTTTAGGTTTTTTCTTTCAAACTTCAAACGAATCAATTGACATTTCCACTATCTGTCCATTTGCTGTCCTTACCTTGGGTGCTAACTCACAAACTGATGTCGAGCCAAAAAAAAAAACACAGGAACCCATATAATTTCCTGTAATCCTAAATTACATTGGAATTCAATTTGTGTGCAATGTTCTCCAGCAGCAATGGAAGGCAGATAAATTGATGGCCAAAAGGAGAATGATGAAATTGCTCTTTTTTCCTCTGAACCCACTTGTTTTTTGAAATGTCTTTTTTATTTCCTTACTGCACATACACTTTACCAAAATTGTCCTCATTAGTTATTGATGCATTACAATATCTCCGGAAGCGGGGAACAAATAAAAAAGGTTTCGTTTTGTGAGCAGGAACTCCGTTTTTATTGCCATGTTCAGGGTGCAGGAATTAAAAATGCAAAAGGTTAGACCTAATGATAATGAAATGGAACAGCAGCTCCACGTTCATTTATATACGGCCACATTTGGCTATTTAAGGCCATGCGATACGTTTTGGACGTTGAGGGCGATTTTCACGCATTAGCGTTGAGTTGGTGCAGTGAGTGCTTCGTTAAGTTTCATATCATTGGCCATAAAAATGTTAATCTACTAATTGATTTGTTAAACCATCGTTTGAGGGGACCAGTCTTTATGTTGTTAATTTGATTTATTAATGCACGTCAATTGAACTTTCAGCATATTAGTATGTTTGAAAAGGGGTGAAGTTATTTAATTTAAATCGAAATTTATATTAAATTTATTTAATTTAAATGAATTTATTTAATCGGAATGTCAATGTGAAGGATGTGAAGTTAATCATGAGATTTTATATCGTATACGAGAATATTGTACAGGAGATTGTAACCACAGCGACTTATAAGGTACATTGATTTTTTATTTGACTAATTCCATGTGAATCGGAACAAAAATATTCCTCGTTTACTCCAAATTAAATGAAAGTTTGCAAATATGTACTTTTCGATAAGGCAAATAATGCTGAATTTCCCGATTTTGAAGAAATATAAAATTGTAAACACTAGGGTGGAGCGAAAATCGGGAATTTTGTTATAATTTAATTTTAAACCCTCCTAATTTTAATACCCTCCACCATGGAATACATTCCACAGAGACTGTGGATTTTCGCAGAAGTGCAGGAGAAAGTGTTATTTTGTATACACTCCAGAGTTTTATGTCTTTGTGCATTTGTTTGTAACACCCAAAAGGAAGCGAGATAGATCTATTGTTAATTATCCCGATCGACTTAGAATCACTTTTTGAATCGATTTACCAATGTCCGTCTGTATGTGTGTCCGTCCGTCCGTCTGTCTGTCCATCTATTATTGTAATCTCGATACAGGTCACAATTGTAGCCAAAACCAAATGAAACTTTGCACAACGAAGTTTTTCGGGATAAGGACGAACGCTATTTAATTATTTGATTTAGACCCAATACGAATTTGACTCCCGATTTGACTCTTTTCACTCTAGATGCCACATATTTTAACAAATCTTCTCCAAATTTGGCAAAACATCTTATATTTAAATTAGGAATACCTGAGGTGAAAATAGGTCAGATCGCTTCAGGTTTATATATAGCTCCCATTCAAATTTCGCACCAGATTTGACTTGTTCTGCTCTAGAAACCTCATATTTTAACAGATCTTCTTCAAATTTGTCAAACTATCTTATATTTCCACTAGAAACACCCATGGTGGAAGTGGGTCAGATCGGTTGAGATTTATATATAGCTCCCATACAAATTTCACTCCCGATTTGACTTTTTCCACTCTATATACCACATATTTTATTAGATTGTCTTCAAATTTGGCAAAACATTTTATATTTCAACTAGAAACATCTGTGGTCAATATGATTTAGATCGGTTCAGATTTATATATAGCTGCCATACAAATTTCGCTCCCAATTCGACTTTTTCCGCTCTAGAAACCACATATTTTAACAGATTGTCTTCAAATCTTATATTGAAACTAGGAAGACCTGTGGTGAATATAGGTCATATCGGTTCATATTTATATATTGCTCTCATACAAATTTCGCGTCCCGGCTTGACTTTTTCCGCCCCAGAAACCACATATTTTTACCGAATTTCTTCATATGAGCATAAAACGTTATACTTGAACTGTGTAAGTGGGCCACTTTATTCCATGTGGTATATAGCCCCGATACAAATATTCTTCTCGATTTGACATATTGGGTCATGCCATATTAGCCTATGATTGGGAAACACACAAAAATACCTCCCGTTTTCACTTTTTTACCGAATTGAATTGTATTCGGAGCCTTAGCCTTTCCTTTCTTGTTTAATATAGCCAAACCAAAACAAATAATCCAGGCAAAGCTACCAATATGTTTACACTATATATATCGAAATAATACTTCAAGTCAATTCAAAATGTAAATATGAGGCAGCAATCTTTAAAAAAGTTTAAATACCCTAAATATGGGGGTATAGTGAGTGCATATTCAGCTCCAGCCGTTTGTTTGGTTGTATTTCCATCCTATTTTTACTCCAAAAGTACAAATTTTGAAAATACGTTATCTCTCACGTACACAGTGCAAGACAACCTAAGTTAATAATTCTACCAATTTTTGCCGATAAAAAATTGAATTTGGAAAAATCTTTTTATTTTGGGAGTCTACGCACTCAGATGAATGTATACACCATTCCATGATTCTAGCTGCTGTCATTTGGAACCATTTTATCCCATTTTCCTACTTTACCACCGACTTTCGAAAGTCGCTTTATTTTACGTGTCTCATAAATAGAAGGATGTACACACCGAATTTCATCATTCTAGTTGTAGCAATTTTTATCCCTCTGTTCCCATTGTATACATTGACACTTACCTTGAGTCAGCTAGCTGTACGTAGCACCTTGGACATAGAGCACTTGGTGTCAACCGCTCATCTATGTTTGAGACCTTTAAATTGAAGCTCTCTTCAAATGAATCTCTCAATTTAGGTGAAAAACAACGCTTGTTTTTTTCAGAAACGTATTCTCCGCACATGTAACAAAAATTACTTGGATTGGTATTGCATTCAAATCCTCGCGAACGTTTGATCATTTTAACTATCGCGTTCGTCGACACTTGTTGAATGAGTAAAATCGATCAATGAAGACCTATTTATACTGTGTATTGTTTAGTATTTTACTGACAGGTACTTATAAATGGGTGTATATTTTTTTACGGTGGCTACATACCTGTTTCACCATGTGTGAGTCTTAAATTTTCCGAATAATGACCACCCTTAAATGTGGGTTGCATTTCTGTAAAAAAATCATACAGGTAGCCAACGGAAAACCCAAATAATTAAAAAAGTCCCCTTTCCTTTTTTCCTTTTAATTGTTCACGCACATTTATTAGCGTTTATTACTTTGCTTACGCAATCATAAAAATTAAATAACCCTTTGTTTATTCCGTTTTGTTAATTCTGAGAATAATAAAAAAAAAGAAAAAACCTTACCATAGACAAAGTTGTGCATATGTCGAGCAAATTTTTGAAATTCATACCTTTACTCAATTGCGAATAAAAGCGAAACGCGTGCATCGATTTTCATGATCTTTGTCTCATTTTGCTCATAGGTTATGTGACTTTACGTAAAAGTAATAAGATTTGACATTTTTTTTTTCATTTTGGATTTTTTATGGATTTAAAAAAAAAAAATTTAAATCTTTAGGCAAAAAATAAGTTTTTTCCTTTATATATTCATTTTTAACTTGGAAACTGTTGCTTGTATAGGAAAACAATATATGAACAGATTAAGGGAATTGTAATTTTAATTTTTTTAAAATTTAATTCAATTAAATCGGGCTAGTGGTTCCCGAGTTATGCAGGACGAAACAACTTAACCAAAAAAAAAAGTTTTAAAATTAAAAAAAAAATAATAAAAAAAAAACCAAACGAAAAAAAATTTTTTATTGCGTTTTTCGAGCTCATGTCAAGGTTATCTACACAGAAAAAATTATCGCATCCCGAGTACATTTTGACTGTTGACTAGTGTAACTTCTGATATTATGCTCAATTAAGGGAAGGTTCTTTATTTTGACAAGAAATTAATTGGAAACTAAAATTTTTAAATAAAATCGTATACATTATAAACATTCAATATATAGTTGAACTACCCGTAAACTGGTGTGTCTTGTCTATATATATTTCTTATTAATTATCTTTTATTTAAGTGGACAATTGTTCGATTAATCGAATTACTCCCGACGTCATTATTTGATTAATTGGAAATTCTTTGTTTTGAAATAAATGATTAATCGAATAACATAAAAGTCCAAATAATTGGATACCCTAATTGTATTGTTAGTAAATCGTTAATTGTCAGTTCCGTTTCCTGTAGCTTCGAAAACCTTTTATACTAATATTTTGAGGCAGTAATATTTAGATTGTATATATTTTTAATTTATTATTTATTATATTATATATATTTTCTTTATTTATTAGTAAAATTGTGTATGATTTCTCCACAGATATTAGCATATCAAGACTTCTTCATAAAGATATTACAAATTTAATATTTAAATAATATTTAAAAATTTTGAAAATGAATTATCTCAAAATGTTAATAACGTTATTGTAGCATTATATTCTGTTATATTCAGTTTATATTAATTATATTGAATTACCATACTCAAGTTAGAAGATTTATATAGCCTATCTAATACGTATCGCATTAAAAGTGATCTCTTTTAAATTATTTTGTACCTTTTACAATTTTATTGTGAAAAAGTGGTGAATTCCCGCGGGAATCCCGTACTAAGTTCCCGGCTACGGGAAATCCCGGGATGCAAACACTATTTTTTATATACCAATATGGTGGAAGGTATAAAAATCTTAATTTTTTGCCGAATATATAAAATATATTTATATAAAATTATCAAATCTTACAAATATATATTTTTTAATTTTTTTCTTAGTTCCCTGTAATTTCTTAATAAACAAAAAAGTATCTCTATGATCATTTATAAAATTGTTTGTTAACAGCTAATAGTGTCCATAACTCCGCTTCATAAATTTGAAATAAGTTATTTGTCATATACATGATTAGATGCCATTATGGACATTTCATTAATTTTTTAGATTTCTTTAAAATATTTCAAATTTTACTAATAGTATGGTCACCTTAATCTCTAATGTATATAAATGTAGAAAAGAAAAAGTGAAAACCAAAAATATACTATATACTTTCATCTTCACAATACGAAACCTTTTAACATCTGCTAACCACCGTATTAAATACTTGATATGCTTCTAAATGACTACACACCAATATCCCAACCGTTTAGTCGACTAGATACAAGTAAAGGAAGACTATGATAAACTCGTACTTTAATATCAAATGGCGGCAGTAGATACTTTTAGCTTTCCTTTTTGCACTCCTGACCTCGCACGAGTGTTCGGATAGCAGCATAGCAGTCAAGGGTAAAGGTAACATGGAATGCACGTGTACCCTAAGATACAATTAGTTAAGTAGTCCAGACGTGCATAGTACGTGTGTATATATTCAGTAAAATTAGGAATAGAAGCATGGAAGATATAAATGGTGGCAAGTGGTGACTGATTGGGGATACTTGTTAACATATGCTTGTCACTATATATTCAATGAAGGTGTCGTCGGTCAAAGCACGATATTCTCAAATAGAATTTATAGCATAATTATATGCACAAATGAAAATAAATGGCCAAAGTTTTATGCCTGGCAATTGACTTGACATGTGAACTATTTTGGTCCATTGTCAAAATATTAAATATTAAAAATATTTTCAGACCATACCGTAAAAACTACAATATTGGCTTGCTGAAATAGGGTAATCATTTTGGAACACAACAATAATTTCTGAACCAACACACAAAACACACTGAAATAAAATTATGTTGTCAGGATATTTGAGGAGTTCTTGAACCACAAGGACAAACGCATTTGCTCTTAGATTCGAAAGAAGATGAAAACCTTAGAGACGACTTGAATGTTTTTAACATTTAAAGAACATTGTTCAAATGTTTCCATATGGGGACAGAGGACGGTAAAGGGTTAAAATATTAAGAAAGTTATTACGTTAAAAACGTCAATACCTTATTTAAATATAGCCAACTCAACAAACAAATTTGGAAAAAGGATTATTTTATAAATAAATATAAAATTTTAATAATATATAAATATATAATGCTTCAAGTCAATTAAAAATCTTCCAAAAAGCTTTAAATTGTGGAATAGTGTGTGCATTTTCAGCTACAGCTGTTTGGTTGATTGCATTGCCATCTGATTTTAATTCCAAAAGTACAAATTTTGAAATTCAATTGTCTTCCACGTAAAGGTTATCTTAACATTACTTCATGATTCTAGCCATTTCGCAACCATTTATATTACTTTTCCCAATTAGGGCTAAAGTCGGGCGGGCCCGACTATATGATACACTCCACTTTCTATCCGAAAACTATTCAACTCGGTAAAAAAGTGATAACGGGAAGAATTTTATGTTTCCTAATCATAGGCTAATATTACCTGGTCCAATTTGTCAAATCGGAAATATTTATATCGGTGCTATATCCAAACATGGAAAATAGTGACTAACTTTCACAAATAGTTAATCCAGTTCAAATATAACGTGTTAAGCTCATTTTGTGAAAATTCGTGCTTTCTGGTGCGGAAAAAGTCTATCCGAAATGTGTACGGGAAATTTTTTGGGCGACATTTGTATGGGAGATATATTTAAATCTGAACCGATGACCCATTTTCACCATGCCTGTTTCCAATTGAAATATGAGATAATTTGAAAGATTTGAAGAAGATCTGTTAAAATATGTGGTTTATAGAGTGGAACAAGAGAAATCGGGAGTGAAATTTGTGTGGGAGCTATATATAAATCTGAACCGATCTGACCCATTTGCGCCAAGGCTGTTTATAGAACAAATATAAGATATTTCGCCTAATTCGATGAGGATCTGTTAAAATATGTTGCATCTAGAGCAGAAAAAGTAAAATCGGGAGTGAAATTTGTATGGGAGCTATATACAAATCTAAACCAATCTGACCTATTTTCACCAAAATAAAACAAGGCTACCAATACTTTTATACTTCAAATCAATTCAAAAAGAAAATATAAGGCTGTTGTCTTAAACAAAACCTTAAATACCGTGAATATTGGTAGATAATGGATGCTATAGTTGGTGGTATTTCCATCCTATTTTAATTCCAAAAGTAAAAACTTTAAGATACAACCAATTTTTTCCGTAAAAGTAAATGAGTACGAATTTGGAAAAATCTTTTTATTTTGCGTGCCTATGCATTCAGAGGAATTTCGCCCAGGTGCAATCCAAACCGATCAACGACTAGAAGACGAATTTATGGAAAATTTGGACGTCCTAGCTCCTTTCGTCCGGGAGGTTTAGGGTATAAAAATAAAAACTTTTTGTAAAAAAAATTTTACAGTAGGTATTCTGAGATTGAATATAAAATGCTCCGGAAAATTTGATCAATATCCGATGATAAGTGACAGCTGTATAGGATAAATCGGAGGTACATTTCTTGTGGGCCTATAAACACACCTGGGGTTTATACAAAAAAGTAGACCAATACAGATCATTTTCACAGTAGGTATTCTTAGTTGAAATATAACATTATCTGCAAAATTTTATCAAAATCCGATGTAAGAAGTGGGTTAAGGAGCGGTAATAGTGTGGCCTTATGAAAAGGGGCTATATCAAAACTTGGACCCATATAGGATATGCGAAATTTGATCAATATCCGAAGTAAAATGTGCTTTTTAAAGCACCAATAGAGTAAAATGAAGGGGTATTTGTATGGAGGCTTTATCTAAATCTGAACCAATCCGACAACAATTGCGACCTGTGATTTGAGAACAAGCTTTAGATGAAAGGACGAACAGAAGGACAGACATCTTCTTTATAAAACTTTTAGTTTTATGTGAAATTAATCGATATCAGTGATTCCCTGTTACATATTGTCAAAACTCGTGTTCCTCTCTTTCCAAAATGGCATAAATGTAATAAATTTGCCTCCCTTAGTGAAAACACCGCACACCACGAAAGTCATATATATCATTATTCTAGAAGCATATTCCAAGTTAACCCATGACAGAACAAGCCTTGATGCAAATCTATAAATCATTAGCAGCAATTAGCAATAATTTCACGAGCCACTAATAACCATATTTGGATAGAAAATGACGGGGTCATATTATATTTTATAAATAAGCGTACAATCAGAAAAAAGTGAGCCCTTTAATGTGTTAAAATTAACAAAAATTTAAGAAAATTGAACTTCGTATAGCGCTAAAGCAATATTTCTTCATATCAAGTTCAAACTTTTCCTTAAAAGTAATACATGCTTTGAACTTGATTCTAGTTAAATTTTCCGCAAACCAAGTAAATATTTACTCAAACTGAGGTAAATTCCAATAAGTTTTTCCTCAATCCAAGTACATTTTAATAAATCTAAGTAAATTTTTCCTAAAACCATGTAAGTTTTTACTAAATTTAAGTAAAATATTCCTAAAACTAAGTAAATTTTTACTCAAATAAAGTAAATATTTACTCAAATTGATGACAATTTTGCTGATTATTTCCTCAAAACAAGTAATTTTTTACTTAAATTGAGGAAAATTTTACTTGATATAAGGAAAAAAGTGAACTTAAAATTAGTTCAATTTAACTAAAATAATTCAAACAAATGATTTTGCTTCAGTGTATGCAAAACTAATACAAAAAATGACAACTTGAAATATTTCTCAAAAGGTTCATGAAACTTCTGCCATAAGAGATGAGCTATTTCTCCATAATTGTTGCGAAGGCAAGATTGGCGCCTTCGCAGTGGTTGTTTAGAAAAATACCAGACTTATTTAAGAAATAAGTCTTTGCAAACGAACGACAATTGCTTCTTAGATTCATATTCAAGAATATTTTTAAACAATTTTAAGTGATCTTTTATAAGTTCATTAATACTAAAATGTCTGAAGAACTCGGCATAATTTCATTGAACACGTTAAGTTAATTTTAAGAAAAAATATTTTTTAGTTAAAATTTCCGAAATAGATTTTTTTCCATACAAAACAAGTAAGGAGAGGCTAAAGTCGGGCGGGGCCGACTATATGATACACTCCACTTTCTATCGGAATACAATTCAGTAAAAAGGGAAACGGGAAATTTTTTTATGTTTCTTAATCACAGGCTAATATGACCTGGTCCAATTTGTCAAATCGAGAATAATAATTATATCGGGGCTATATCCAAACAAGTGACTAACTTTCACAATAAGTTCATCTAGTTGAAGAATAACGTTATGTTATGTTATGCTCAATTTTAAGAAATTCTCTGAAAATACGCGGTATCTGGGGGAACGAAATTTGTATTAGAGCTATATGTAAATATGAAGCGATGTGACCCATTTTCACCATAGGTGTTTCTATTTTAAATATAAGATGTTTTGCCAATTTTGAAGAAAATCTGTTAAAATATGTGGATTCTGGAGAGGAAAAGTTCAAATTGGGAGCGAAATTTGTATGGGAGCTATATATAAATCTGAACCGATCTAACACATTTTTACCACAGGTGTTTCCAGTTGAAATATAAGGTGTTTTACAAATTTTGAAAAAAATCTATTGAAATATGTGGTATCTAGAGTGAAAAGTGTCAAATCGGGAGTAAAATTCGTAAGGAGGCTATATCAAATTAAATAGAGTTCGTCCTTCTCCCGAAAAACTTCGTTGTGCAAAGTTTCGTTTGGTTCTGGCTACAATTGCGACCTTGATCGTGATTACAACAAGAGATGGACAGACGGACATTGCTAAATCGACTTAGAAAGTGATTCTAAGCCGACCGGTATAATTAACAATGGGAGAATTTTAAGAATTTTTATACACTCCACGAGAGTATTATGTCTTTGTGCATTTGTTTGTAACACCCAAATTAACTATTTACTATGACTTTGAAGTAAGGAAACTTTACTCATACTTAGTTAATTTTCGTACTTCGATAGAAATTTTAACTACACTGTAATAAAATTTTTGAACTAAATTGTAGTATGGATTTAACTCAAATTTAGGAATGCTATTTTTCAGAGTTTAGGAAGTATAAATATTTTTCCAAAAATTAACTTTGCATAACTCCAGGATGGCTTTACGAAGCAAATAATCGCATATTTCAATTTTTACTTCAAATTTAACACACTCAGGACCAATGGTTAGGGTTTAGAGATTAACGAGCTACAATTCGAACTAAATATTATTGCGAATTTTATAAAAAATATAACAGAAATTTCACAGAAATCTTCAAAATCTGACCTTTTTTTCTCCTTCACAAAAGAACTCACGCTAACATATACGAGGACCATCTAAATCTACACAAATGTTTTGGCCAAATAGTTAGAGTAGAATTCACTCTGTTTGTCATCTAACTTATATGGCTTTTAGGGCGATAAGATAATTTTTATTGCAAAATTTTCTTATATTTGAAAAGTCTCATATCTTATTGAAGATTGATTACGACTATTAAAAAGTTTTTAAATACATTTGGAAAGCGAAAATAATGACAAAAGAATTTAAAAAACAATTTATTTATGTGTCCCATTCATAGACCGATGTGACCTCGCCCAATTTGTCAAATCGAGAAGAATAATGGTGTCGGGACTATATCCAAATATGGAACGAAGTGACCCACTTTCATCATAGGTGCTTCTAGCTAACGTATAACGTGTTATGGAAAATTTGAAGAAAATACTTGGTGGGCGGAAGAACTCTAGCCGGGAGCGAAATTGGTCTGAACCGATTTGACACATTTTCACCATAGGTCTTTCTAGTTGAAATATAAGATATTTTGCCAAATTTAAAGAATATGTGTTAAAATATGTGGTTTCTAGAGCGGTAAGAGTCAAATCTGGAGTAAAATTTATATGGGAGCTATATATGAATCTGAACCGATCTGACCCATTTTCACCATAGTTGTTTCTAAAGGGTGATTTTTTAAGAGCTTGATAACTTTTTTTTAAAAAAAAACGCATAAAATTTGCAAAATCTCATCGGTTCTTTATTTGAATGTTGACCGCGGCTGCGTCTTAGGTGGTCCATTCGGAAAGTCCAATTTTGGGCAACTTTTTCGAGCATTTCGGCCGGAATAGCCCGAATTTCTTCGGAAATGTTGTCTTCCAAAGCTGGAATAGTTGCTGGCTTATTTCTGTAGACTTTAGACTTGACGTAGCCCCACAAAAAATAGTCTAAAGGCGTCAAATCGCATGATCTTGGTGGCCAACTTGCCGGTCCATTTCTTGAGATGAATTGTTCTCCGAAGTTTTCCCTCAAAATGGCTATAGAATCGCGAGCTGTGTGGCATGTAGCGCCATCTTGTTGAAACCACATGTCAACCAAGTTCAGTTCTTCCATTTTTGGCAACAAAAAGTTTGTTAGCATCGAACGATAGCGATCGCCATTCACCGTAACGTTGCGTCCAACAGCATCTTTGAAAAAATACGGTCCAATGATTCCACCAGCGTACAAACCACACCAAACAGTGCATTTTTCGGGATGCATGGGCAGTTCTTGAACGGCTTCTGGTTGCTCTTCACTCCAAATGCGGCAATTTTGTTTATTTACGTAGCCATTCAACCAGAAATGAGCCTCATCGCTGAACAAAATTTGTCGATAAAAAATTTCGAACCGAACACTGATTTTGGTAATAAAATTCAATGATTTGCAAGCGTTGCTCGTTAGTAAGTCTATTCATGATGAAATGTCAAAGCATACTGAGCATCTTTCTCTTTGACACCATGTCTGAAATCCCACGTGATCTGTCAAATACTAATGCATGAAAATCCTAACCTCAAAAAAATCACTCTTTAGTTGAAAGAATTATTAGGATTACTTACCAAATTTGATATGTTAAAATATGTGATTTCTAGGACGGAAAAGGTCAAGTCGGGGGCGAAATTTGAATGAGAGCTATCTATATATAAATCTAAACCGATCTGACTTTTTTTCACCATTGGTGTTTCTAGTTCAAATATAATATGTTTTGCCAAATTTGAAGAAAATCTGATAAATTAAGTGTTTCTAGCGGGGATACTCAAATTAGGAGCGAAATTTTTATGGGAACTAAATCGTAACTGATCAACAGGATTTCCTAGCTGAAATATAAGATGTTTTGCAAAATTAAAAAAAAATCGATTAAAATATGTGGTTTCTAGAGTGAAAAGAGACAAATCTGGAGTAAAATTTGTATGGAGGCTATATCTAAATCTGAACTGATTTCTTCGATTTAAAAAGCGTTCGTCCTTATCCCGGAAAGCTTCATTGTCCAAAGTATAATTTGATTCTGACTACAATTGGGACCAGTACTTTGATTACAAGAATATATGGACAGACGGACGGACATACATTGCTAGATCGACTGAAAAAGTGACCCTAAGTCGATCTGTATAATTTACAATGGGTCTATCTCGCTTCCTTTTGGGTGTTATAAACAAATGCACAAACACATAATACCCTAGTGGAGGATACACTTACTTTTGGGATTTCGGAATTGTGGAATTTTCATTTACAAAAAATCAATTTTGATTTCATCGACTCAGCTGTTGATTCTACGGCGATCATTACTTATTGATTATTTCATGGTGTTGTGTTGAAATGAAACTAACCTATAGCACATAGTACTACATTTTATAAAATTAAGATATAGTTACAGCAGCTTAAAAATCGAATTTTAATCGGATGTTTAAAATAAGTTTGAGTCGAATTTATGTTGTTATAAATATTTGTTCTTTGTTACCAAAAAAGATTTCGTTCAATGAACTCTCCAACCCGTTTACCATAATCGACTGTAGGGTACCCGCTACAACATGAGTGTGTCTGTCTGTGTATAGAAACATTACACTATTTATGTGCGAAAGTGCTTTTTACAGTACCGTTGTGCTTTCCATGCGGTTCTTTCATCCACTCACTTCTAGTTTTTGCTGTCCTTTATTCCTTCAACCTGCCGTGTCCTTTAATGCAGCGTCGGTCGTCTTCCATCATTATCCACACACCGGCACTTATGACCGACCATTGTGGGGATTTGTATCATTCCGAAATGCACTTAAGCTTTAAAATAATGCAATTGCATTATCCTCCACCCCATCATCGTGTGATACAAGTTAGTAGTGCAATTGTGCACAAGTGCTGCGGGTTCATTTGCAATGGCACGTGTCCTTGCAAACTGGCTACAATTGCGACCAAATTAAATACAGGTGAAAGTGAGCGACCGGAGAATTTGTTCTTTTATTCGTCTTTTTATCTCAATTTACTAAATTATATTTCGTGAAAATAATGTGGCATGAGCAAATACATTTGCAGCAGTGAAACGACAGTCTTCTATGGGGTGTGGAGTTGAAAATATCGTCCCTTCGTTTTACAAAGAGGATTATTTTACATTTAAAAAAACACTAATAGGCAAGTATAGTAGCTGAACTCTTAAATCTATTTTGATGATAGGATTCAAGTATGGAAGGACTAAAGTCATGCGGATGATTATAAATACCAGTGTAATGTAATGAGCCAACTATGAGACACATTTGCATGAAAGCTATCGCTAAACATGGACAAAGCAGTGATACTAAATAGACTTTCTCCAATTTCCACAGTACTTCCGGCAGGAAAAAATTCTAATTGAAATTCCTGGAGGAGCTAAAATAGTTCTGGAGTGGCATTAGACAACCTCAGTCACCCCCTTCATACGCCTATGGTACCTATTGTTCCCCTGTTTTACATTACATTTCCACCTACGAGCACACCAAACTTCATCGTACTAGTTATTTTAGTTTCATGCACATTAATACAGAAAGAAATGTTCAAAAAATGTGCTTCAATACTCGAAAAGCAGGGGTTATTGGAGGTATTTCCTGTCCTTGTTTGGAGAAATTTGTTTAACTCATTTTCATTCCCAACTATTAAACATATTCTCGGTCTTTCATTTAAAATTACACAGAACACTTTTTATACACTCCACGAGAGTATTATGTTTTTGTGCATTTGTTTGTAACACCCAAAAGGAAGGGAGATAGACCCATTGTTAATTATACCGATCGACTTAGAATCACTTTCTGAGTCGATTTAACAATGTCCGTCTGTCCGTCTGTCCATCTATTGTTGTAATCACGATACAGGTCGCAATTGTAGCAAGAATTAAACGAAACTTTGCACAACGAAGTTTTTCGGGACAAGAACGAACGCTATTTAATTTGAAAAAATAATAATAATAATAATAATAATAGAAATAAATAATAATAAAATAATAATAATATAAAATCGGTTTAGATTTAGATATAGCCCCCATAGGAATTTCACTCCCGATTTGACTCTTTTCACTCTAGATACCAACTCTAGATTCTTCAAAATTGGCAAAACATCTTATAGTTCAACTAGAAACACCTGTGGTAAAAATGGGTCAGATCGGTTCAGATTTATATATAGCTCTCATACATATTCCGTTCCCAATTTGAATTTTCCGCTCTAGAATCCACATATTTCAACAGATTTTCTTCGAAAATGGCAAAACACCTTATATTTCAACTGGAAACACCTGTGGTAAAAATGGGTCGGATCGGTTCAGATTTATATGTAGCTCCCCTACATATTCCGTTCCCAATTTGAATTTTCCGCTCTAGAATCCACATATTTCAACAGATTTTCTTCAAAATTGCCAAAACATCTTATAGTTCAACTAGAAACACCTGTGGTAAAAATCTGTTAGATCGGTTCAGATTTATATATAGCTCCCATACAAATTTCGTTCCTAATTTGAATTTTTCAGTTCTAGAATCCACATATTTTAACAGATTTTCTTCTAAATTCGCAAAACACCTTATATTTCAACTGGAAACACCTGTTGTAAAAATGTGTTAGATCGGTTCAGATTTATATATAGCTCCCATACAAATTTCGCTCCAAATTTGAATTCTTCCGCTCTATAATCCACACATTTCAACAGTTTTTCTTCAAAATTGGCAAAACATCTTATATGTAAACTAGGACCACCTATGGTGAAAATGGGTTACATCGATTCAGATTTACATATAAAGAGTGATTTTTTTGAGGTTAGGATTTTCATGCATTAGTATTTGACAGATCACGTGGGATTTCAGACATGGTGTCAAAGAGAAAGATGCTCAGTATGCTTTGACATTTCATCATGAATCGTCTTACAAACGAACAACGCTTGCAAATTATTGAATTTTATTATCAAAATGCGTGCTCTGTTAAGAAAGTTCATTGCGCGCTTCCATTTTATGGTCAGTTTAATCGACCCACTGAAGCGGCTATTCGGGCTATTGTGACTAAATTTCGCACCAAATTTACATTGTTGGACATTAAACCACCAACACGCTTACGTAGAGTGCGAACTGAAGAAAATATCGCAGCTGTATCGGCCAGTGTTAATGATGACCAGCAATTTTCGATTCGTCGCCGTTCGCACCAATTGGGTCTCTCTTACTCAAAAACGTGGAAATGCCAAAATTGGACTAAGCGGATGGACCACCTAAGACGCAGCCGCGGTCAACATTTAAATGAAATTATCTTCAAAAAGTAAATGTCATGGACCAATCTAACGTTTCAAATAAAGAACCGATGAGATTTTGCAAATTTTATGCGTTTTTTTAAAAAAAAAAGTTATCAAGCTCTTAAAAAATCACCCTTTAGCTCTCATACAAATTTCGTTCACCCAGAAACCGCGTATTTTCAGAGAATTTCTTAAAATTGTGAAAGTTAGTCACTTCATTCCATGTTTGGATATAGCCCCGATACAAATATTATTCTCGATTTGACAAATTCTACCAGGTCTTATTAGCCTGTGATTAGGAAACTTACAAAAATTTTTCCCGTTTTCACTTTTTTACTGAATTGAATTGTATTCCGGTAGAAAGTGGAGTGTATCATATAGTCGGCCCCGCCCGACTTTAGCCTTTCCTTACATGTTTCGCTTAATTTCCTTTGTGGAACTGCACGAAATCTTTAAGTTTCAACAAACACCGGATTTAAAATCCACCACGTGCCCATGACAAAACGATAAAAAATGCAAAAGTGTAAATAACAGTCGCACGCCATAACTCACCTAAGCGGCAATAATAATAATGATTAATGACAGGCCATATTTATGGCTTGCGAAGAAGACCGACGTGTTAAAAATATTAAAACGTGGCAGAAAAGAAACGGAGGCGGACAGACAAGAACGCACAAACCGCCGATTATTTAAATCTTTAAACAAAAATCTAGGGTGGCCATATGACAATGGGCGAACCTAAATTGAGAAAATCATCACCCAAAGGTCAACTATGGATTGACAATATGATAACTCATCGTTGACAATAAAATCTAGTTTTCCAGTCTCCTAAATATTTGTTATCCTTGAAATTCTATTTTCTCAGCACACTCACTCACACACACTCATGGCCACTCCAATCACACATTACATTATGGAAATTGCTTTCGCTTTATGAGAATTTATGATTTAATGGTTAGTGGATAGTGGATAGCACATACCAACAATGTCTGCTGAAAGCTTAAATGATATTAAATGACCGAAAAGGACTCTTCGGGGCTGCTTCTTTAATATATTATTTAAAGGAATATTGATTTAATCTTCCTCCTTCTGCCACTCAAACGAATATGGAATATATTAAATAACAACATAAACATTTTCTCTTCCTTTATTATTACGAGTATTTGTTAAAGCGTCCAAAACATCATCAGATATTACCAATCGACTTGGGAGTAACGGAGCAAAAAACAGCCAGCAGCACACATCGGTATGGCCAAGGCCAATGCATACCAGTCCCCCAGCAGCGCACCGTACCACGCGTCACACACCCGGACACAACAAGTGCCAAGAAATACATAAAACCCTTAATATGATTAAGAAGATGATTGGCTTTATCAGTGGCAGATGAATTATAGCATCTACATGTACTCGTATACATACTGACATCGCAGGCTCGGTGCAGGAAGCGTGCTGAAAACCAACCGAACACTCGAACACCCGAAAACCAAAACCATTTCTATTTGCACCCCCAATATGGAATAATCGGCTAAAAAGCAAAAAAGGGAAAATGGCGAAAATGGAATCGAAGAAGGAAAAAGCGAGCGGAAATTCCCAAATGAAAGCCCATATTGAAGTGTGTTTAAAGTTTCATGCTCGTGACTGGACTGTGGGACGAACATACATTTATTTACCAAAACAATAATGTATGGTACGTAAAGGCTAGTAGTCCAAGTTCAACTCTTGGTACGACCATATGTAAATTTGTTCCCTCACAAGGACTAAAAATACCCATAATAATCCCTAATATTTATATTTGCTTGATATTTGGTATGCGCATTTCCCTTATAGCAAAAACGTGCACCATAAAGTGATTCTTATTTGTAGGAGGTGAAATGGGGCAAAAAATGGATAAAAATGGTACTTATTAAACGACAACAGATAGAAGCACGAAATTCGGTGTGTACATTCCTCTAATTGACTAAATACATAATATAAAAATTCGTACTTTTAAGTGCTAAAATGGGAATAAAGGGATAAAAATGGTACCAACCAAACGGCTGCACCTAGAATAATGAAATTCGGTGTACATATTGGGGTTAAAATGGAAAAAGGGGATACAAATAGTAGCAACCAAATGACCGCAGCAATAGTCATGCAATTCGGAGTATATATTCCTCTGACTGCGTAGACACGGAAAATTAACGGATTTTTCGAAATTCGTACTTTTTGGGGTTAAAATGAAAAAAGGGGATAAAAATAGTACCAAGGAAATGACCGCAGCTAGAGTCAAGAAATACGGAGTATATATTGGGGTTAAAATGGAAAAAGGGGATTAACGGATTTTTCGAAATTCGTACTTTTTGGGGTTAAAATGAAAAAAGGGGATAAAAATAGTACCAAGGAAATGACCGCAGCTAGAGTCAAGAAATTCGGAGTATATATTGGGTTTAAAATGGAAAAAGGGTACAAATAGTACCAACCAAATGAGGGTAAATGGCGACATGTATTGGGGTTAAAATGGAAAAAGGGGATACAAATAGTACCACCCAAATGACCGCAGCTATAGTCATGTAATTCGGAGTATATAGTCCTCTGACTGCGTAGACACGGAAAATTAACGGACTTTTCGAAATTCGTACTTTTTGGGGTTAAAATGAAAAAAGGGGATAAAAATAGTACCAATGAAATGACCGCAGCTATAGTCATGCAATTCGGAGTATACATTCCTCTGACTGCGTAGACACGGAAAATAAACAGATTTTTCGAAATTCGTACTTTCAAGGGATACAATGGTACTGAGGGATAAAAATAGTACCAACTAAACGACTACAGCTAGAATGATGAAATTCTAATTTCGTAGAAACGTCAAGGCGGTAAAAATGGTACCAACCAAATGGACGCAGCTGAAATCATGGAATTCGGTGTATACATACCTATGACTGCATAGACACGCAAAATAAAAAGTTTTTTCCAAATTCGTACTTTTTTTACGGAAAAAATTCGTTGAATCATCAAGTTAGGTTATTTTGCACTATGTACGTCTGATAATGGATTTTCAAAATTTGTAATTTTGGAATTAAAATAGAATGTAAATACAACCAACTGTAGCACCCAATATCTACCAATATTTAAGGTATTAAAGCTTTTTGAAAATATAAATATCAGAACATTTATTTTTTTGAATTGACGTATTGGAAGCCTTGCCTTATAAGCGTTGTTTGAAATAATTAAAATATTATATTTATTTATAAAATTATTTTTTCACTATTTGTATTTGTTTTGGTTTGGCTATATTAAAAAATATATATTTTCCTGTAATATTACTGCACTTCTACGAAAATCCTCTGTGGAATGCAATCCATGGTGGAGGGTATATAAAGTTTGTTATAATAATGCCAGGTTGGTCTGTATATTTTTTCGAAGTGCCTGGATTTTTTCCACTTGAATTTAGCCCTCCTTGGCCTACTGTGATCTGGGCAAACAGAAATAAACCCCGCATTCAACACGTTTTCTTGATAAGGCCTACTCAAGAAACGTTATGAAGCAAACGTCCGTAAGTAATGTTAGCATAGAAATATTTGTAAACACACCGACATACACATATATTTTGTTTGTGAACGTGCATACATACGAGTGAAAATACATATTTATGTGTATTAGAGTGGGTCATATGACAAATTGTTACCAAGGTGAGTGGAAAGTTGACAATATGAAGAAGTGATTATTCAAGGATAGACAAAGGCAAACTAATAACACAATGATCTGAGGCCATTAAAAAAGATTGGAAGACTCAAAAGATCTCAAAACAAGTATGTAAGCTTCAGTCAGCTAAACCGACTTATATATACCCTCACTCTCAGACAACATAAAGGGTGATTTTTTAAAAGCTATACGAAAGTTTTTCAAAAACAAAAAAAACACACATAAAATTCAGAAAAATTCATGAAATCTTTATTTGAATCGATAGTATGGTCCATATAATTCAATGGTTGACGATTATTGACCGCCTCAAATGGTCCATCCGCTTAGTCCAATTTTGGCATTTCCACGTTTTTGAGTAGCAGAGGCCCAATTGCTGCGAACGGCGACGAATCGATAATTGATGGTCATCATTAACACTGGCCGATACAGCTGTGTAAGCTACGTAAGCGTGTTGGAGGTTTAATGTCCAACAAAGTAAATTTGGTGCGAAATTTAGTCACAATAGCCCGAATAGCCGCATCAGTGGGTCGATTAAACTGACCATAAAATGGAAGCGCGCGATGAACTTTCTTAACAGAGCACGCATTTTGATAATAAAATTCAATAATTTGCAAGCGTTGTTCGTTTGTAAGACGAATCATGGTTAAATTATAGACCAAACTGAAGATGTTTGAAAGTGAAAAAAACACGAAACGTGCTTCAGCTGTTTAAACCAGTGTTGCCAAAAAGATAATAGCTAAAAAATCACCCTTTATATACGGAAGTTATAAGGAATTAAATTTAACCTAGGGTTGGATAAATTGTGTGGAAGGTACAGGGAGTTTCGTATCCCAGCTTCCACATTTATAAAACAATTGCAAAAACATGATCAAATATCAAGTCATAGTGGATTCCATGCACTACGGAGGATTTGATATTACTTAGGATAGAGACAATTGTGTGGAAGGTACAAGAAGGGGCGTGGCTAAAGCGTAAATAATTTATGGGTTTAAAGTGATTATAAAAACAGTCTTAAATATCAAATTGCAAATGATTTTGACAACCCGTATGAATGTTATGTCGGATTTATTGTAATCAAAGTTTATGTCACTTTGTGTGGGAGGTATCAGAAACGGTTTGGCAATATCGCCCATATTCCATGCGAAAATTTCACAGTATTCTGATCGTCAGTATAGAAGTAATAGCAGCTTTAATTTTACGTAGTTTTGCGTGATTTGTGTGGAAGGTACTGGAAGGGGCGTGCTAAACCCGTCATATTTAGTAAACATAAAGCGATTATAAAAAAATTATCAAATACCAAAATAGAGCTGATTCCGAATATCCCTGGGGAAGTTTTAATTTAACATTGGAATATGGACTATTTGTGTGGAAGGTACCAGAAGGGGCGTGGCAATTTCGCCAACCTAAACTAAGTTTGGGAAAAATATTACGACGTGCAAAGTTTTAATCGATTCCTTAACTCCTTTCGCGAGTTATCGTGTACACAAGCCAGACGGACGGACATGGCTCAAACACCTTAAAAAGTCGTGAAACGGATTTGTTCGAAACATACTTAGGGTCTTAGGTCCTCCCTCAAAACGTTACCCTTTTTTCTGTCCCAAATGATATATACCCTCCCACTCTGTAGAGTGAGGGTATACAAATCTAAACGACTGTAAACTCAAAGGTGTGAAATTCAACATACGCTCTAGCAAACGCCAACATGAGACTTATCATTCGAGACAATCGATGATCACAGAGTATTGTTTGTTTACATCTGTTTGGAATCTCTGAATATAGTAATTGGGGGGAAACATATTTATCGGAAGTCGGAATGCATTCGCGAAGAACGACTTTATTCTGTAATTTATGGTGCAGACGTTTGTATTTTGGATAGTGGACTACAAGTAGGTGAACGATATAAGCGAACGATAAGCGCCGAATTTTATGCTTCTAGCTATTGTTAGCGAAAAAATCCGCCCATCTGGACCGATTTCCTACTTGCAATTTCAACCGATCTGTAACTATTGGACCCATTTGTGGAAAATTTAAACCTCCTTGCTCATGTCGTTCGGAAGAGAACGTGCTTTCAACAGACAGGCGGACAGACAGACGGACATGACTTGATCATGTTAGAATTTTTCCTCGACCCAGAATATATATTTTACGGGGTCTCGTCAATGTGTTGCATACGGAATGGCAAAATGAATAGACACTCCATCCTAAGGTGTATACCATAGAGAGAGATAGAACAGCAATCAATCTATGCTCTACAACAACACGAGCAGTGCGATTTGTTTAGAATCTCTATATAAATAGTTAGAAATCACTGCTGATACCAAAAGCGATAAGCTTTACCGCTGTCTTCTTGTGTCAGGCTTTTTAGCATGGCTGGCGAAAGAAGAGCAGTAGGAATTAGCCACAGAATTTTGTTATACGTTTACAACAAAAAGTGTATATAAAATACCCATGGATAAATCGAACACTTTCCGCGCTGCCCTCTCTCGCAAGGTCTTCTAACATGCCTATCCGATGAAGGCAAGTATGCATGAGTTATGGATCGTGTAGCATATAATGGGAAGGTCTTCTAAAATGTCTCTTCGTAGAAGGCCTTCAGGAAACACATACATTTACAGGATACAAAAAACCTTCCCGTGTTCACTTTTTCACCGAATTGAATTGTATTTGGATAGAAAGTGGAGTGTATCATAGAGTCGGTCTCTCCCGACTTTAGCCTTTCCTTATTTTTTTTGTTGTTTCATCCCCGATAAATATATGGTCGTGGATGTTAGTGGGCGAAAACGTCTAAATATAGGTCTTCCCTATTTCCACTGTTTCCGAGAGCGTAAAGAAATCATATTAGGCATTTGCATGTATTCTATATGAAAACATAACCGATAAAATATAATGCCAAATTTGAACACATTCAGCAAAAATATGAAGACAACCCGAAAGTGACATTTGTATAAAGGCTATATCTACATTTAAATGTTCTTAACCCTCTCATGCCCGAATTTGTTTCTTAATAAATATATAAAATTTGGTATTGTTTTTGATGATGTATGGGTCTAAATATGATTTCTATAGAGTTTTGGGGTTCTAATTCATACAGGACATGAGTAACAGGATTTTTCTTAAAAGCAGTATACTGCGGTTAAATAAAAATCATATTTTGAATTGTTTCTGCATTTCAACAATCTTTATTACGTATCAGTTCGAATAACAAATAGAGTTTTTCTTGTACTCGAAGAAAACCAATAAAAATAAGAACAAATTCTAAACAATTTTAATTACAAGATACTTAAATAATTGAAATTAGAGACTACACTTTTGTTTTCGTCTTCCTTCGCAGGCCCAAGTTACCGATTTTGTATGTACACAAAAAAATATTAATTCAGCAAAAAATATGTGATTTTTAAAATTTTATTGGACTAACTCGTAATGTTGCCTATAGGCAACAGTGGACATGAAAGGGTTTATATTAAATAGCGCTCGTATGACCCCGAAAAATCCACATATCAAGATTCATTTGAATCGGTGAAGAATTGAATTGGAAACAGACAAACATTGATAAATCGACACATAAAGTGGATCTATGTCGATCTGTATTATATTGCCTCTTTTAGTTGTTACACAACTAAACGAAAACAACAAATATTTTTAACACTAACAAACAAACAAAACGTTAAAAAATAATTTTAAATGTAATAATTTCCAATCATTTTAAATAAAAGTACTTTAATTGTCTTCAAATCAGGAGGATTGTGAAAATCGCATTCACAAGACTCGTGACAATAACTAAATCTACACCACCCGTCCATCCATCATGCGCGAAGAAGGCTTTCTGGAATGTCCAGTTGCAAAAGACATACAGGAATGTGTTTCGGATCCGAAGAGAAGGCCTTCTAAGGGGAGGCCTTCAAAATTTTCCCGCTGGGAAGATAATAACAGCTGCTCCAAGTCCTGGCATAGACTTTACCATTTTTTTAACTTTTCTACAGGTATTTGGTTCTACTCTTTCGTTAAAACTAGTTCCAATGGAATCCTTCGCAGAAATTCGGTTCTGCCGAACTTTTTCCTTCAGATACACCCACAAGATTTGTGTTGCATTTATGTCCAGGCTCACAAGTAATTTGTGTTATATAACATCCAGAATGCTGTATATTGAGGATCATTGAGGTAGTGATAGCCATATTATCACTCCTGGCATTAAGATTTTTTTAAAGGGGAAAACACAAGTGCTTGTCCGTTATTCTATCTATAATTGCAATATTTCCAACTCCTAAGGCAGCCATACCACTATTGAACATTCACCATGTTTTAAGGTTGGTTTGTGGTTTTTATATTATTTTTCTATAACACAGTGCAACACGAAAAAAAATAACCATATACGGACACCGCTACATGATAAAAGACCAAAAAAAAAAAGACCCGTGTTTTTTTTCCCCCCAAAGTCATGCACTTTTTTTATGGGCCCCCAGAGATTTGAGGCCTCGGTGTAATTTTTGGAAAAAAGTGATCATATTCTCAGGCTCATATCTTGCAAACCGTTCGGAATTTTGATTTACTCTCTGAGGCAAAGTTCTAGCTCTTGTCATAAAGAACAAAAATTGTGAACATATAAAACTTCATCTTCAAGGTCAAAATCGCAAAAAACTTAAAAAAAATCGATTTTTTTAACCTTTTTTCCCCTGTTCAGGTCCATAGGTAGCAAACCGCTGAAAATTCAGGGAAACAATCAACTACAAAAATGTACCTAAGATCTCAATAAACAACTTTCTAGAACATATGAACTTCCTAGGGATTATTCTTAACACCGTTTAGGTAGCGCTTAGGTAGCCGCAAAAGTGAAAAATTGTTTATTCCAGTATTTCTTACCCACACGACATCATCGATGAAGTTTTTTTGATTTTATATGTTCACAATTTTTGTTCTTTATGACAAGAGCTAGAACTTTGCCTCAGAGAGTAAATCAAAATCCCGAACGGTTTGCAAGATATGAGCCTGAGAATATGATCACTTTTTTCCAAAAATTACACCGAGGCCTCAAATCTCTGGGGGCCCATAAAAAAAAGTGCATGACTTTGGGGGAAAAAAAACACGGGTCTTTTTTTTTTGGTCTTTTATCATGTAGCGGTGTCCGTATATGGTTATTTTGAAATGACTTCAAAAATGTTGCACAATGTAAATTACAATGATTGCAGTTTTAATTGGTGATACTAGAAGGGCATGCCAAACAATGCCGATTTTCATGACTATGTAATTTCAGAAATTAAAACTAGACCTTTTTATAATACTTTTGCGTGGGATTGGGTATGAATGCTCCACAGCCAAAATTCCATTTTATTTTCAATACAGTCTTCTTTTGTGGCAATATACCTAGCTGAATGCTTCTCAATTTCAGTAAAGATATTTCTGAAGATTACCAAAATATCCTTTATTATTAAAATTGAATCTCATTCCACAAAGCGTTTTATCTAATTTTGAAGTAGTTACAGTGGACTATTTCCGGTTGGGAATGGAAAATCAATTGTTAGCGTATTTCATCCATTTGAGTTATTCGTGTACACTATGTTTTCCAACAGCTTTTCATAAAACTACCCACCTTAATGTACAGTTATATGTACGTACATATGTATGTCTATATACGTTATTATGGGGTCACATATAATCAAACAAGGAATTGTGAATGTCTTACGGGATGGCAGGAACAGCCATAGCTACGGCAACACCAACACATCAACAACAACAACAATAGATGCGTCTCCTTCATTGGCAGCACCAGTGGCAATGCGTGCCAAGATTATTGATATTTTCTCAAAAATACAAATTGACGCTAAGCATATCGTATCGTAGGGATAAGAATATGTTTGCAATTTACATTTGAATGTATACAATTCACACACACACACACACATTCTACGGCATCCTTTGGCCCACTCCGCCACCAGCCATCTTGTGACAGGCTCTCATGCCTCCACCCATTCCTGTTTGGTTGCGCTCTACGCATAGCGAAATTTATCGTAATGCTTACGGTTAAAACGTGTCAAATATTATAAATTCATGGATTACCAATATGGTTGGAAGTATGTTTATATTCCAACAACAGCACTCCTGCCAAAGAAAAACTAGAGCTTGCCTTTAACCGGGACAAAGAACTCTGGCGTGAGTTGGCGGATAAAGCAGTCACACATTCGTACATACATAAATTGTGGATTATGACAGTCGTGTATTATTTGTTTGTGTTCGTTTGTTCGTTGCTGCTAACATGTGGTCCACATGGCGTATGACTATTATTATTATTATTGAGAGTGATTTGAATAAGAATCATACGCACCGTGATACGAAATAGATTTGGGGGCAAGTGAAAAGGTTGAGTTGGTTGCGCCATCAAGTCAATGTCCTTTATGGCATATATATGTTAAATTTTTCATAACATATCCATATGAAGACATTATCGTACAAACCCATCTTACCGGCTGACAAATATGTGTTCATAGTTTATGATTGGCCTACATGTAAAGGGAGGATTAGGAGGATGCTCTCGGTGTTTTTCGTTGCAATTCTGTTACACGTGATTAGCACGCCCTTCGATTGAGGGCAATTTAGCACACCGGAACTGCTTTAGTTTCAATGGTTTGGCTTTTCTTAAAGGCGCCCATGTTATTGATGTTGGAATGGGATTTTCTGATGTACTGTTTGTTGTCTTGATATGTAAACACATTGGGATTAACATATTGCAAATGAGTTTTGAACAATTTAGTTTTTTTTTCTTTATAACAATTTAAATTATAATAACTATATACAAAAAAAGCACTATCAACTAAGACTATCGGCCTTTTACACAAACACACTGCGTTATTTTTTTGTTCTACTTTTATGAATTTAAATTATTTATTGGACTTTAATTCGTAGAATTATGGGATATTTGAATTGGAATAACAAAATCTTGTATTTTTGCAACTATTTGGTTTTAGTGAAATCTTCAATAACTCAACTCAATTATTGACGGATTTTTAAAAACAAAACGGCATTTTACTCCGTACTAAATTTTTTATTTAAATAAATTTACAAATTCTTGTTCTACTCTACAATACCTACAAGAAAAATAATATCACTTCCTAGAGTTTTTGGACTGTCGCGCAGTTTAATTGTGAAGATATTTCTATTAGAATTTGGGATTTAAGTCATACTAGTTTGTCCAAGCTCGCTTCTTTGCTCGATCGTGGCACAACTTGTGATTGTACAGATTGTAAAAAAATATTATATTTCATTGATTTGAGTATTGTTGACATTTTGTTATATATATAAATTTTCTTTCACGTTTGTACAGCTTGAGGCCATGTACTGGTGCTATTTGTTTTGTTTTATTTTATTTCCATTAATTCCCAACATTTCATCTGCTTTCGACAACCATCATCTGAAAAAAAAATAATTAGCGCCATCATATTTGCCTTCACAAGTTATTGTCAATTACTCGTCAGAGTAAATATTGGGTAAAATTAATGAATATAAAATTAAACAAGAAAAAAAACAGTTTTTCCATGGCCTCAGGCCGAACAAACCCAAAAATAAATTAATTAATTTTTATTAAAAATGTGGCGGCAAATTCAATTTTTTTTGTAGTCAATGTTGCCACTCTGTCAGTCAGTTTATCACTTTTGCCATTTATTTGTCGACCTGAATTATTGTAAATATTATTATTGACAACTTAATCGATTAGTTTTAAGCGATCCGAAAAAATATGGCTAAGTATTGCTATTAGGGATGTCGAAACCATTCGGGTTTTGGTCTTTTTGAAAAAAATCTATTTGGTTTATACATTAGTATAAAACCGGCTTTTAATACAAACAAAAAATGTATCTATATATTATAGATATTTAAATACTTCAATGAAAATGTGAACAAGAAATAAGTTCGAGATGCGATGATTTCATCAAAATATATCTGTCAGAATTCAACATTAGAAAAAGGTATAAGTGCATTTGCAAAGGCATATGATTCGAATATTGACATAATATATTTTTTGGTATACTTAACAAAATAAATGATACTTAACAAAATAAATGTGTAATGTCAGGGTATTTATTGTACCCTGTTTGCTAATATTTTTTTATATAGTTTTTTTTATATAGTTTCAAAACTCATAATCTTTTCTACAATCAACAATGCGACCATTATATTTCGCCTATAAACAGACTTGGTGAATGCGGGTAACACCGTGCCATGTTTCAATATAGCCCCATACAGATGTCCTTTCCAATTTAATTTTTTTTTGTAAAGTCTGGCCAAAATCGGTTAAACATTTGGGAGCTACATTTGTATATATATATGGATATATATCTAAATCTGAACCGATCTTACCCACTTGCACCACAGGTGTATTTAGTTGGATTATAAGATGTTGTGAAAATTTTAAAGAAAAACGGGTACAATATGTGGATTTTAGAGCGGAAAAAGTCAAATCGGGAGCGAAATTTGTATGGGGGCTATATCTAAAACTGAACCGATTTGCTTCAAATTAAATAGCGTTCGTTCTTGAGCCACAAAAGTTACTTGTGCCAAATTTTATTAAATTTTATTAATTGCGACCTGTAATTTGATTACAACAATAGATGGACAGACGGACATTGCTAAATCGACCCAGAAAGTGATTGTAAGCCGATCTGTATAATTATTTGAGGTCCTTAATTATACACACCACGAGAGTATTATGTCTTTGTGCATTTGTTTGTAACAGCCAAAAGGAAGTGAAATATACCCTTTGTTAATTATACCAATCGACTTAAAATCACTTTTTGAATCGATTTGTCTGTCTATCCATCTATTCTTATAATCACGATACAGGTCGCAATTGTTGGTAGAAACAAATGAAACTTTGTACAATGAAGTTTTACGGGATAAGGACGAACGCTATTTAATTTGCGGAAAATCGGTTCAGATTTATATATAGCTCCCACACAAATTTCACTCCCGATTTGACCTTTTTCGCTCTAGAAACCACATTTATTAACAGATCTTCTTCAAATCTTCGAAAATATCTTATATGTCATCCGGAAACACCCATGGTGAATGGGTGAATCGGTTCAGATTAATATATAGCCCAATACAATTCTCTCCCGGCTTGACTTTTTCCGCACCAGAAGCCACGGATTTTCACTGACTTTCTTCAAATTGAGCATAACAGGTTATACTTGAACTGGAAGATTCTAGTGTAAATGTGAGTCACTTCATTCCATGTTTGGATATAGCCCCGATACAAATATTTTTCTCGATTTAACAAATTGGGTCAGGTCATATTAGTCTATGATTAGGAAACATAAAAAATCCTTCCAGTTTTCACTTTTTTACCCAATTGAATTGTATTTGGATAGAAAGTGGAGTGTATCATATAGTCGGCCCCGCCCGACTTTAGCATTTCCTTACTTGCTTTTTATTATACACTCTACGAGAGTACTATGTCTTTTTGCATTTGTTTGTAACACCCAAAAGAAAACGAGTTAGACCCACGTTTATTATACAGATCGGCTTAGAATCACTTTCTGATTCGATTTAGCAATGTCAGTCTGTCTATCCGTCTGTCCATCTATTGTTATAATCAAATTACAGGTCGCAATTATAGTCCGATTTTAACAAAAAATTGCACAAGTAATTAATTTGAAGCAAATCGGTTCAGATTTAGATATAGTCCCCATACAAATGTCGCTCCCGAGTTGACTTTTTCCGCTCTAGAAACCACATATTTCACTCGATTTGCTTCAAATTTGGCACAGTACCCTATAATTGAAGTGGAAACAGCTATGGTGAAAATCGGTCAGATCGGTTCAGATTTAGATAAAGCACCCATGCAAATGTTACGGGATATTAACATATTATCGACTTTTTTGGGATCGGTTTTGAGGTCGTTCAATCCTTCGAAGCACGGGGAACCCAGTGTTACAAAGAATCTTCTGATCATAGCCGAACAGAGGCAAAGAAGTTGATTGTTTAACCCAATCAATACTGAAATAAACGTAGACAATTGAAATCATTAAAATCAAAGAAGGTATTTTGAACTATCCATATCATATTTCGACCAGATCATTTTCGTCATTCTGCAAGTGTCTAGAACTGCTCACCTACAGTGGGCTAGCACCAGTGCATTCTGTCTGAGCAGTGGCCTACATGTCGACAGAGGTTTACCGATGGAAGTAGCTTCCGATTCATCTTCCCTGTTCATAATCCATATGTCCTGGTACCCAAATAAAATGAATATTGAATTGATTACCCATCTTCTAAAGAGATCCGGGACAGTCTTGGACTGTTCTTGTTAGAATTTACGGTCATCAAGTCCATGGATTTGATGAAAGTCAGAATATCCGATATCACAACATTGCTGCGCAACCACCATAACTTCGGCCTGATATATCCAGTAAGTAAGATGTAGCCTAAGATCCAGGTTAGCTTTCAGTTTATTTCAGCGTAGTTACGGTTTATATTTTCCCATACTATTTATTTTTTTCAATTTCCCGGGATACCGGGACATCAAAATACTCAACATATTGTTAAGAATATTTAAACTTATTTTTTCCACTGAAATATTCACATTATATTACAGTAAAATATTTTATTTTAATTTTTATACCCTACACCACTTCGTGGTCTAGGGTATTATAAGTTAGTTTCGAGCCAAATGTTTGTAACACCAAGAAATAATCGAGCTAGTCCGTCCGTCCGTCTGCTGTCCACCTAAGCTTGTTCGCACTCTACAGGTCGCAATTGTTGTCCGATTGTCATTAAACTTGGCAGAAGTTATTTTTTCTGGCCAAGGACCATCGGTATTGAATTTGGAGGAAATCGGTTCAGATTTAGATATAGCCCCCATACAAATGTCGCTCCCGATTTGACACTTTCCGCTCTAGAAACGACATATTGTACCCGATTTTCTTTAAATTTGGCAGAACATCTTATAATCCAACTAGAAACACGTCTGCAAAACTTGGGTAAGATCGATTCAGATTTAGATATAGCCCCCATACAAATGTCGCTCCCGATTTGACATTTTCCGCTCTAGAAACGGCATATTGTACCCGAGTTTCTTTAAATTTTGCAGAACATCTTATAATCCAACTAGAAACACGGATGCAAAAATTGGGTAAGATCGGTTCAGATTTAGGTATAGCCCCCATACAAATGTCGCTCCCGATTTCACTTTTTCCGCTTTAGAAACCACATATTGTACCCGATTTTATTTAAAATTGGCACAACATTTTATAATCCAACTAAAAAACCTATGGTGAAAGTGGGTAAGATCGGTTCAGATTTAGATATAGCCCTCATACAAATGTTGCTCCCGAATGTTTAACCGATTTTGGCCAAATTTTGCATATTATATTTCATCAATAAACAGACATGTTTGAAAGCGGGTCACATCGTTCCAGGTTTCAATATACCCCCATACAAATGTCCTTTCCGATTTAACATTTTTTGTCAAACACATACATTTACAGAATGCAAAAATCCTTCCCGATTTCACTTTTTTACCGAACTGAATTGCAATGAGATTTGTTTGGGTGATGCCCATATGTCCATACTTTGGTATAACTGTCGGACAATTGGATCAATTACCATATTATTTACCATATTCGTTAAATTTGACTAATGATGAATTTATAGCATATAAATTATATGAATATAATTTATATAATTTGTATGAACTACATAAAATTGCTCCCATGAAACACCTGGGTTTAGTAATCAAAGCGAGGTACATACGCAGGGAGTGGTGTAGGGTATTATATAGTCGGCCCCGCCCGACTTTAGCCTTTCCTTACTTGTTTTCTTTTGTTTTATTTCGATATTTGATTTGAACTGGGATATTGTCCGGGCTCAAGACCATTTTACATTTATATGTGTACCTTTCACTAGGGTATTATGTCTTTGTGCATTTGTCTGTAACAAACAAAAGGAAACAAGATAGATAGAAACGAGATTTATAATACTGATTGGCTTAGAATTTCTTTCTGAGCCGATTTAGCAATGTCCGTCTTACTGTCTGTGTGTCCGCCTGTCCATCTGTCCGTCCATCTATTCTTGTATTCAATGTACAGGTCGCAACTAATGTCCGATCCTTACGAAAATGGGCAAAATTAAGTTTTGCGGGCCAAGGATGGACGCTATTTAATTTGAAACAAAATCGGTTCAGATTTAGATATATCCCGATTTGACGTTTAGCGCTCTCGAACCCATATATTTCGACATATTTGAACTAAAAACATCTCTGGTGAAAATGAGTCAGATCGGTTCAGATTTATTTATTGCTCCCACACAAATTTGGCTCCCGATTTGACTCTTTCTGCTCTAAAAACTACATAAATTAACCGATTTTGATGAAATTTGTATTTTAACAAGAAACATCTATAGCAAAAATTTGATTAAAAAGGATGGTTATATTGTTAAGGACGATGTTGAATTTGAACCACACCTAAACGTCAAGTTTTTTTCTGCGTTTCATTTGACATTTCTCAATTTCAGGCTAACTCAATTTGAACCATGGAAAGATACACAATCGAGCAACGCGTTAAAGTTATTCAGGCTTATTATGAAAATGGGCGTTTAAATTAAAATGCATATCGTGCACTTCGTGATTTTTTCGGCCAATTTAATCGTCCAAATGTGCCAACAATCGGAAAAATCGTGCAGAACTTTGAGCCAATCGGGTCTGTAGGAGATGTGAAAACACCAGTGCATGCTCGTACAGCTTATACTGCAGAAAATATTGCTGCTGTTCGGGATAGTGTGGCAGAAGAGCCGTCCACCTCAACTCGTCGTCGTGCCCAAGAATTGCACCTCTCACGCTCTTCGTTCATGAACATTATGCATAAAGACTTAAATTTACACGCTTACAAGGTGCAATTGACTCATTCCAAACGTCGTCAATGGTCATGAAATGGCAACGGTGGATGATCAATTTTCGAAGAAAATCATCTTCAGTGATGAGGCTCATATTCACCTCAGCGGAATCGTCAATAAGCAGAATTGCCGCATTTGGGCGAATGATAATCCAAGAGTGATTGTCGAAAACCCAATGCACCCACAAAGAGTGACTGTTTGGTGCGGTTTATCGGCTGGCGGCATCATCGGGCCGTATTTTTTCCAAAACGAGGCCTGTGAGGCAGTTACTGTTAAAGGTCTTCGCTATCGTGAGATGATAACGAACTTTTTATGACCCGAATTGGAAGATATGGATGTGGATGATATGTGGCTTCAACAGGACGGTGCCACTTTCCACACAGCTAATGTGGAACAATGGCTCTTTTGCGCGACAAATTCAATGGCCGTGTTATCTCACGTGGTGGCGATGTCAATTGGCCTCTAATATCATGTGCTTTGACACCGATGGACTTCTTTCTTTGGGGTTATTTGAAAGAAAAGGTGTACGCCGATAATCCAGCAACAATTCAAGAGCTAAAGGATGATAATTCGGCACATTAACGGCATAGAACCTCAATTATGGCTCAGCGTAATCGAAAATTTGCCGGCTATATGTATGGAACAGATAATTGAACCATACGAATATTATCATAATAAAAAACCTAATTTTATTACATTGGCGTAGCCTTTCCTTACTTGTTTATAGAATGCAAATTTATTTACAAATGTATTTTATGTGTCTTTTATTACATGGATACACACTACCACATTCGTGATTTCTGGCCCGTGAAAGCCTTCTTCAGGTGGATGCTCATCGATTTTTCAACAAACTCAAAGTGTGGTCTATACCTATACCCTACCTTCAAGTTTCGATCCATCTGTGTAAAACTTGAGATAACGTCTTCTACTAGGAATTTCACTGACCTTATCATTCATAGTTGGCAAATAGAGTCACTAGAATGATGTATGTGAAATCGCTGGTAGTTGAGAGAAATCCACATATGAGAATTTGGTGTTTGGGAAATTATGGAAAAATATTCCTTAGTGAAATTATTATTGCGACTTCGAAGAAAAAACTATTATTTCATATCGGAAATTCCTCCAGTAGCATCCTATAAAATTTCATTTTGAATTCAAATTATATTTTGTGCAATATGCCTATAATTGGTTGGCGTTTTCATAACATATAAAATAAATATGGATTTAACCAATTTACAACCAACTTTTCTTCTCAAAGCATGGATGAGAAGTTATGGGCGGCTGAATAAAAGTTGCTAAAATACTTACAGCGATAATTGAGAGTTTACGGCCCTATGCTCCTTATAGGAGTTAAAGGAACAAATATATATAATTGCGAGTTTATTTGGCAGTTTATGGTAGATTTGATACAGGGAAAATATATAATATACTAGAGCATATTTATCCAAATATTTGGGAAGTTATCATAAAAAAATAAATTAAATTTCGTTGAAAAGCAATAATATATCTTATATACCATTTTATGACTGACTATGTATGTGCGAATATTTCAATGTAATAAAGACTATTCATGAAAGCTTATATTTATTTTACATATACAATACTTTATTGAAAACCCCATGCAACTACGTATTTTTACTTCATCGTGTATTTTAAAATTGTGTTTTCACAAGGAAGGTTTATAAAGTCAAGGAAATGTCAAGTGAAACTATACAAGAAATAATGCAACAAATGAACGAAACAATATTTTTACTACAATCAAAACAACTCTGTAGTGTGTTAAGTCTGCAGTGCGTTAACATCTACAGCAGGGAAAGTTTTACTCGAAAACTAACTATATAAAAAAAACTTTTAAAAGTTATAGTAAAAGGAATATGGAATAGTGTGACTATATGTATTATTAGAGTGGCTTCAAAATAAAAGTAGTGGATGTTCCCGACTAAAATGAAAGATTAGTTTGTTTTATGTGTTCTCCCAAAATATTTCGCTTTTATCATTGTCCGTTTGTGAGCTGGACGCGTTCAGGTTTTTCTTGAATAAAATTCACGGTGAGAATTGTATTTAGAAAAAACCTGCTAGAAATTAAAATCTGGTCGGACCCTTTTTTGTGCAATTTTTGTTGCATTTTTTATAAAAACCGCAATAACTTCCATATTTTTAGTTCGATTTGTGTTTTTGTTGGATCGTTGAAGAGGTATTGATGACCAATTCCAATTTTTAGAACTTCCTAACCCATTAAGGGCCGACAATTTTGTTCTTACTGTTGGTTCTCAGTGGGTTAAATGTGATGTAAAAACTGAAATATGGGGTTATTTGCATCGTAATTCTAGTCTTACAAAAAGCTAATTTTTGAAAATTAACATCTGAAATTTTGGTCTTTCAATGCATAAATTGGGAGGAAAACTTCACATAAGATGTTACAATAAAACCGTGCGACATGATTTCCCTCCCAAGAACGAGATTATATAGAAATTAAACTAGGTCACTAATACGAAAACTCATACTCAGTTTTTTATTTCGTGGTCGTTTGTCTTTTTTATAGGACTTTTAATTTCCAAAGGATGTAAATGTTTCAATAATTTAGTTTCGTACTTTTGCGTATCATACAATGGCTATGTGGATATCAAATGAAAGAGAAGAAAATCTGCTAAATATAGTTTTAATTTCATGTGTCTATCTGTTAATTTAGCATAAACAACCATTTCATTTTATCCCCTTTATAAAGTTTATGTAGATTATTCATGTTTTATTTTTTAAGGGAGAACATTTGAAATGGTTGAATTTCTTTCCAAAAATTAGCTTTATATAAGACTAGAATGCATTTACGATGCAAATAACAAATAACAAATTTTACTTCACATTTAACCCACTGAGTATTAACAGTAAGAAACAAATTTGCGGCCCTTAATGGGTTACAAATTCTAGAAATTGCATCGAACTAAAAATGTGGAAGTTATTGAGGTTTTTATAAAAAATGCATCAAAAATTGCACTAAAATAGTATAAATCTGTCCTTTATATTGTGTCATATTGCAAGTTTTTAATATGATTTGATAGGACTCGGGTCGGATTTTAATTTTTAGCGGTTTTTTTCTCAATACCATTCTCATGGTGAATTTTATTCGAGAAAAACCTGATTTATTGAGGTTATTTTGAACGCGACCAGCTCACGAATGGAAAATGATAAACGCGAAATATTTCGGGAGAACACATAAAACAAACCAATCTTTCATTTTAGTCGGGAACATCAACAACATTTTTTCCTTCCTCACAAAAGAAGCCACTCTAATTTATTATATATAGCCCAATTATTTTAAAACGCATATAAAAACTAAAATATTTAAATTCAGTTGTGTGGTTTATTGGATCTACATCAAAATACGAAAAAAAGTTGCCGTTTTTTAGAAGAATTGGCCAACAGGAGAACTGATCTAAAAACGAATTTCGTCTAAAGCAGATAATTAATAACACAGTCCAACAGCATATTTGGAACAGAGTAGCGACCACATAATTCTGAAAGAGCATATTGAGTAGATCATTTTTGTAGACTAAACTTATAGTCCAGCTGGTCTGAGTTTTTTTTTATAGTGGGTCAAAGTTTTAATTTTTTGGTCGAAAAAAGTGCTGTAAGTTAATGTCTGAGAGATTTTTTATTGTCAGATTTATATTATGGAATTTGATGAGGATCATTTTAGTGGAAGATCTTAACCCTCTGGCTCCTCTCTTTATTGGTCAATTTGACTCTTTTTCGAGAAAATCAAATAAGTCGTTTCAAAAAGGACATATAAGAATTAAAATGTTTTACGAAAAAAATTGTCGGAAATTTCAGTGGAGGTCACCGAAGACACCAAAATTTGTAAGTAACGCTCTTCCCGCTTAAATAACTAAAATACTAGGGTTAAAGTTGGTCCGTGTTTTTTTTTGGAAGGCCGATCTTTTTCGACAAAAATATGGGTATTTCGGTAAAGCGCGGTAAACAAAAAATACAAATTGAATATGTTTGCAAAATTTTCATTTTCCCGGGAGATATAGTTCAAATAATTTGAATATTTTCTTTTGTAATTGTCTCGTGATTTATCCAACGAATCCGGCAGATTTTTTGCATGTGTATTAAGAACCAATGTATCTTGTAACACACATGCAGTAAGTCGCTAAACGCTGAAAAATTTCATTTATTTCAAAATTATCTATCTGGGTTTATGAAACAATTCTGTCACAAATATTCTCTATTTAGACAGCAATCATATGTCAAACAAATGTTTTGGTATTCTCTATAAGATAGAAAGTTACGCGGGTTTTTCTAAAGGAGCTTTTCACTTTTGACTTTACAGCCAACATTTTTCTTATTTCAACATTTTCTTATTTTTCGGTGTAAAAAGAAACTCAGACCACCTAGACTATAAGTTTATTCTACAAAAATGATCTACTCAACAGGTTCTTTTAGAAGTATAGAGTCGCTATTCTGTTCCATCCGAAAAGTCTCAATTTCTTGGACAGTGTTATTATTATTATAATAATTTTTTCAAATTACAAGAGATCAATGAAGGTATTCACTCTATTTATCACACCTCCCCCGTCTTATGAGTAAACACGTGTGTTGATGTTGGTCTCTTTATGCAGTGATTGAAATGCAATATATTTGTAATATATTTTTATTAAAATTTCAATATTGATTTTCAGTACGGATAATTCAATAAAAAAAGTTGTCTTCCATTTATGAACAACATATATTTGTCATACAAATACCTTTTTTTGTATGTAGGCGAATGCATGTTCATAAATATGTGTGAACATGGACATATTGTATATGTTTGTACCAATATACTTACGTCCGGAACATATATGTTTATATATATGTGTCTGCATATTACACTCGTGCCTAATAAGACATAAATTTCGATTTATTTAATGTTGTAATTCAATTTTTATGGCCACAGTAAATCCTCATGTATTCTTTCAATGGAAGCAAAGAAACGAAAGCAATATACGTTCGATACAGAGAGCGAGAGATCTCCTGGATGCTGGCATATGCATAAGAGACATTACACTCAAAAAAAAAATGACAGGACCTTGGAACGTTATTAAGTCCTTAGGATTATTAAGGTACACTAAATCCGTCGTATGTGTCAGGAGTTGTAATTGTTGTATACAAATTGTCATTGAAAACCATAAAATACAACTTGCCAAAAGGAGTCCCTGAGAATAATATACACTAACTGCCATAAAAATTTATCAAAGGTTTAAAGTTAGCTTTTACTTTGAAAATTTGTCTTATAAACCTGTGAAACCAAAAGCAATTAAAATGGTACCCACCAATATATCGAAACAAGGTATATACATAATTACTCTGACGTGCAATACAAATGTATTGTATCAAAATGAGTACTTAAAATAAATGTTTAAAAATTATAAACAGTAAACACTGGAGCTATTCAACATCCCAAATTCATCGCGAAACAGGTTATGAAAAAATTGCAGAGTTCATTGATAAACCTAATATCAATTATATGTGTAAGATAGAAAATTCCCCTTATCAAATGATAAGGTCTCGTATGGAATATTCATAGTTATAGGCGATAAGTACCTACTTAGAAATCATCAAATTGAAAAGTTTATGTTTACGTTAGACTATTGTGTTGAATAATCTTTTGTGTATATATACATGTTCAAACCATATTTGAAATTTTGTAAATTAATTTTTCCTTTAAAATGTGTATATTAATCCCTAACATTGTATATCCATGATGCAAAACCTTAGTTGCAGTAATATCAATTTAAATAAAATCTCATAAAATTAATTGTAAATATGTATAAACGAAATATCAATAAAGATGAAATAGAAAATTTAATTGATTAAATGTACACATCCAATATTTAAATATTGGTAGATAGTGGGTACTACAGTGGGTTATATTTCCATTCCATTTTAATTCCAAAAGTACAAATTTTGAAAATCCATTATCTCATGTGCATAGTGCAAAATAGCCTAACCTCATGATTCAACCAATTTTTACAGTAAAAGTAAAAAGTACGAAAAATCTGTTTATTTGCTTGTCTATGCAGTGAAAGGAATGTATACACCAAATTCCATGATACTAGTTGCGGCCATTTGGTTGGTACCATTTCTATCCCTTTTTTCTATTTTACCCCCTTAAGACTACGACTTTCTACAATCTCTTTATTTTACGTGTCTACGCAATTAGAGGGATGTATTTCATCATTCTAGCTGTAGCCGTTTAGTTGGTACCATATGTATCCCTCTGTTCCCATTGTATCTCTTGAAAGTACTAATTTGGAAAAATCTTTAAATTTTCGTGTCTACGCAGTCAGGGGAATGTATATTCTGAATTTCATTACTCTAGCCGCGGTCATTTGGTTGGTACTATTTTTATCCCCTTTTTCTATTTTAACCCCAAAAAGTACAAATTTCGAAAAATCCCTTTATTTTGCGTGTCTACACAATCAGAGGAATGTGTACACCGAATTTTATTATTCTATGTGCACTGCACATTGTGCAGCCGTGTTGTTGGTACCATTTTTATCCCTACATTGTCATTGTACCACTTAAAAGTACGAATTTGAAAAAAATACTTTTATATTATGTATCTACTCAATTAGAAGAATGTACACAGCAAGTACATACCACTTTTATCCCTCTTAGCCCTATTTCACCCCCAACGAATAAATATCACTTTATAGTGCAAGTTTTTGTTATAGGGCGAATGCGTATACCCAATATCAAGTAAGTACAAGCAGAGATATTGAAAAAATATGCTTAAATATTGGAGGGGAAACATTTTTCCCTTTGGGCCGATTTCGCCTAGTTTCAATCCCAACCGATTTACGACTATAAGACGCATTTATGGACGTCCTAGCTCCTTTGGTTTAGATTCTAGCGTGCTTTCAACAGACGGACGGACGGACATTGCTAGATCGTCTTTGAATTTTATCACGATCAAGAATATATATACTTTATAAGGTCGCAGGTCGATATTTCAAAGTGTTACAAACGGAATGACAAAGTTAATATACCCCCATCCTGGAGGTGGAGGTTATAATGATACCAATACTGCAGCTATAGTCGGAGTCTAAATTATTCTGGCCACAAAGAAACGCACTATAAATGAAAATTTAATTAAGGTTTGCGTTGGACGCAAATTAATAAAAATCGTACCAATTTAAGTACGAACATACATGGATTTTTTGGAATTTGTACTAATAAGGAGTGAGCGGGACAAAAGGGATTAAAATGGTACCAACTAAAGTATTACAGCTAGAATCGTGAAATTTGGAACGTAAATGCGTCTCACCGCATAAAAGCCCAATATAAATGCATTTTTGCCTTAAAATGGGCGAGCTGGACAAAAGGGGATAAAAATGGTACCAACTAAAGCTGCAATCGTAAATTTTAATATGTAAATTCGTCTGACAGCGTAGAAGTGGAATGAAATTGGATTGTTTGAAATTATAAAATGGCCGGCTACATCTAGAATTATGAGATCGAGAATATAAAGCCTCTGATACATACGAAGGGGGTTCAGCGAAAATAGTGCACACCGACAAACACATTACTTTCATTGTGTGTTAGTGCTATCTAATAGGAAGTTTCCAAATTAATATTTTAGAATTATATATATCCAACAAAAGAAAATTCAATAAATACTATCCAAAAACAGAGATGGATAAAACTGATAACAAATAACTGGCTTTTCCGTGTGCGAAGTAGCGAACACTGCTAGTCAATTATGAACGTAATTTGCAGTCAAAATTAAAAATCTATTTATAAAAATCAATGTGTGTCTGTATGTTCCGTATAGGACGCCAAACCGGTGGACCGATTCGCCTGAAAATTTTACTATAGCTAACCAGTGTACAGATGATGGTTCCTGGCTATACTAGGTTGTGATAGGACAATGGAGCGCGGAACTGCCCACACAAACTATACTTTAAAACAAGTAAGGAAAGCTAAAGTCGGTCGGGGCCGACTATATAATACCCTACACCACTCCTGCGTTCATACATCGCTTTGATTACTAAACCCAGGTGTTTCATGGGAGCAATTTTATGTAGTTCATATAAATTATACTATAAATGCATCTTTAGTCAAATTTAACGAATATGCTTAATAATATATATAGTTCTCCTTCATGGTAAATATTCCTAGTTGAAATATATCATGATCTGCAAAATTTAATCATTAGAGGTGGAATAGAGTAGAATGGATATACCAAAGTATGGAAGGGGGCCTATAACAACACTTGGGGCCTGTGCCAAAACATGGGTCTATATAGTTCTCCTTCACGGTAGGTATTCTTAGTTGAAATATAACACGATCTGCAAAATTGTATAGAGATCCAATGCACGATGTAGATGTAGAGTAGAAATTGAGGCACAATTTGTATATGAGTTATACCAAAATATGGACCCATATATTTGACTTTATAGTATGCATTCTTAGTTGGAATATAATATAATCTGCAAAATTTGATAAACTTCCGATGTAAAATGTGGATCCCTAAGGGGTAATAATAAAAATGAGGGCCCTTATAGATCACTTTCAAAGTAGGTATTGAAATATAACATGATCTGCAAAATTTTATTAAGATTCAAAATAAGATGTGGATTCTAGAGCGATAATTGACTCATATAACTGGCTTTCAAAATAGCTGTTTTTGGTCTAAATGTAACATTGTGTGGGAAATTTGATCAAGATCCAATGTAAATTGTGCTTTTTAGAGCCGTAATGTTGTAAATCGGAGGTACATATGTATGGGGATATATCAAAACATAGACCCATGTGGCACACTTTCCCGATAGACGTTTCTAGTTCAAAATGAACACGACCCTGAAATTTTTGTTATGATCCCATGTAAAATGTGTATTATAGAGCAGTCATAGTGTAAATTATAGGGATATTTGTATGGAGACTATGTCTAAATCTGAACCGATTTCCTCCAAGTTCAATACCAATCATGGTTGGCCAAAAAAAGTAACTTTTGCCCAATTTCATGATAATCGGATGACAATTTCGACCTGTAGATTGTGAACAAGCTTAGATGGACAGCAGTCGGACGGACGGACAGACAGACATTGTTAAATCGATTCAGCTGGTGATTCTAAGCCGATCCGTATACTTGAAGGTGGGTCTAGCTCGATTATTTCTTTCTGTTACAAATAATTGGCGCGAAACTAACATATAATACCCTAGTCCACAAAGTTGTGTAGGGTATAATTATCAAATAGTACTCATTTTATCGTCAACGGCATACGAAGTAGGGGAATAGGGAAAAATTAATTAATTAATAGAAATAATTAAATCAACTTGTTTTAAGCTGTCTGCAAAAAAATGTGTATGTATGCGACTAAACTTAATCTTTGGTTTGTGTTGTGCTTGTCTCAAATTATTTCGGGTTTACTGCTGGCCATTCTTGAGCTAGCCAGTGTTTCTTCGACTTTAGTGTTATTAAAATCCACAATAAAACCGCAAAAATTAAAAAAATATATTAAAAATAAGAATATCAAAATATATATTTCGTTATTATTTACTAATTTTATATTAAACTATAAGCAATTTGCTTGAAAGTTTCAGCTCTGTTTTGCTTATATGGATTTTAGTTTCAATATTCCTGTTCCAGCTCAAATTCTGATTCGTGTACCCCTTTTTGTGTCCAATGTAGGGTTTGGGGAATTCCCGGGAAAAATTAATTTATTTCTAGGTATGTCCAATATGGTTTAAAATATCAACATTTAATAACTGGTGTGTCTATTTTCAATACTGTCATATTACAATTTAAAAACGAATGTTATTGTCAAAATGTTTTACAAATTATTTTTCATTTTACTTTACACCTTTTCAAGATTATATTCGGAATATACAAAATTTATATTGAGAAATGTAAATTCATATTAGGAACATATAAATTCATAATGGGTGATGTAAATTTATAATAGGAACATGTTAATTCATAATAAGAAATATAAATTCATAAAGAAAATTTTTAATTTAATTTAATTTACCATTTCATAATGAAATATACAAGTTTGTAATCAGAAAATCCAAATTCATAATCAGAAAATACGTTTTCATATTCAGAAAATATGAATTCATAATGAACAAATATAAAATCATAAAAAATTTAAATTTATAATGAGAACATTGATAAAATATGTGTTTCTACGAAAATATCCATAGAAAAATGTATGTATGTAGCTTCGATTATAAATTTTACAGTTCCTGATTATGAATTTATATTTTATGAATATATATTCCTGAATAAGAATTTATATTTTCTCATTATCAATTTGGATTTTCTCATTTTGTATTTATATATCTCATTATCAATTTGTATGTTCTTATTATGATTTTATATTTCTCAATATGAATATACATTTCACATTACGAATTTAGAGTGCTGATTGTGAATTATCATGCTCCTATTATGAATTTACATTTCCTGTTATGAATTTACATTTCTCATCATGAACTTACATATTCTGATTATAAATTACATTTTCTCATTATAAACTTGAAAAGGTGTAGACTAATCGTCAGAATTGGACATTTATATCACATGTAGAAGTGACTGACACCTACACTAGATTCAAAATTGAAAACGATTAAGGAAACAAATAACTCATATGACGGAGAATGTTATGACACATTTAATTTAGAATATTCATTCGTCTGGAGACAAAAATATTTTATAGCAACAGGGGGCAATATTCTAAATTTTAAATAGAAACATAACAAATTAGTTTAATAAATTCATAAAAAAAAAATATTGAAATAGTCCAGTCATGAATTCTTACAAATGGCCATTGAAATACACCGTTCTCTTGAAAGTTTCCCGGCTAACAATTTTTATTGTATTCCTATTTTTAGACCATTTCTTTCTGGCTACATATGTAAAGTAAATTGTTCTTGAAGAATATGTTCACCTCGATTCTTCTAGGAAAACAAGAAAATTTACATTATGTAAACCATAGTATTGTCGACATGATATTTTTATTTCACAATAAAGATTGTGCAAATAGCCTCACAAAAAGTTTTTATTCCCCTAGCTGGGTTTCGCACAAAAAAAGTTTTGTTTGTAGTAATATAATATAAACAAATACTCAACAAATACTTATTATTGTCAGTAATGTAAATACATATATGAATTTGAAATACATCTAAAAATTCCAATTTATATAGTAACATTGAATTATTGATCAATATAATAAATACATTATTTTTTTAATATTTCCCGTATTCCCGGGAAATTGAAAAATTTTTCCCGGGAATTCCCGGAAAAATTTGGACGGGAATTTCCCGGACCCCAAACCCTAGTCCAATGCTATCTTTCCCTGCCATGCTAATATATACAATACCAGTTTAAATATCTTTATCACTCCCGTTCCTGCAATGTGCCCAAGCGCGTTTTCTATTAATCGTTCTAGTTCCCACTTATGAACGGTTTTTAATAGTTTTTAAGTAATTGTTAAATTTATTGATTTAAGTTCTCCGAGATATCAAAACCAGTGTTGTTGTTTTTTAGGGAGTGGAATAACTCATATTTGTGGTTAATACTACTTCTTTAGTTTCCTATATGCCTGAAAAAGTGAAATACTAGCATTCCTCATCCGCATGCTCTTTGGGCTGATAACACTAGTCAACAGTCAAAATGTACTCGGGATGCGATAATTTTTTCTGTGTAGATAACCTTGACATGAGCTCGAAAAACGCAATAAATTTTTTTTTTTTTTCGTTTGGTTTTTGTTTTATTTTTTTTTTTTTTAAATTTTAAAAATTTTTTTTTGGTTAATTTGTTTCGTCCGGCATAACTCGGGAACCACTAGCCCGATTTAATTGAATTAAATTTTAAAAAATTTAAAATTACAATTCTCTTAATCTGTTCATATATTGTTTTCCTATACAAGCAACAGTTTCCAAGTTAAAAATGAATATATAAAGGAAAAAACTTATTTTTTGCCTAAAGATTTAAATTTTTATTTTTAAAAAATTCATAAAAAATCCAAAATGAAAAAAATGTCAAATCTTATTACTTTTACGTAAAGTCACATAACCTATGAGCAAAATGAGACAAAGATCATGAAAATCGATGCACGCGTTTCGCTTTTATTCGCAATTGAGTAAAGGTATGAATTTCAAAAATTTGCTCGACATATGCACAACTTTGTCTATGGTAAGGTTTTTTCTTTTTTATTACAAAAAAAATTAAAATTTGTTGGGTGACAAAAATATATGACTTTAAATTAAAAAACAATTCGATATATGTACAAGAAATTATCCTAAGGATATCAACATTAATTAATTATAAAAAAGTTTAAAAAAAAATATCTAAACACAAAAATAAAAACCTTCAAATTAAAAATAATTATGTGCTTTTGTCTTTCTTTTATATTGTTGTGGGTCTGTTTCTCTTATCAGGAACCAGATATAGTCCCCCATCATAGCTTCGTTCCAAAATCCTTGGTATCGGTGCTCAATTTCTTTCATTTGCTGATGAAAACGCTCACCATGCTCGTCACTCACATCGTCCAGGTTGTCCGGAAAGAAGTCCAAGTGCGAGTGTAGAAAATGTATCTTAAGCGACATATTTGCTCTAATTTTTTTATAATTTTGGAGTAGTTGTTCGACGATCTCTCTGTAATTTGAGCTTTTGTTGTTTCCAAGAAATCCGGAAACAATTTGCCGAAATGAGTTCCAAGCTGCAGCTTCATTTGGTGATAAAATGTGCTCAAACTGTTGGTCTTGCAACAACTTTTTAATTTGCGGACCGTCGAAAACGCCTTCCTTAATCTTTGCCGATGAAAGGTGAGGAAAAATGGTTTTTAAATAGGCGAACGCTTCGCCATCTTTGTTGATAGCTTTCAGGAAGTCTTTTATGAGTCCGAGCTTTATGTGAAGAGGTGGGAGAAAAACATTTTCCTTTTTTATGAGTGGTGTATATTTCACGTTGTCGCTGCCGGGGATGAAGTTAACTCTTTCTGTCCAACTCCTCCTGGTGTAATGATGTTGACGATCGCGGCTGTCCCAAAGGCAGAGAAAACAACAGTACTTTGTGAATCCACCTTGTAATCCACAAAGGATACCGATAACCTTAAGGTCGGCACAAACTTTCCAATCGTGCCTCTCATAGTTAAGGCACTTTAGTAGATTGTCCATGACTTCGTATGTTTCCTTGGTGTCAACGGCATGAGCAATTGGAATCGAAGGTTTCTCGTTGCCGTTGTGCAGTAAAATTGCTTTAAGGCTCTGCTTGTTGCTGTCGATGAAAAGACGCCACTCTCCTGGATCGTAAGAGTACCCGAGTTCACCAAATAATCCGGGAATGTCCTTACAAAAACAGATGTTGTCTTTTTTTGTGTAGTACCTTGCGTATGGTTCATGACGCTTCCTGTAGATTGTTGTCACCACACCAGGAGCCAAGAAACCGAACTGTTGCATGCGCGATGCATGCAACTCTGCATCTTCCTTGGAGAGTTTCAATTCTCTAACCCAATCGTTCAGTTCTGCTTGGGAACATAAGCGTTGACCTCCATGCAATGTATATGTTGACTCGCATTCTGATGTGGTTTCTACTGTCTCCGGATCTGATGTTGGATGTATCGCCTCATTATTAGATGCCCATCTTGAAACGGACGGTTGCGGGTCCACCGGTTCTTCGCAAAATGGCACTGGAAAATTCACTGTTGAAACAGCAGCGTAAGTCCATCGTATATTTTTTCCCACGGCTGTTTTTTTGCTAAGACAGAAGTAGCAATCTGTTACATGGCAAAGCGGAGCTCTCCAAAGCATTGGCATGATGATTCTCGGCTGTCGTCTGAAAGAATTTCAATAATAAGTTATATATGTTCTTGAATTTCGTAATCTACACTTACCTTGAGTCAGCTAGCTGTACGTAGCACCTTGGACATAGAGCACTTGGTGTCCACCGCTCATCTATGTTTGAGACCTTTAAATTGAAGCTCTCTTCAAATGAATCTCTCAATTTAGGTGAAAAACAACGCTTGTTTTTTTCAGAAACGTATTCTCCGCACATGTAACAAAAATTACTTGGATTGGTATTGCATTCAAATCCTCGCGAACGTTTGCTCATTTTAACTATCGCGTTCGTCGACACTTGTTGAATGAGTAAAATCGATCAATGAAGACCTATTTATACTGTGTATTGTTTAGTATTTTACTGACAGGAACTTATAAATGGGTGTATATTTTTTTACGGTGGCTACATACCTATTTCACCATGTGTGAGTCTTAAATTTTCCGAATAATGACCACCCTTAAATGTGGGTTGCATTTCTGTAAAAAAATCATACAGGTAGCCAACGGAAACCCCAAATAATTAAAAAAGTCCCCTTTCCTTTTTTCCTTTTAATTGTTCACGCACATTTATTAGCGTTTATTACTTTGCTTACGCAATCATAAAAATTAAATAACCCTTTGTTTATTCCGTTTTGTTAATTCTGAGAATCAAAAAAAAAAAAAGAAAAAACCTTACCATAGACAAAGTTGTGCATATGTCGAGCAAATTTTTGAAATTCATACCTTTACTCAATTGCGAATAAAAGCGAAACGCGTGCATCGCTTTTCATGATCTTTGTCTCATTTTGCTCATAGGTTATGTGACTTTACGTAAAAGTAATAAGATTTGACATTTTTTTTTTCATTTTGGATTTTTTATGGATTTAAAAAAAAAAAAATTTTAATCTTTAGGAAAAAAATAAGTTTTTTCCTTTATATATTCATTTTTAACTTGGAAACTGTTGCTTGTATAGGAAAACAATATATGAACAGATTAAGGGAATTGTAATTTTAAATTTTTTAAAATTTAATTCAATTAAATCGGGCTAGTGGTTCCCGAGTTATGCCGGACGAAACAAATTAACCAAAAAAAAATTTTTAAAATTAAAAAAAAAAAATAAAACAAAAACCAAACGAAAAAAAAATTTTTTATTGCGTTTTTCGAGCTCATGTCAAGGTTATCTACACAGAAAAAATTATCGCATCCGGAGTACATGAAATTTTTTTCATTTTGTTGAGTAGTGTAACACTTTGAGTGTATCATAACATAACCCCAAAGAAATATGAAAAGATTGAAGGTGAAATATGAAGTTTATCTTATGCATAAACCCCCAAAGGTCACACACACATTCGCCGTCGTGACCAATGTGTGTGCGTGTACCGAAGACAGGATACACCACTACCAGTGCCATCATTTATCCGTATTAAGAAGCAAATGGATGCAAACTCTTTTGAACAATTTTAATGATATGAGGTTACTTCGATATCTCTTATAAGGTTACCTGCGCTTATCTTTTTTATGGTACAAGAAAAAATAGTAAAATGTTCCCTTTGATAAGAGACGAAGTTTTATGACATCCATTTATGTACAACTTTACTTTACAGTTATGACATAAAAAGGATTACTTCTGAAAGGAAAAGTATTTATGAGCACAAAAGCACTGAAAGTAATGCAGAGGGGAATAAGGGCGGCCCAGATGGATTTTACGTTTATAATGCAATGTTCGAATTTTAATTCAGGTATTAAGCCACACGTTGCAAATGATGATGATCAAATCAATTTTTTATCATGGCGACATATTTAAACAAGGAGCACCTTCTGACAGTCCACATTACGCATGAACCGGATGATATACGTCTGAAACTGGAGTAAACTGACATTTTTATACCCTCCACCTTAGGGCGGGGTATATTCACTTTGTCATTCCGTGTGTAACACCTTAAAATATTCATCGGATTCTCCATAAAGTATATATATTCTAGGTCGTGGTAAAATTCTAAGACGATCCGTCTGTCTGTTGAAAACACGCTAGCCGCCAAACGAAATGAGCTAGGAGGTTCAAATTTTCTCGAAATATGTCTTATGGTTGCAGGTCGGTTGAGATTGAAAGTGGACGAAATCGGCCCAGAGGGAAATTTCTTTCCCTAACAAGGACTTACCCCTAATATTTAGACTATTTAAGCAATTTTTTTGAAAATGTCTGCTTATATGCACTTGAAATTTGTTGCGGACATTCCTCTTGTAATTTTAAAGTACCAAAAAGTAAAAAGAAAAAATTTATACAAATAGGGATAAAAATGGTACCTTTGATATAAAAAGAGCTAGAAACATGAAATTTGGCAAGTATATCCCTCTAATTGCGTAGATACGTAAAATAGAGGGATTTTTCAAAATTCGTAAATTCAAATATGGTACCAACCAAACCGCTGCAGTTGAAATCGTGAAACTCAGTGTAGGCATTCAGCTGAATGTGTAGACGCGAAACATGAAGGATTTTTGGAAGTTTGTCATTTTTGGCGGGAAATAAGGGCGAGGGGGATAAAAATGATACCAACTGCTTAAGTTATGCATTCATCTGATTGTGTAGACGCGAAACATAGAAGAATTTTTCAAAATGTTTTAGGAAGAAAATGGGTCGAAAGGGGATAAAAATGGTACCAACCAGACGGCTGCAATTAGAATAGTGAAATTCAATGTATACATCGCATTCATTGGAAGAAGTCAGTGCCAACCAAGCTAGTATCATGAAATTGAAGCTAGAATCATTAAATTTCGTGTTTACACTCTAGCAGCGAAGACCCGCAAAACAAGAGGTTTTTTTCCAAATTCGTACTTTTCGGGTCAAAATGAATAAAACAGGCAAATCATGAAATTAGATTCTTACATTCCACTGTGGACACGAAACATAATGGATCTTCAATATTAGTACTTTTTTTATCAAAATGGTACAGACATTTGGTCTGTAGCTGAAATCAAGATATTCAGCTGGAGGAAATCGGCCACGAGGGAATGAATTTACTATTTATTTCAAGCAATGGACATAATAAGTATCGTAACAAATATCGTGATGTTCATAAAAAATATCACAATTTACCACACTTATATGTAAAGTCGACAGCCTCTAATCTGCTGGTAATACTGTGGAATGCACTCCGTGGTGGAGGGTGTATAAGATTCGTCCTGGTCGAACTTAACGTCTTTCTATTTGTTAGTTTTTCATTTGCTCATCCTGTTGTCCCTTAAAAAGAGTTCAAAGTTTCAAAGGGCCAAATTTTTAATAAATATTTTATATAATATTGGTACCAGCATAAGTGTCAAATTAGAGAGGAGAATATTTTTTTATTTTAGTTTTTTCGTTTGTATTTTTTTGTCAGTAATCAATATTTGATTTGAACTGGAGTATTGTCCTGGCTCAAAACCATTTTGCATCTATATTTAATAGAATGCCAATTTATTTACAAATGGCATGGTGACATTTATTACTTGGCTGCAGACTACCACGATCATGATTTCTACCATGTCAAAAGACTTTTCAAGTGGCTTCGCAGCGACTTTTCAACATCAAACCCGGCCTCTATAAGGAAATGATTCTCACAAACGAACGAGAAGCACAACTCAATTGCAAGACGCAAAAGGTTTTTCCAAATTTGTACGCTCAAGGAATAAAATGGGAACAGATGGATAAACATTTTTCCAACTAAAACAGCTAGAATGATGAAATTCGGTGCGTACATCCCTCTTATTGCGTAGATACGTATAATAAAGAGATTTTAAAAAGTCATACTTGTAAAGGGCTAAAATGGGAAAAGGGGAATAAAAATGGTACCAACCAAATGGCATGGAATTAGGCACGCAAAATAAAATGATTTTTCCAAATTCGTACTTTTTTACTTCTACTGCAAAAATTATTTGAATCAAGAAGTTAGGTTTTCTTGAGCTGTGTACGTCAGAGGTAATGGATATTTAAAATTTGTGCTTTTGGAATTAAAATAGGATGGAAATAAATCTAATTGTAGCACTCACTATCTGCCAATATATATGGTAGTTTAGCTTTTTCGAAGATTGCTGTCCTTATAATTACTTTTTAATTTGAATATGAAGTTAGGTTTGAAATAAGAAAATTTTGTATTTATTTATAATATTTTTTTTTTAGTTTGTATTTTTTTGGTCTGTAATCAATATTTGATTTGAACTGGGATATTGTCCTGGCTCAAGACCATTTTGCATCTATATTTAATAGAATGCAAATTTATTTACAAATGGCATGGTGACATTTATTACTTGGCTGCAGACTACCACTATCATGATTTCCACCCTGTCTAAAGGTTTCATTCATGTGGCTTCGCTGCGACTTTTCAACATCAAACCCGGCCTCTATAAGGAGATGATTTTCATAAACGAACGAGAATCACAACTCACTTGCCGAATTTGCGTTTAAAAAATCACACCAAGTAATAAAGTGCACATGCCATCTTACAAGCATCTCATTGAGTTGCATATGTAAGTATGTGTATATGCAGGTATAGGTACCCATATTTATAATATTTTTATTCGTTTTGGTTTGGCTATATTAAACAAATTTAACATTTTCCTGTAATGTTACTGCACTTCTGCGAAAATCGTTATCCTCCGTGGAATGCAATGCATGGTGGAGGGTATATAAAGTTCGGCCCGGCTTAACGTCGTTTTTGGTGATTTTTTTAAAAGCTATAGGAAAGTTTTTCAAAAAAAACACATAAAACTCAGAAAAATACATGAAATCTTTATTTGAATCGATAGTACGGTCCATATAATTTAATGTTTGAAGATTATATCATGCAAATGTTGACCTTGACTGCGCCTCAAATGGTCCATCCGTTTAGTCCTATTTTGGCATTTCCACGTGTTTGAGTAACAGAGGCCCAATTGCTGCGAACGGCGACGAATCGATAATTGATGGTCATCATTAACACTGGCCGATACAGCTGCGATATTTTCTTCAGTTCGCACTCTACTCTAAATTCAATAATTTGCAAGCGTTGTTCGTTTGTAAGACGATTCATGGTTAAATTATAGACCAAACTGAAGATGTTTGACAGTGAAACAAAACACGAAACGTGTGGCAGCTGTTTAAACCAGTGTTTGCCAAAAAGATAATAGCTAAAAAATCACCCTTTATATAATATGATGTAGGAAATTTCATTTTCATCAAGATCCGTTACAAGATGTGCATTTTACCGTTATCAAACAAAGTCTAGCATATGTCTGCTATAAGAGATTGAATACTCTTGCCTTTATTGCGTTCTTCAACATGCGTACATGTTTAATGAAATCGTTCACCTTGTTCATCGGACTTTGTTGCCAAGTAATGACAGAATTAATCCATATGAGAATTAAAAAAATTAATCAACTTTCTTTGAAAATCTATTACTTATATATACGAAAATCTCGACGTATATTTGATCAGTAGGGGAATGATGTTGGCCTAGAATGTTGTAAATAGCTTCTTAACTTCCACAGTGTAACAAAGGTATTGAATATTTATCAGAATGTTGATGTTACTGCTTTGCATACGAAAACTCTTTCGACATGGTGTCGTCATGCTCAACAGTGTCTAGTCAGTGCATTGAAATACCAAACTGCATAAACTTTAGTTGACGTACAGCAAAAAAATCAAAAATACTACTATCGTTGAATAAAAATGAGAAGTGTTTCGGCGTCCACTCGCACAGCTCACTTGGAAAACTTCTAGTTCAATATCTATCCCAGTAAAAAACCAGTAAGGAAAGGCTAAAGTCGGGCGGGGCCGACTCTGTGATACACTCCACTTTCAATCGGAATACAATTCAATTCGGTGAAAAAGTGAAAAAGACAAGGTTTTTTGTATCCTGTAAATGTATGTGTTTGACAAAAAATTTTATATCGGAAAGGACATTTGTATGAGGATATATTGGAACCTGGAACGAAATAGGTGAAATATAAAATATATAGTTTGGCCAAAATCGGTTAAACTTATGGGAGCAACATTTGAATTTGGGCTATATTTAAATCTGAACCGATCTTACCCACTTTCATCATAGTTTTGTTTAGTTAGATTATAAGATGTTGTGCGAAATTTAAAGAAAATCGAGCACAATATGTGGCTTTTAAAGCGGCTGAGGTCAAATCGGGAGCGACATTTGTATGGGGGCTATATCTAAATCTGAACCGATCTTACCCAATTTCTGCATAGGTGTTTCTAGTAAGATTATAAGATGTTGTGCAAAATTTAAAGAAAATCGAGTACAATATGTGGTTTCTACAGAGGAAAATGTCAAATCGGGAACGACATTTGTATGGGGGCTATATCTAAATCTGAACCGATCTTACCCAATTTTTGCATAGGTGTTTATAGTTGGATTATAAGATGTTGTGCCAAATTTAAAGATAATCGGGTACAATATGTGGTTTCTAGAGCGGAAAATGTCAAATCGGGAGCGACATTTGTATGGGGGCTATATCTAAATCTGAACCGATCTTACCCAATTTTTGCATAGGTGTTTCTAGTTGGATTATAAGATGTTGTGTCAATTTTAAAGAAAATCGGGTACAATATGTGGTTTCTAGAGCGGAAAATGTCAAATCGGGAGGGACATTTGTATGGGAGCTATATCTAAATCTGAACCGATCTTACCCAATTTTTGCATAGGTGTTTCTAGTTGGATTATAAGATGTTGTGTCAATTTTTAAGAATATCGGGTGCAATATGTCGTTTCTAGAGCGGAAAATGTCAAATCGGGAGCGACATTTGTATGGGAGCTATATCTAAATCTGAACCGATCTTACCCAATTTTTGCATAGGTGTTTCTAGTTGGATTATAAGATGTTGTGTCAATTTTTAAGAATATCGGGTGCAATATGTCGTTTCTAGAGCGGAAAATGTCAAATCGGGAGCAACATTTGTATGGGGGCTATATCTAAATCTGAACCGATCTTACCCAATTTTTGCATAGGTGTTTATAGTCGGATTATAAGATGTTGTGTCAATTTTAAAGAATATCGGGTGCAATATGTCGTTTCTAGAGCGGAAAATGTCAAATCGGGAGCAACATTTGTATGGGGGCTATATCTAAATCTGAACCGATCTTACCCAATTTTTGCATTGGTGTTTATAGTCGGATTATAAGATGTTGTGTCAATTTTAAAGAATATCGGGTGCAATATGTCGTTTCTAGAGCGGAAAATGTCAAATCGGGAGCAACATTTGTATGGGGGCTATATCTAAATCTGAACCGATTTGTCTCAAATTAAATAGCGTTCGTCCTTGATCCACAAAACTTACTTGTGCCAATTTTTGTTAAGATCGGACTATAATTGCGACCTGTAGTTTGATTACAACAATAGATGGACAGACAGACAGACGGACAGACAGACGGACAGACAGACGGACAGACGGACATTGCTAAATCGACTCAGAAAGTGATTCTAAGTCGATCGGTATACTTAACAATGGGTCTATCCCGCTTCCTTTTGGGTGTTACAAACAAATGCACAAAGCCATAATACTCTCGTGGAGTGTATAACAATGGGTGTATCTCGCTTCCTTTTGTGTGTTACAAACAAATGCACAAAGACATAATACTCTCGTGGAGTGTATAAAAACAAGGAAAATACTATATATGTACGTGTATCGGCGTTTTGAAAGTTTACATATTGTGGCCATTTTAGATGGGCTGAATATTTCCTTATGATGAATCGACATAGGAAACCTTGTGATCAATACATTTTTGTGGAACATTTGAACCCTCTAGATCCTCAAGCTAGGGGTCTTTTTGGTCCCTTTTGTGAAAAATTGTAAAAACAACTCCAGAAAAGCTGTTTAATGGTTCAAAATGTGCTACAAAAATATGTGCCATAGCTATTATGAATCTCTGAATACACTAAAACCCAAAATGTTGAAATAAGTCAAAACATAAAATTCAATTTAGGGTTAATTTCGTAATTTTTTTTTCGAATTGGTGCTAAACTGTCCCACAAAACAGAATTTTAAAAGAGTCACGTGAATGAAACAACTATTCTACAACAACATTTTAAGAAGTAGCCAATATATGTTTGATGTAAAACCTGAGTAATTTATTTACTAAAAATAAGTTGAAGTTGGCCAGTTGAAATGGAGGGTATAAAAATAGTGTGATAAGCACATTTAAAGAATCAATAATGAAATTTGTAAGCCGCTTATTGATTTCCAATGTGTAATTAGATAGTGTTGTGTTTTTGACTAAAGTTTTAGTAAACTGTTTTAATTGGGAGGTGCTACGCCCACAGAAAAATTATATAGCCGTTTTTCACCATCGATTCATTATGTACATATTGTGATATTTCAAGAAGATCGGTCCTGTGGTTAACCCGGCTATAAAGAGCAAACAAACAAAAATCCGCCGCTACCGGGGGTAGAACAGCGGGTCTTCTGGATGATACTACGGCACTCTAACAATCTCTGCTATCCTCTGTTGTGAGTGCGGAATAACTAAAGCAAACCATTTTGTTCCTTAGAACAATATATTAATTAATATGAATTAACTGATATTATGTGGTATTAATAATTAAGAAAAAATTTAATATTTGAAGTACATTGATGAAACAAGACGAACCCGAGATCTTCTGGGTTCAAAGCGTACACCTTACCTCTGTGACCCCATACTAAAAATTCGTTATCATTCTTTTGTGAAAATGGTATTCGTAAACTGTTACGGGATGTTAACATATTATCGAATTTTTTTGGAAATTATTTAAAGGAACTTCTTTGGATTTTGAGATGCGATTAAAATGTGCTTCCTACGGTAGTACTTCGTTTTTTATACACTCCACGAGAGTATTATGGCTTTGTGCATTTGTTTGTAACACCCAAAAGGAAGCGGGATAGACCCATTGTTAAGTATACCGATCGACTTAGAATCACTTTCTGAGTCGATTTAGCAATGTCCGTCTGTCCGTCTGTCCGTCTGTCTGTCCGTCTGTCTGTCCGTCTGTCTGTCTGTCCATCTATTGTTGTAATCAAACTACAGGTCGCAATTATAGTCCGATCTTAACAAAAATTGGCACAAGTAAGTTTTGTGGATCAAGGACGAACGCTATTTAATTTGAGACAAATCGGTTCAGATTTAGATATAGCCCCCATACAAATGTTGCTCCCGATTTGACATTTTCCGCTCTAGAAACGACATATTGCACCCGATATTCTTTAAAATTGACACAACATCTTATAATCCGACTATAAACACCAATGCAAAAATTGGGTAAGATCGGTTCAGATTTAGATATAGCCCCCATACAAATGTTGCTCCCGATTTGACATTTTCCGCTCTAGAAACGACATATTGCACCCGATATTCTTTAAAATTGACACAACATCTTATAATCCGACTATAAACACCTATGCAAAAATTGGGTAAGATCGGTTCAGATTTAGATATAGCCCCCATACAAATGTTGCTCCCGATTTGACATTTTCCGCTCTAGAAACGACATATTGCACCCGATATTCTTAAAAATTGACACAACATCTTATAATCCAACTAGAAACACCTATGCAAAAATTGGGTAAGATCGGTTCAGATTTAGATATAGCTCCCATACAAATGTCGCTCCCGATTTGACATTTTCCGCTCTAGAAACGACATATTGCACCCGATATTCTTAAAAATTGACACAACATCTTATAATCCAACTAGAAACACCTATGCAAAAATTGGGTAAGATCGGTTCAGATTTAGATATAGATCCCATACAAATGTCCCTCCCGATTTGACATTTTCCGCTCTAGAAACCACATATTGTACCCGATTTTCTTTAAAATTGACACAACATCTTATAATCCAACTAGAAACACCTATGCAAAAATTGGGTAAGATCGGTTCAGATTTAGATATAGCCCCCATACAAATGTCGCTCCCGATTTGACATTTTCCGCTCTAGAAACCACATATTGTACCCGATTATCTTTAAATTTGGCACAACATCTTATAATCCAACTATAAACACCTATGCAAAAATTGGGTAAGATCGGTTCAGATTTAGATATAGCCCCCATACAAATGTCGTTCCCGATTTGACATTTTCCTCTGTAGAAACCACATATTGTACTCGATTTTCTTTAAATTTTGCACAACATCTTATAATCTTACTAGAAACACCTATGCAGAAATTGGGTAAGATCGGTTCAGATTTAGATATAGCCCCCATACAAATGTCGCTCCCGATTTGACCTCAGCCGCTTTAAAAGCCACATATTGTGCTCGATTTTCTTTAAATTTCGCACAACATCTTATAATCTAACTAAACAAAACTATGATGAAAGTGGGTAAGATCGGTTCAGATTTAAATATAGCCCAAATTCAAATGTTGCTCCCATAAGTTTAACCGATTTTGGCCAAACTATATATTTTATATTTCACCTATTTCGTTCCAGGTTCCAATATATCCTCATACAAATGTCCTTTCCGATATAAAATTTTTTGTCAAACACATACATTTACAGGATACAAAAAACCTTGTCTTTTTCACTTTTTCACCGAATTGAATTGTATTCCGATTGAAAGTGGAGTGTATCACAGAGTCGGCCCCGCCCGACTTTAGCCTTTCCTTACTGGTTGAATCGATTTAGAAATGTCCGTCTGTCCATCTATTCTTGTAATCAAAGTACAGGTCGCAATTGTAGCCACAACCAAATGAAACTTTGTACAACAAAGTTTTTCGGGATAAGGACGAACGCTATTTAATTTGAAGAAAATCGGTTCAGATTTAGATATAGCCCCCATACGAATTTCACACCCGATTTGACTTTTTCTGCTGTAGAAACCACATATTTTAACAGATGTTCTTCAAAATTGGCAAAACATCTTATATTTCAACTAGAAATACCCACGGTGAAAATGAGCCAGATCGGTTCAGATTTAGATATAGCCCCCATACGAATTTCACTCCCGATTTGAGTTTTTCCGCTCCAGAAATCACATATATTAACAGATTTTCTTTAAATTTGGCAAAATACTTATATTTCCATGAGAAACATCCAGGATGACAATGAGCTAGATCGGTTCAGATTCATATATATAGCTCCTATACAAATTTCGCTCCCGGCTTGATTTTTCCGCCTCATAAACCAGGTATTTTCACCGAATTACTTCAAATTGTGGACTGGAATAACTTATTGTGAAATGGGTCACTTCATTCCATATTTGGATATAGCCCTGATACAAATATTCTTCTCGATTTGACAAATTGAACCAGAACATATTAGCCTATGATTAGGAAACATACAAAACCTCTTCTTGTTTTCACTTTTTTCCGAATTGAATTGTATTCGGATAGAAAGTGGAGTATATAATATAGTCGGCCCCGCCCGACTTTAGCCTTTCCTTACTGGTTTTTCTATGAAAAAGTTGTGTTCTGTTGCACAATGTAATAGAACTCTTCGGTTATTCCAAACTCATGCCACAACATGCAGAGTCCTCACCATTAAAATAGTCTCGTGCCTGATTTGAATATCCCTGCGGGGTAATAACAGTGTTGAGTCCATTACTCTTGGCTGGGAGTTTCGCAACTACTCCTATTCATCTTTTCAGCTTAATTCCAAAATTTAAAAATCTCTTCAATCTTTGTCTCCGCTTAAACACAAGCAAAATTAAATTTCACAACACGCCGCCAGTATAACAATGAACTCATTATCTGCCATCGCAAAGACCATAAATAATCGCTCTTGTCATATTTATTGAGCGTAAAAGCATAACAGTGCAACAACAAAGACAACTTTACAAAGTTTAAACTGTATTATAATAATGCTGTAATCACCGGCGATTATGGCGCAAATTGTTACATTGCATTTCACGTTATCGCTTCGTTTTGCCTCGAAATCAATAAATTTAAAGAAAATGCAGAGAACACTCTCCGGCGCCCGAAGTTTATTGTTAAGCCAAACTGCCGGCTGGCGGCCGTGGCTGTAAATCTCGATGTTGAGTGTGCGGCACACACCGAATGCGGCAACAATATGGAACTCTCCTGGGCACTGAATGAAGTCCATTCAAATACGACAAAAGTACAAAATTTGACACCTAGTGACACTTGATAAATAATTCATTTGAATATTTCTGTTGTTGAGCTGCTCTTGCTCTGAGTGTTGCTGTTGCCGATAATGTTGGCTGGCTGTTGGTGTTGTGAGTATCGCTGCCGTTGTCGTTTTTTATCGCTTTCGAGTGTCTTTTTAATTGTTGACAGTATGACAGTTTTTATGAATGTATAATTGAGTCACTAAAATGAAAATGTCATAAAGATTTTTATTTGGCGATTACAAATGTTTTATTTGCACTGTGTTGGCCACTGTTTAAATTGTGTTGCAAAATAACAATTTCATTTTGAGATTTGATTCGATCAAATTGTTTATATCGATTTATTGCGATTGATTCGCTTCATTTAGTGAAGTCCATCTGGCCCACTTTTTTAAATAATAATATCAGAGTTTGGAACAAACAATAAAGTTTACATGGCATTCCCTTTCTTTTATCTTATATAAGGAAATATTACTTCTTGAATTAATATAGAATATTTTGTTGGTTTTATAGAGATAACCATTTTCAATTGTTTATTGTTTACCCTCCACTAGGGTATTATGTCTTTGTGCATTTGTTTGTAACATCCAAACAGAAGCGAGAAAGACCCATTGTTAAGTATACCGATGGACTTAGAATCAGTTTTTGAATCCATTTAGCGATGTCCGTCTGTCTTTCCATCTATTGTTGTACCGATTACAAAAATTGGCATAAGTAAGTTTTGTCGATCAATGACAAACACTCTTTAATTTGGAGCGAATCGGTTCAGATTTAGATATTGTATCCGATTTTCGTTAAATTTAACTCATTTTCTTATAATCTAACTAGAAATATCATTGGTGAAAGTGGGTCAAGTTGTTTCAGATTTAGATAAAGCCCCCATAGAAATGTCGCTCCCAATTTGAATTTTTCCGCTGTAAACTGTAGAAACATTTCATATTTCATAAAACAAAATTGTTAAATTAGTGAAACTTAGCTTCATAGGATCAAAGAAAGATTTCATAGTATTAAAGAAACAATTCTTAAATATTAGGAAATTTGTTATAACCAATAAAAAATTTGTGTTATTAAACGTCGTCATAAATATAATGAAGTATTTTATTTTTTTATGAAATGTTTCATAACTTACAACTACACATTTAGTGTGTCAACTTTATTCGTTAAATGCTAGGAATTCTCATTTGTACTCTGTTAACTTTGACATAAGTATGAACCATGCTTTAGGTGTTGATTGGTTAGTCAACGAGTCAGATCTTTTTTGCTTTTTTGTTTAAATTGGAAACTTCAGTATAAACTATTACTATTTTTGAAACTCTTTCATAAAATTAATGAAGTTTCTTCATAGAATCTATTAAAATTTTCATAAATCATGTTATGAAAAATAATGAATTTTTATGACAAAATTTCTTCGAATGAAGAACTGCATTTCATAGTTTCTAAGAAATGTTTTACAAATTCCATGACACTTTACATTGATTTGTGCTTTATGAAACATGTAACATACAGTTTATGAAATGTTTCTTTGGCGACTATATGATACACCCCACTTTCTATCCGAATACAATTCAATTCGGTAAAAAAGTCAAAACTGGAAGAATTTTTGTGTGCTTCCTAATCATAGGCTAATATGACTGGACCCAATTTGTCAAATCGAGAAAAATATTTGTATCGGGGCTATATCCAAACATGGAATAAAGTGACTAACTTGCACAATAAGTTCTTCCAGTTCAAATATAACGAGTTATGCTCACTTTGAAGAAATTCGGTGAAAATTCGTGGTTTCTGGGAGCTATATGTATTTGTATGGGAGATATATGCAAATCTGAACCGATCTGTCCCATTTTCACCATGGGTGTTTCTAGTTGAAATATAAGATATTTTGAAAGATTTGAAGAAGATCTGTTAAAATATGTGGTTTATTGAGTGGAAAAAGTGAAATCGGGAGTGAACTTTGTGTGGGAGCTATATATAAATCTGAACCGATCTGACCCATTTGCACCATGGCTACTTATAGAACAAACATAAGATATTTCGCCTAATTTGAAGATGATCTGTTAAAATATGTGGTTTCTAGCGCAGAAAAAGTCAAATCGGAGCGTAATTTTGAAGGGAGCTATATAAAAATCTGAACCGATCTGACATATTTTCACCATAGGTGTTCCTAGTTTCAATATAAGATGTTTTTCCAAATCTGACGACAATCTGATACAATATGTGGTTTCAGAGCGAAAAGAAGTCAAATCGGGAGCGAAATTTGATGGGAGCTATGTATAAATCTGAACCAATCTAACACATTTTTACCACAGGTGTTTCTAGTTGGAATACAAGTAAGGAAGGCTAAAGTCGGGCGGGGCCGACTATATGATACACTCCACTTTCTATCCCAATACAATTCAATTCGGTAATAAAGTAAAAACGGGAAGGATTTTTGTATCCTGTAAATGTATGCGTTTGACAAAATATGTTAAATCAGAAAGGACATTTGTATATGGGTATATTGAAACCTGGAACGAAATAGGTGAAATATAAAATGCCTAATTCGATTAAACATTTGGGAGCAACATTTGTATTGGGACTATATCTAAATTTGAACCGATCTTACCCACTTTCACCATGGATGTTATTAGTTGGATTATAAGATATTGTGCCAAATTTAAAGAAAATCGGGTACAATATGCGGTCTCTAGAGCGGAAAATGTCAAATCTGGACCGACATTTGTATGTGGACTATATCTAAATCTGAACCGATCTTACCCACTTTCTACATAGGTGTTTATAGTTGGATTATAAGATGTTTTGCCAAACTTAAAGAATATCGGATTCAATATGTGGTTTCTAGAGCGGAAAATGTCAAATCGGAAGCTACTTTTGTATGGGGGCTGTATCTTAATCTGAACCGATATGCTTCAAATTAAATAGCGCTCGTCCTTGATCCACAGAACTTACTTGTGCCAATTTTTGTTAAGATCGGACTATAATTGCGTCTTGTAATTTGATAACAACAATAGATGGACAGATGGACATTGCTAATCGATTCAAAAAGTGATTCTAAGTCGATCGGTCGATGGGTCTAGCTCGCTTCCTTTTGGGTGTTACAAACAAATGCACAAAGACATAATACTCTCGTGGAGTGTATAAATATTATGAAGATAATTCTTTCAGTGTAGAAACAATACATTGCTCCCGATTTTCATTAAATTTTGCACAACACCAGGTAAGATCTATACAGATTTAGATATAGCCCCCATACAAATGTCGCTCAGGATTGGATTTTTCCCGTCTAGAAATTACTATTTTACCCGTTTTACTTCAAATTTGGGACAAATTCTTTTGATACAATTATCAATATCTATGGTTACACATATATAGCCCCCATACAAATGTCGTTCCCGATTCGACTTTTTCGCTCTAGAAACCACATATAGTACCCGATTTTCTTTAAAGTTGGCACAGCATCTTATAATCCAACTAGAAACACTTTTGCGGAAATTCGGTAAGATCGGTTTAGATTTAGATATAGCCCCCCTACAAATGTAGCTCCCGAATTTACTTTTGCCGCTTTAGAAACCACATATTGTACTCGATTTTTTTTTAAACTTGGCATAACGGCTTATAATCCAACTAGAAACACCTGTGGCTAAAGCGGGCAGCTAGTGGACTAGCTGCCAGCGTCGAAGAACACTTACATAGGGCAAATGCATAGGAAATCACGGCGAGTGGTTGAATGCAAGGTGGTTCCAGAAAGGATGAATTCCTGGCAAACATTTCCGCCGGGTTAGTGAATATTTGTTCCTCTTTAACAAGATATAAGAGGAGTAATCCATTACTTTTTATACCCTTCACCACTTCGTGGTCTAGGGTATTATAAGTTAGTTTTCCGCCAAATGTTTGTAACACTAAGAAATAATTGAGCTAGACCCACCTTTAAGTATACGGATCGGCTTAGAATCGCCAGATGAGTCGATTTAACGATGTCTGTCTGTCCGTCTGTCCGTCCGTCCGTCTGCTGTCCATCTAAGCTTGTTCGCACTCTTCAGGTCGCAATTGTTGTCCGATTGTCATGAAGCTTGGCAGAAGTTATTTTTTCTGGCCAAGGACCATTGGTATTGAATTTGGAGGAAATCGGTTCAGATTTAGATATAGCCCCCATACAAATGTCGCCCCCGATTTGACATTTTCCGCTCTAGAAGCGACATTTTGTACCAGATTTTCCTTAAATTTGGCACAACATCTTATAATCTAACTAGGAACATGTATGCTGAAATTGGGTAAGATCGGTTCAGATTTAGATTTAGCCCCCATACAAATGTCGCTCCCGATTTGACATTTCCGATCTAGAAACGACATATTGTACCCGATTTTCTTTAAATTTTGCAGAACATCTTATAATCCAACTAGAAACACGTATGCAAAAAATAGGTAAGATCGGTTCAGATTTAGATATAGCCCCTATAGAAATTTCGCTCCTGATTTGACTTTTTCCGCTCCAAAATCCACATATTATACCCGTTTTTCTTTAAAATTGGTCAACATCTTATAATCCAACTAAAAAACCTATGGTGAAAGTGGGTAAGATCGGTTCAGATCTAGATATAGCCCTCATATATTTCAACTAGGAAGACATATTATGATAGTCAAATATATTGGTCCATACAAATTCGGCCCCTATTCCACTCTATTACATCTCTAGAACCCACATCGTGCATTAGATCTCGATATAATTTTGCATATCATGTCATATTTCAACTAAGAATACCTCTTTTGAAAGTGATCTATATGGAACCTCTTTTTAATGTAGAGCCCTTACAAATGGCCCCATTTTAATTTTTACCCCTTTTTTTTTTCAAATTTTGCAGATTATATTATATTTCAGAATACAAAGTCAAATATATGTGTCCACACTTTGGAATAACCAAATAACCCATTCTACTCTAATACAGGTCTAGAAACTACGTCTTACATCGGATCATGATATATTTCAACTATGAATACCTACAGTTAATGAGAAATATATAGGCCCATGTTTTGAGTCGGTGTTGTTGTAGGCCTCCTTTCAAATGTCGGTCCGATTCATCCTATTACTACTGTGTAATTTGTATTTGTCTGCCGGAAAATTGGATCAATTATTCACCATATTCGTTAAATATGACTAAAGATGAATTTATACTGTATAATTTATATGAACTACATAAAATTGCTCCCATGATACACTTGGGTTTAGTAATAAAAGCGATGTATATACGCAGGGAGTGGTGTAGGGTATTATATAGTCGGCCCCGCCCGACTTTAGCCTTTCCTTACTTGTTTTGCAAATGATTAAGAGACGATGATATGGTCATATATAATTTACACGTCACCCATGCATCGAACAATCATCGCATATAAGTACTCCTTCAAATGAAGTGAATGTATAGTTCATTCAAATCGAAGTATTTCGTTTTCGGTTTACGTCAATAGAATCCCTTCTTTTCAATGTGCTTCTTCGGAGCAATGATTGAGAAATATTCTTATAAAAATCACAATAATATTTCAACATATTTTAAAGAATGGCAGAAAATAAATCCCTCTAAGACAATTGATGGCTGAGTTAGAGATAGATAGAATCGTTCTTCTGCTTGTATTTAAGGATATTTCTGTACAGAGATGTTGTTATTGACATTAAAAATGTTTAAATTTTACATGAATATCATAAACATCACGTCATCGCACCTATAGATCATCGACACACTGCTGGCGGCCCAGTTTCTTTATTTTCCTGACTGCGACCCTCTTCGATTTCTTTCAACTGCTGCAAAGTCAATGACCGCAACTCTTTTAGTGTTAGCACCAGACCAAAGTCACGTTTCAGCGTCTGTTTTATTTCGACCGCCATTAGGGAGTCCATTCCGATTTCGGCCAGAGTGCATAGCAAAGATAACGATTTCAAGTTGCGAATATTTATGATATTCATAACTGTCTCGGTGATGCTAGCATTGACCAAACGTTCGGAGCGCTTTTCGGCCACAATCATACAACAAACAATAGTATCTGGTGCATTGAGCAGGAAGTCCAATTCCTGCAAACACGACGCTATCGGCTGTGGCAAAGTTCCTCCGATTTCCTCATTAAACATCCTCTCCTCCGCCATATCGGCAACTATGCCCACATCAGCAACCACACCCCATTGTATTGCCTTGCCAGGATAACCGCTTTGAACGCGATTCTCCATTATTCTTTCCATAATGGCATTAGCCATACCATAGTTTGTTAGGCCTGCATAACCACGACCGCCGCTAATGCTGGAGAAGCCGACGAAATGTTCCAATTTGGGACACTGCTGGCGTGATAGTTGATCGAGGTATGTCGTTGCCAATGCTTTGGGTCGGAAAGTTTCGAGGAACCTATCCTTGGTTTGATTTTCAAAAATGCCATCGCTCAGAACAACGGCCAAGTTGAAAATACCGCCCACTGGAGCCAATGCCTCAGCTTCGTCGAGTAACTTGGCACATCCGGCCAATGTGGTAATGTCACTGGTACTCACATGCACTGCGCAGCCATATGTTTGCCATAGCCTGCATAGAAAGGACTATTATTGAGGATCTTTTTCGTGCAGAAATTCATACTCACGCAATTCTGTATTGCTGATAGTCTTTGGTAACTCCCTTTCGGCTAGATAATACAATTTTCTTGGCACCACGCAATACCATCCAGTCAGCCAACTCCAGACCAAAACCACCCAAACCACCAGGAATGACATAGCTTAGATCGGATTTAAAGTAGACTTGCTGCACTACCCTGAGTGGTAGAGTGAAATCGGAGTCTTGATCTGTGCGCATCTGTACCAACACTTTTCCCATGTGTTTCCCGTTGACCAGATGTTGAAAAGCCCGTTCAATTTGGTGAGCTGGGAACACTGTGGCCGACAAAGGTTTTATGATGCCTTTGGTAATATCGGCATCGATCAAACTCTTCAAATGCTATAAAATCAAATATTAGTAACGACATCCCAACACTTGCGGTACACTTGCCTCCATCTCTTCGTCAGATGCTCTAAGCAAACGATCGCTTAAAACTGCATGGAATGTCAAGCCTTTTAGGAAGCAACTCAGACCGAGTTTACTATCATTAGTCATGTCCAAGTTTCCAATTTGCAAGAAGTGTCCGCCGTTGCCCAGGCAGCGTACTGAAGCCAACAATTTGTCTCCCGCCAACGAGTTCAATACAAAGTCCACACCTTTGCTGTGGGTTCCACGTTGAATCATAGCTTCGAAGGAGGTGTCACGTGAATTGCCAATATGAGATTCTAGAAAGAAATTTCTGCCAATGGAACTGCTATAAGGATGTGATTTCTAACTTACCTTTTAATTGAGGAAAGGTGTCCAGTAGAAATTTCTTCTTCTGTGGAGTACTGCAGGTTGTATAGACATCCAGGTGATATGCCAAAGCTGTGCGTATGGCGGCCAAACCAATACCTCCGGTACCGGCATGTATGAGAACACTGCGGCCTTTCGTTATGTCTGCCGCCACAAAAAAGGCATAGTAAACGGTTGTGTAGACCACAGGAACCGTAGCGGCATCCTGCAAAGACCAATGCGAAGGGACTTCCCAAACGAGCCGGGATGGCTTGTCAATGTGGGAGCCTAGACTGCCCTTAAGCGCACTGCCCATAATGCGGCGGCCAGTCCTGGTATTAATTCCCGAATATTCATAACCCAATACACATGGCTGATCCAAACGCCGATCTGGACGGCCATGGTCGACCTGGGTCATAGTTGGTCGTTTGGTGGCCAGCATAACATCGCGAAAGTTAAGGGACGAGTATACAATTTTAACCTCCGCTAATGAGGGATCCAAAGGTCCTTGGCACCAACGCAATGATGTTAAATCACCACATTGTAGGATATTTCCAAATACATGCTCCTTTCTAGCACGAGGCTGCTCGTCTCGGTCGAACTGAAGATGGCGGTAGGTACCCCACTTGCCCTAGAATTTCAATAGAATTGTTTAAATATCTCGAAACCATCTCAATCTGTCTCACACACTTACATGGCGATACACATTGATAGCTAGACCCAGCGCATATTGCTGTTGGTAGAACGGCTCATTGAGACTGAAGGCAGGAACACACTCATCGTCCACAATGAAGCATGATACACCATTACCTCCCGGTTCCTTTCTTAGGCATTTCACTAAACCGAGCAGGCCGCTGTACTTCTCATTGTATGCATAAACAATTGCTGGCCTTTTGCTAGCTATAGCTTGCTGAACGTGAGTGATCCACTCGAAGTGGGTGTCTGATTCAGTCACAGGTATTAATTGCGGTGGTTCGAGATGCCAATTCCTCTCGCCGCTCTCGCTATGTTGCAAGAGCAAAATCACCTCTTCATTATTGTCCAAAGGCATGCAGGCAATCAGTTTGAAGTTTGCGGGTATGACCAAACTGTTCATGTTTGAGACTGTAGGTTCGTGGACAACAAGATAGCCCTTTTCCCTTAGGGACTCGCTAGCTATCTTAAGAGTGGCTTCGTTCCGTTGACCGCCAAGACCTCCAACAACGATTAAGTGGCAATTGCTTTCCGATGATAATTGGCAATCTTTGACGTGGATGTTTCGAGGCAGATCTGCGCTTGCTGGGACTCTGGAAAGAAGCACATATTCCGCGGTAACGATGGGCAAGTCTCCCATGGAGTCCACAAATAATGGCATAAGAGCAGGTCGACCCTCTTGGCTTTGAACTTCAACTATTTTTACCTTTACCACATCTGTATTCTCAAGAGCAATCTGAAGACATGTACGCACGGCATTCGCTACACTAAGAGCTGGGGCTGGGATATGTGGTATAAACTGATATTTCTCCAACACTGGATTTCCAGCAGGTCGGTGCCTTTCAAATGCATTAGCATGCACTCCCATTATTTCAATTCCACCGGCAATTATTCTGTCACCTCCGTGTTCGGCATAAACATCGAAGGCTCGTTTCTCGGGATCCAACTTGTGCATAGCATCCATATGATGCAAGCCATAAATGCGCAATTTTCGAATTTTCGTTGGCATCAGAATACTGCGGGTGTCTGTAGCCAGCAGGAGGATTTGCAACATGCCGTCCATAAATGTTACCCAATTGTAATTCCATACCACTTTGCCGCAGAGACCATCACCGCGCGCCTCTTGGACTGCCTGAAAAGCTCCACTGTACTGATAGCCGCGTAACCTCAGTTCCTTGTAAAAGTCTTTCTTCGCCATCACCGGATAATCAGACGTCTCCCTAAAATTGTTCACTTGCGGAATGGTTGGTCGTTCAATTTCACCTACGCGACCAGTAACAACCAAGGCTCCAGACTCGGTGATCTAGAATTGAAAAGCAGATGTGCAATTTCTATTGGCTGGGGAAATTTTCAATTATACCAATACCTCGAAATTGCCCGAGCCATAGTGGATCATCACCTTCAACGTGATATTTCCGTTTTCGCACAACTTAGTGGCGCGCAGGAATTTAACATCTTCAAACTCCACCGGCACATCCATGAAAATTGGACCATGGTGCATAAGCGCAAAGGTTTCCCACACATATTGCAGATAACATGTGGGCGGTATGTAGATGTCGCCCTCAATAACATTTCCACTCCAAAGCTCCTCGTCATCATTACTCACGCGGACCGTGTACATACGTTCACCGCTTGAGTTCGCTGTCATCTCTCCGAATTTTGTTACAAACCAATTTTCGCTATGATCCCAACGAATCAAAGAGCTAAGGCCGGGAGTGCCACGAGAAACGGGGTATTCCACCTGAGGGTATAAATTCTCCACCTGGAATGTGATGCCATTGGAGAATAAACTGAAAGTAAAAAATATTGAAATCTGGGCAGCCTTACTTCGTGTTCGTGTTTAACTTACTTTCCCAGAGCTGTGATAAAGTACAGGCCACTGTTGCTATTGCCACGTTGCATCAGAGGCAAGTGGATACCGTTGGGCAGAGAACGCTTCAGTATATCTTGCAGCAAGCCATGAGGAGCTACCTCAATAGTCAATGCATCAGGTGGCAAGAGGGCTAATGTTTCTTCAAGTAAAACGCTATTCAATAAATTACGTTTGTGGTATTCGGCCGGAGATAAATTGCGTTCGTCTTTAGGAGTGGTGGCGCTAAGCCATTTTGAGCTTCTAGGCTTGGGGCTGACAATAGTTTGTTCCAAATACTTTAATACTTGAGGATCCATGTTTGAAAGGTTAAACTCTTTTGCCACTATATCCTTGCTTTTAAGTTCATTGAAGAGGCCATAAATTGTGCTCGACTCAGCTGCATTATGCCCGGCCATCTGGCCAATGTTCTTGAAGCCACAGCCCACTGCTGCCCTAGCGCATTCTATTTTTTCAATCTCCAAACTGACCTTGCCTCGATAGTAGGAGGCAAGCATCATTTGTTCTACAGTAAGTCCTCCATCAGCATATGCACAGCTAAGCTCGCTCGCCGAATGTCCAACAATATAGTCGGGCTGTAAGCTCAGAGAACGCAGCACATCGACTAGCCCAATTTGAATGGCAGCTATGCCAACAAACGCATGTAAAATGTTCTCGAAAGTAGTGGGGTCGTCGTTAGTCAGAATGTGCAGAAGATCCAAACCTTTGGGGACTAACACCGCATGACAACGCTCAATTGAACTACGGAAGTGAGGAATGATCATTAGCGACAAACCCATCTGAGTCCACTCAGATCCCATGCCGCTGAAAACCCAAATGAGAGGCCGCTTCACACCGGAGTACTGTTGCACATGCTTGGATTCGACAATGGCCGGCTTTGTGCCATTCTTACTAAATACTCCGTAGCCGCGATAAACCATTCCTGAAACATCCTCCTTTTGAATATTGTGCAGAAGTCCAATAAATTCGGCATCCAGAGGACGTTTCGCAACGCTGTCCAAAATTATATTCACCGACTCTTCGCTCCTACCAGCCCACGTAACCAAGCGTGGTATATCATCTACGGGCAAGCCATTATTAACCTTAGTCCGTTCAGAAGCCTTGAAGATAGCATGGACATTGGCTCCGCCGAAACCGAAAGAGTTGACGCCAATGTATGGCTTCTCTAAGTCCATGACGTCCGTGACAACTATCAATCGGCCTTCGGCCAAAGCTGATATATCCGGTCTGAATTCGTCAAAATTTATATTCGGGGCAATTTTTCCAGTTTCCAGCGCCAGACAGGCCTTAACCACGGAGCTAATTCCAGACGCTGCCTCTGTATGACCGGCATTAGACTTCACCGAACCCACTAGCAAGGGTGAGGTCCGTTGACTACACAAGGCTCCGTCGATGGCTGCACACTCTTCAGGATCACCCACAACTGTACCCGTACCATGAGCTTCCAAATAACCCAAATCGTTGGGAGTGATATCAATTTCTCCGTAGATTTCATTCAACAATTGTTCTTGTCTATTACGTGAGGGGAATGTAATACCCTCAGGCTTATAGCCGTCACAGTTTGATTTTGAACAAATGACGGTGGCATAGACACGCTTAGCATTGCGTTTACGCTGAAGAAATAAACAATTTATTGCTTCTGAGCGGATATAACCCGAGGCATTCTTGTCAAAGGGACGGCAAAAAGAGTCTGCCAGCAATCCAAGACTGTAAAGAATTAATAAGACATTTAAGATATTTGTATTAGCTGACGTTAGTAACAGAACGATATTATTTCTTGATATTTATATAAAGGGTGTCCCAAGAAGAAAGCAATTTTTAAATCTGGCAACATTCGAAGTGTCATTGTTTGACATTTGAACAATTGTTATTGTTTGTTAGTAGAAGGTACGAGGTTAGTAAAAATGGAGCGCTACACGAATGAACAACGCATTCTCATTGTGAAATTGTTTTACCAAAATGGTGAAAGTTTTGCGACTACAGTTCACAAATTGCGATCACTTTGGGGTCACAATAATGCTCCAAAAGAGTCAACTGTAAAGAGATTAATGGATAAATTTGCCGAAACTGGGTCTGTCCAGGTCGATCGACCGAAAATGTCGCAGCTGTACGTGATGATGTCGCTCAAACTCCATCCACCTCAATTCGACACCGAGCTCAGCAAATTGGTGTCTCCAAATCCACTTTGCAGCGAATTTTGACGAAAGATTTGCATCTTCATGCATACAAAGTTCAATTGACTCAGGAACTGAAGCCAACTGACCATGGACAGCGAAGGGAGTTCGTTAATTGGGTATTGGAGAGACAACATGAAAATGCTGATTTTGCCGATAAAATCATCTTCAGTGACGAGGCCCATTTTCATCTTGATGGCTTCGTCAATAGGCAGAATTATCGCATTTGGGGTGCGGAAAATCCTCGAGTGATTTACGAGAAGCAAATGCATCCTCAACGTGTCACTGTGTGTTGTGGTTTTTGGGCTGGAGGAATCATTGGACCTTTTTTTTATGAAAATGAGGCAGGTCAAGCGCAAACAGTCAATGGTGTTCGGTATCGTGAAATGATAACCAGTTTTTATACACTCCACGAGAGTATTATGGCTTTGTGCATTTGTTTGTAACACCCAAAAGGAAGCGGGATAGACCCATTGTTAAGTATACCGATCGACTTAGAATCACTTTCTGAGTCGATTTAGCAATGTCCGTCTGTCCGTCTGTCTGTCCGTCTGTCTGTCCGTCTGTCTGTCCGTCTGTCTGTCCGTCTGTCTGTCTGTCCATCTATTGTTGTAATCAAACTACAGGTCGCAATTATAGTCCGATCTTAACAAAAATTGGCACAAGTAAGTTTTGTGGATCAAGGACGAACGCTATTTAATTTGAGACAAATCGGTTCAGATTTAGATATAGCCCCCATACAAATGTTGCTCCCGATTTGACATTTTCCGCTCTAGAAACGACATATTGCACCCGATATTCTTTAAAATTGACACAACATCTTATAATCCGACTATAAACACCTATGCAAAAATTGGGTAAGATCGGTTCAGATTTAGATATAGCCCCCATACAAATGTTGCTCCCGATTTGACATTTTCCGCTCTAGAAACGACATATTGCACCCGATATTCTTAAAAATTGACACAACATCTTATAATCCAACTAGAAACACCTATGCAAAAATTGGGTAAGATCGGTTCAGATTTAGATATAGCTCCCATACAAATGTCGCTCCCGATTTGACATTTTCCGCTCTAGAAACGACATATTGCACCCGATATTCTTAAAAATTGACACAACATCTTATAATCCAACTAGAAACACCTATGCAAAAATTGGGTAAGATCGGTTCAGATTTAGATATAGCTCCCATACAAATGTCCCTCCCGATTTGACATTTTCCGCTCTAGAAACCACATATTGTACCCGATTTTCTTTAAAATTGACACAACATCTTATAATCCAACTAGAAACACCTATGCAAAAATTGGGTAAGATCGGTTCAGATTTAGATATAGCCCCCATACAAATGTCGCTCCCGATTTGACATTTTCCGCTCTAGAAACCACATATTGTACCCGATTATCTTTAAATTTGGCACAACATCTTATAATCCAACTATAAACACCTATGCAAAAATTGGGTAAGATCGGTTCAGATTTAGATATAGCCCCCATACAAATGTCGTTCCCGATTTGACATTTTCCTCTGTAGAAACCACATATTGTACTCGATTTTCTTTAAATTTTGCACAACATCTTATAATCTTACTAGAAGCACCTATGCAGAAATTGGGTAAGATCGGTTCAGATTTAGATATAGCCCCCATACAAATGTCGCTCCCGATTTGACCTCAGCCGCTTTAAAAGCCACATATTGTGCTCGATTTTCTTTAAATTTCGCACAACATCTTATAATCTAACTAAACAAAACTATGATGAAAGTGGGTAAGATCGGTTCAGATTTAAATATAGCCCAAATTCAAATGTTGCTCCCATAAGTTTAACCGATTTTGGCCAAACTATATATTTTATATTTCACCTATTTCGTTCCAGGTTCCAATATATCCTCATACAAATGTCCTTTCCGATATAAAATTTTTTGTCAAACACATACATTTACAGGATACAAAAAACCTTGTCTTTTTCACTTTTTCACCGAATTGAATTGTATTCCGATTGAAAGTGGAGTGTATCACAGAGTCGGCCCCGCCCGACTTTAGCCTTTCCTTACTGGTTTCTTGCCTAGATTTGAAGAAATGAATGTGGAGGGCATGTGGTTCCAACAAGACGGCGCCACATGTCATACAGTCATACAGCAATTCAATTGCTGCATCAGTCATTTCCCGGTCGTGTTATTTCGCGTTTTGGAGATCAGAATTGGCCGCCTAGATCGTGCGATTTAACACCATTAGATTTTTTTCTTTGGGGTTTTTTGAAGTCGATGGTTTACGCGAATAAGCCGACGACGACTCAAGCCTTAAAAGACGAAATTGGACGCTGCATTAATGAAATGCCGCAGCATTCATGCAAAACGGTCATTGAAAATTTCATTAAAAGATCGCGTGCATGCCAGCAAAGCCGCGGCGGCCATCTGCACGATATATTGTTCCATACATAACCTCATTCTGTCTACTTTACGATATAATAAAGTTTCACGATTTTTTCTTAAATATCTGTGTTTTATTTAAAATTAAAAAATTGCGCTCTTCTTGGGACACCCTTTACTATCGTACCTGTTCTCTCTCTTTCAAAATGTCCATACCAATCGGTATATTTCATCTAATGTAGACCATATTCACATATTTATCTGTGAACAACTTAACCGTTGAATGAGAAAACCAAAATGTTTGACCGGGACTTTATCGCTTCGAAAAACTAATATCCCTGTTAGTTAATTGGTACTTTAATCGGACTATGAGAAAATGGCCCTAAGTGTACTAAACTACGTAAAATTATACTGTGAAATTTGATATTTGGCTATACTTTTATAGGGGATACATTCGCATGGAATATGGGCGATATTGCAACACCCTTTCAGGTGTTTCCCACACAAAGTTGCATACATTTTGGTCAAAAAATCATTTGATATTTTAAAATGTTTCTATAATCACTTTAAACATAAACAAGTATATACCTGGTTTTGATGACTAAAGCCAGGTGATTTATGGGGTCGATAAATACATAAATTATTTATACATAAATGCATTAAATTATACATAAATGCATCTTTAGTCAAATTGAACGAATATAGCAATTTTGATTGGCTGTAATAAGTTGAATCTGAAGTGTTGTGTAAACAAATCAGAAACTGATAATGAGCGGTGGCAATTTGGCTGAAAACTAACTTATAATACCCTAGTCCACGAAGTGGACCCACAACCCTTCTTGTAACTCACACACATTAGTCTCTATCCTTGGTGAAATGAAATGCTTTATAACTCCTTTATCGGTACCTGGATTCCATTACGACTTAATATGTGATCATGTTTTTAAAATTATTAACAAATGTGGAAGCTGGTTCCAATTGACACAAATTTCATGGTACCTCCCACCTAAATACATACTTCGACGCTAAGCAAAATTTAGGTCCTTCCATATACTTGTTCTCTGAGAGTGATGGTATGTATAAGTCGGTTTAACCGACTGACGTTTTATTAATTGTTTTATTATACACTCCACGAGAGTATTATGTCTTTGTGCATTTGTGTGTAACACTCAAAAGGAAGCGAGATAGACCCATCGTTTATTATACCATTCGACATAGAATCACTTTTCGTCAGATCCTTACGAAAATTGGCAAAATTAAGTTTTGCGGACCAAGGACGGACGCTATTTAATTTGAAGCAAATCGGTTCAGATTTAGATATATCCCCCATACTAATGTTGCTCCCGATTATTCTGCTCTAGAAGTCACATAATTTGCGCGATTTTGATAAAATTTCGCACAAAACCTTTTATTTACCTCAGAAACATCTGTGCTGAAAATGGGTCAAATCGGTTCAGATTTATATACAGCTCCCATACAAACGTGGCCCCCATTTGACATTTTTTACCCTCCACCACCAGCATGAGGGTATACTAACGTTGTCATTCCGTTTGTAACACCTTGAAATATCGACCTGCGACCCTATAAAGTATATACATAATTTCATAAAATTCTAAGACGATCTAGCCATGTCCGTCTGTTGAAAGCACGCTAGTATCTAAACGGAAGGAGCCAGCAACTTTTCCACAAATGCGTCTTATAGTCGTAGATCGGTTGGGATTGAAACTGGGCGAAATCGACCCATAGGGAAAAATGTTTCCCTCACAAGGACCAAAAATACCCATAAAAACCCCTAATATTTTTTTCAATATGCCTGCTTATACTTACACAAAAATGTGCACCATAAAGTGATTTTTATTCGACCAAAAAGGGATAAAAATAGTACACATCAAACGACAACAGCTATAAACACGAAATTCGGTGCGTAAATTCCTCTAATTTAGTAGATACATAATATAAAAGTATTTTTTCCAAATTCTTACTTTTAAGGGATAAAATGGGAATAGAGGGATACCAATGGTACAAACCAAACGGCTTCGGTGTATACATTCCTCTGATTGCGTGACACGTAAATTAAACAAATTTTTCGAAATTCGTACTTTTTGGGGTTAAAATGGAAAAAGGGATAAAAATAGTACAAAGCAAAAGACCGCAGCTACATTCGGAATATACTGACTGCGTAGACACGAAAAATAAACGTTTTTTTCCAAATTCGTACCTTCAAGGGATACAATGGGTACAGAGGGATAAAACTAGTACCAACTAAACGACTTACTAGAATGATGAAATTCGGTGTGTACATCCCTCTTATTGCGTAGACACGTAAACTAAAGAGATTTTTGAAAGTCATACTCGTAAGGGTGTAAAAAAGGAGATTAAAATGATACCAACCGAATGGCTGAATAGAATTATGGAATTCGGTGTGTACATTCCTCTGACTTCGTACTTTAGACTTTGGTTGAATCAGGAAGTTAGTTCGGTAGTATTTAAGATATTTTGATGGTTGCTGCCTTATATTTACTTCTTGAATTGACTTTAAATATTTTTTCGATATGTATAGTATAAACGCCTTGTCTTATAAGCGTGGTTTGGAATAATAAAAATTTTATATTAATTTATAAAATTCTTTTTTTAATATTTTTATTTGTCTAGTTTTAGAATTTTCCTGTTATGTTCTACGAATATCGACAGTCTCTGTGGTTCGGTACGGCTGAACTTAACGCCGTTTTTACTTGTTATACCCTACACCACTTCGTGGTCTAGGGTATTATAAGTTAGTTTCGCGCCAAATGTTTGTAACACCAAGAAATCATCGAGCTAGACCCACCTTTAAGTATACCGATCGGCTTAGAATCACCAGCTGAGTCGATTTAACGATGTCTGTCTGTCCGTCCGTCTGCTGTCCATCTAAGCTTGTTCGCACTCTACAGGTCGCAATTGTTGTCCGATTGGCAGAAGTTATTTTTTCTGGCCAAGGACCATCGGTATTGAATTTGGAGGAAATCGGTTCAGATTTATATATAGCCCCCATACAAATGTCGCTCCCGATTTGACATTTTCCACTTTAGAAACCACATATTGTACCCGATTTTCTTTACATTTGATACAACATCTTATAATCGAACTAGAAACACCTATGCTGAAATTGGGTAAGATCGGTTCAGATTTAGATATAGCCCCCATACAAATGTCGCTCACTATTTCACTTTTCCCGCTTTAGAAACCACATATTGTACCCGATTTTCTTTAAAATTGGCACAACATTTTTTTTTAGTTTTTTCGTTTGCATTTTTTGGTCTGTAATCAATATTTGACTTGAACTGGGATATTGTCCTGGCTCCAGACCATTTTGCTTCTATATTTAAGACCATTTTGCTTCTATAATTTATAATTATAATCCAACTAGAAACACCTATGCTGAAATTGGGTAAGATCGGTTCAGATTTAGATATAGCCCCCATACAAATGTCGCTCCCGATTTGACATTTTCCGCTCTAGAAACGACATATGTACCCGATTTTCTTTAAATTTGGCAGAACATCTTATAATCCAACTATAAACACGTGTGCAAAAACTGGGTAAGATCGGTTCAGAATTAGATATAGCTCCCATACAAATGTCGCTCCCGATTTGACATTTTACGCTCTAGAAACCACATATTGTACCCGATTTTCTTTAAAATTGACACAACATATTATAATCCAACTAGAAACACGTATGCAAAAATTGGGTAAGATCGGTTCAGATTTAGATATAGCCCCCATACAAATGTCGCTCCCGATTTGACATTTTCCGCTCTAGAAACCACATATTGTACCCGATTATCTTTAAATTTGGCACAACATCTTATAATCCAACTATAAACACCTATGCAAAAATTGGGTAAGATGATCGGTTCAGATTTAGATATAGCCCCCATACAAATGTCGCTCCCGATTTGACATTTTCCGCTCTAGAAACCACATATTGTACCCGATTATCTTTAAATTTGGCACAACATCTTATAATCCAACTATAAACACCTATGCAAAAATTGGGTAAGATCGGTTCAGATTTAGATATAGCCCCCATACAAATGGCGCTCCCGATTTGACTTTTGCCGCTTTAGAAACCACATATTGTACTCGATTTTCTTTAAATTTGGCACGACAGCTTATAATCCATGTAAAAAACCTATGGTGAAAGTGGCTAAGATCGATTCAGATTTAGATATAGCGCAAATAGAAATGTTGTTCCCAAATGTTTAACCAATTTTGGCCAAACTATACATATTATATTTCACCTATTTCGTTCCAGATTTCAATATACCCCCATACAAATGTCCTTTACGATTTAACATTTTTTGTCAAACACATACATTTACATTTACACATTTTCACCGAATTAAATTGTATTCGGATAGAAAGTGGAGTGTATCATAGAGTCGGCCCCGCCCGACTTTAGCCTTTCCTTACTTGTTCTTGGTTGGTACCAATTTTATTCTATTTTTTCTCCTAAATGTACCAATATCAAAAGATATCTTTATTTTGTGTGTCCACAGAGTCTAAGCAATGTTCACAATGAATTGTACTATTCTAACTGCATCCGTTTGGTTCGTACCATTTGTATCCCCTTTTTTCCCATTTCCCGCCTAAAAGTGAAAATGTCGAAAAATTCCTTTATGTTTCGGTTCTTCACAGTCATATGAATGCACGCACCGAATTTTATGATTTAAATTTCAGCGGTTTAGTTGGTACCCTTTTTATCCCCCATTTTCCAATTGTATCCCTAGAAAGTACAAATTCAGAAAAATCCTTCTATTGTACACACCGAATTTCATGTTTCTAGCTGTTATAATATCATTGGTACCATCTCTTTTTGTCCAATTTCAGGCGCAAAATTTTTTATATACTAGTATGCTTTCAACAGATTTCCTAAGGTGGAGGGTATAAAAAGTAAAAAGTAAATATTAGGGGCTATTTTCAGTCCTTTTTAAGGAACATTTTTTCCCTCTGGGCCGATTTCACCCACTTTCAATCTGCAACCGCTTGCTTATTTTGTACGTAAGCTAGCTAATCATATTAGAATTTTACTAGAATGCTGAATATATATATGTAGGAACCGATTAGTTAGGTCGACCATGCCGACTGTTTATTTGTCATGTTGGGCGACGATCGGACGGAGAGTACACACACTGCTCATCTCTGGTGCTAGTCAAAGTCTCCAGAGAGAGAGAGAGAGCACTGTGTAGAAATAAGCGTTGAAGCGTATAGACGAAACAAACGAAGAAGTCAGTCGTAATAAGAGCTCGAGTTGAACGGACGTAACGCGGACGTTGAAGTATAGACTCGGGATAGAGTTGAAGTATCGACGCGAAACAGAGATGATGTATAGACGCTGGTCAAGAAAGACGATGGACAAGAAAGTTTTACTTAAATCTAACTATTTCTAAGTGTTTTGTTTTTAATAAAAATATAAGTACAAATTGAAATAAATGTACACATTTATTTTGAACATTTAAATCATGACGTTTCATTTCAAAGTAGGAGACATAAATCTCCTACATATATATACTTTATGGGGTTTCGTTGAATATTTTAAGGAGTTACAAACGGAATGACAAAACCTAAGGCGGAGGGTATAAAAATAAAGGCCAAAGTCGAAAACTCCCAACAAGAAGCTATTTCAAATAGAACAGAAGATTCAAAAAAAAAAAAGAATTCCAACTATTGTGCCCGGATTTATTGCTTTTCAATGGGGCTACTGCTGTTTGGACATCATTTTGACTGGATGCTGTACATGAGTGAGTAGGGAATACAGTAGAATGTGAGTTATCAGTCCATGCCATTTATCTGTGGCCTCCCTATTTTAATAACATGGAAACTATTGTTATTTTGCCAAAGACAAAGGGACACTGCTATTTTCAATCATTTAGTTTTGATAATCAGTTCATGACGACATAGATACTGGTGTAGGGTACATCACATTCTTTTCCACCTACCGTTATAAAGGGTGGTTAAATTGTAAGGACCGATGTTGACTGTGAACCACACATAAACGTCAAGTATTTTTCAGCATTTCATTTGACATTTCTTAATTTTAGACTAACTCAATTTGAACTATGGAAAGAGGCTTATTATAAAAATAGACGTTCAAATCAAAGTATGCACTTCGAAGAAAATGATCTTCAGTGATGAGGCACATTTTCACCTCAATGGATTCGTCAATAAGCAGAATTGCAGAACTTTTTATGACCAAAATTGAAAGATATGGATGTGGACGATATGTGGTTTCAACAGGAAGGTGCCACTTGCCACTCAGCTAATGAAACAATGGCTCTTTTGCGCGACAAATTCAATGGCCGTGTTATCTCACGTCGTGGCGATGTCAATTGGCCGCCAAGATCATGTGAGTTGACACCGTTGGCCTTCTTTCTTTGGGGTTATTTGAAAGAAAAGATGTACGTCGATAAGCCAGCAACAATTCAAGAGCTCAAGGATGAGATAATTTGTCATCAAAAATTTGGACCATCGGATGGAGGTGTGCCGCCGAGATCGCGGCGGCCATTTTACCGATATTTTGTTGCATACATAATTGAACCATACCAATATTATCATAATAAAAAGATATGACAATAATTTCCTAAATAATTTGTGTTTTATTCAAAATCAATATTGGCCCTTAAAATTTAACTACCACTTTATATTTTACTTACCGTGAAAACTGTAACGGCACATATGGATGTAGTGCCAGATTCGCGCCTCCGACCACGGCCGCATCAATGTCGCCACATCTCATGGCACTGATTGCACAGTTCAGTGCCGTCATTGAACTCGAACAAGCCGTGTCCACAACACACGATGGTCCGTGCAAGCCTAGACAGTAGGAGATGCGGTTTGCCATCATAGAACGGCTGTTGCCTATGATACCGAGACCATCTGCGGGAACCTTTTCGTAAAACCACGTTTTCTCCGATTCAGAGGTGCAACATCCGATATATACACCGGTTCTAGTACCGTCTAGTGTCTTCGGATTAATACCGGCGTCGATGACGGCCTCATACGATGTCTCCAGTAAAATTCTAGTCTGTGGGTCCATAGTGTGCGCCTGCTTGAAGTTCACACCGAAAAACTTGGCATCGAATTTTTCCAATTCGTAAATTTTACCAGCACGTTTGGGCATTTCGGCACTGAAGTGACGCCAACGCCTTTCATCGTCGTCAACCATGTCAATCTAGAAATCGAAAATAGAAATTTTGTAGGAACAACAAATTGTTATTGTGAGTTTTATCGAGGCAATATTGGACTGATGATTTGGGCTGAATGCATCTTCAGACAACTTTGGGTATGCAGCTGTCTCTTATCTGTCACGCGCGATGTTTCTGAACTACAAATACTTCAATTTTGCCCTGAGTCTCATCGCTCTAGATCGACAAACATTTGTTAAACTACCTATGTGCGAGTATTTCATTTCGATACTACCGTGGATGAGGGTATACTAAAATACGAAATTCGGTGTGTACATTTCTCTAATTGAGTAGATACATAATATGAAAGTATTTTTGTCCAAATTCGTACTTTTAAGGGGTAAACTGGGAATAGAGGGATAAAAATGGTACCAACCAAACGGCTGCACCTAAAATAATGAAATTCGGTCTGTACATCCCTCTAATTGCATAGACACGTAAAATGAAGAGATTTTAAATAGTCGTACTCTTAAGGGGTAAAATGGGAAAAGGGAATAAACACGGTACCAAGCAAGTGGACGCAGCTAGAATCATGGAATTCGGCGTATACATTCCTCTGAATGCATATACACGCAAAATAAAAAGATTTTTCCAAATTCGTACTCATTTACTTTTACGGCAAAAATTAGTTGAATCATTATCTTGCACTGTGTACGTCAGATAATGGACTTTCAAAGTTTTTACTTTTGAAATTAAAATAGGATAGAAATACAAACAACTGTAGCACCAACTATCTAAAAAATATTCATGGTATTTAAGCTTTATTGAAGACAGCAATCTTATTAAATTTATTTTTTGAATTGACTTGAAGTATTGTTTCGTATTTGTATGTATAATAAACATATTTTTAGCCTTGCCTTATATACTAAAAAAATACATTTCCCTATAATGTTACTGCAATTCTACGAAAATCGACCGCCTTTGTGGAATGCAATTCTTACACAATTCTTAACACATTTTTTACTTGTTTTGATATAATTTATTTTATTTTAATACTTACCTTATTGTAAAGACAATGTTCATACTCCGCGACGTTGTGGCAATTGGGAAATTTCCCAGCCATACCCGATATTACAATGTCATCATCGTCCGATTTGGGAAAAATACAGGAGTCCTTTGTGTGTTTATTTTCTGAATCCGACATGAATCACTTGAAATTCTTGTACTGTTTGAAATGTTGTTTACCACTCGCAAATAGTAGAGTTAAATTATTGCGCGTAAAACAAATAACTTTCTATATAAGCGAATTCTCCACGAAACTGAAATCGATTATGCGACTAGTGCTCGGTGGATTTTAAATGCGATATCAGCAGCAGAGTTGCCAGTTTGGGAGATTTAGTCCCAATTTGGCGATTTTTATTCCTAAACGATATATCGATATTGTATTAAAACAAGTAGAAAGGGCGTTATGTTCGGCCGGGCCAAACTATATATACCCTCCACCATGGAATGCCTTCTACAGAGGCTGTCGATTTTCCGTACAAAGCAAGTATTTTCATCCACAATATTTACGATGCGATTTTAAAAGATTTTTCGTAAATTAAGTGAATTTTGTCTTAATATGTATGAAATATGAAAAAATAAATTGAAATGTTTCATACATTTTTTCATAAACATTTCATACTTCCTTCATAGAACAAAATTGTTAAATTAGTGAAACTTAGTTTCATAAGATCAAGAAAGATTTCATTGTATTAATGAAACATTTCTTAAAGATTATAAAATATATCATAACCAATATAATAACTGTGTTATGAAATGTCTTCATAAATATAATGAAGGATTTCATAGTTTTTATGAAATATCGATTTTTTTCATTGCTCATGTGTCCACTGTTAACTCTGACATAAGTATTTACCCTGATTTGATCAAAAACATACTCATTGCAAAGACTCTTCCAATGATGGTGTTTGTTGATTGTGTCAGACCATTTTAGTTTTCATACCCTCCACCTAAGGTATGTATATTCACTTTGTCATTCCGTTTGTAACACCTTGAAATATTCATGGAAGACCCCATTCTAAGACGATCTAGCCATGTCCGTCTGTATATTTTTATACCCTCCACCTCCAGGATGGGGGTATACTAACTTTGTCATTCCGTTTGTAACACCTTGAAATATCGACCTGAGACCCTATAAAGTATATATATTCTTGATCGTCATAAAATTCTAAGACGATCTAGCCATGTCCGTCCGTCCGTCTGTCCGTCTGTTGAAAGCACGCTAGCATCTAAACGAAAGGAGATAGAACGTTGAAATCTTCCATAAATGCGTCTTATAGTCGTAGATCGGTTGCGATTGAAATGGGGCGAAATCGGCCCAAAGGGAAAAATTTTTCCCTCACATGGACTAAAAATACCCATAATAGTCCCTAATATTTTAGCGTATTTAAGCATGTTTTTTTCAATATGTCTTTTTATATTTGCTTGATATTTGGTATGCGCATTCCCCTATATTTGGTATGCGCTAGAAACACGAAATTCGGTGTGTACATTCCTCTAATTGAGTAGATACATAATATAAAAGTATTTTTTCCAAATTCGTACTTTTAAGGGGTAAAATAGGAATAGAGGGATAAAAATGGTATCTCCCAAACGGCTGTACCTAGAATAATGAAATTCGGTGTATACATTCATCTGATTGCATAGACATGTAAAACACACGGATTTTTCAAAATTCGTACTTTTTGGGGTTAAAAATAAAAAAGGGGATAAAAATAGTACCAATCAAATGACCGCAGCTAGAGTCATGAAATTCGGAGTATACATTCCTCTGACTGAAAATAAACAGATTTTTCGAAATTCGTACTTTTGGGGTCAAAATAGAAAAAGGGGATAAAAATAGTACCAACCAAATGACCGCAGCTAGAGTCATGAAATTCGGAGTATACATTCCTTTGACTACGTAGACATGAAAGATAAAAGGCTTTTATCCAAATTCGTACTTTCAAGGGATACAATGGGTACGGAGGGATAAAAATGGTACCAAAGCGGCTGTACCTAGAATAAAGAAATTCGGTGTATACATTCAAAATTCGTACTTTTGGGGTTAAAATGGAAAAATGGGATACAAATAGTACCAGTCAAATGACCGCAGCTGGAATCATGGAATTCGGTGTATACATTCCTCTGACTGCATAGACACGCAAAATAAAAAGTATTTTCCAAATTCGAAATTTTTCTTTTACGGCAAAAATTTGTTGAATCATGAAGTTAGGTTATTTTGCACTATGTACTTCTGATAATGGATTTTCAAAATTTGTACTTATTAAAATTGAATGGAAATACAACCAACTGTAGCACCCACTATCTACCAATATTTATGGTATTTAAGCTTTTTGAAAATACAAATATAAGAATATTTATTTTTTGATTTGAAATAAAAACTGGTTTGAAATAATTAAAATATTACATTTATATATAAAATTATTTTTTCAATATTTGTATTTGTTTTGGTTTGGCTATATAAACAAAATTATATTTTCCTGTAATATTACTGCACTTCTACGAAAAATGACAACCTCTGTGGAATGCAATCCATGGTGGAGGGTATATAAAGTTCGGCGCGGTCGAACTTAATGCCGTTTTTACTTGTTTTAAATTACTTTTTTATATTCACTTGAAATTTCACCAAAAAGTAAAAACACGTTTTAAGGGGGCGAAATTTACAAAAAGGGATTAAAATGGTGTCAATACGATAGCAGCTAAAAACATGAAATTTGGAATGTACATCCGTCTAATTCCGTAGATACTAAAAATAGAGGCATTTTTGAAAAATTGTTATTTTTAGGGATGCAATTTTAAAAGAAGGATAAAAATGGTACCAACCAAATGGCCGCAGCTAGAATCATAGAATTCGGTGTATACATTCCTCTGAATGCATAGACACGCAAAATAAAAATATTTTTCCTAATTCACATTTTTTTACTTTTACGGAATCATGAAGTTAGGTTATCTTGCCCTGTGTACGCCATAAAATGGATTATCAAATTTTGTACTTTTGGAATTAAAAAAGGATGGAAATACAAACAAGTGTAACAGCTACTTCTACCAATATTTACGGTATTTACGCTTTTTTGAAGATTTCTGTCTTATATTTACTTTTTGAATTGACTTGAAGTATTATTATTGCTTTATAAGCATTGTTTGAAATAATCAAAATATTATATTTATTTATAAAATTATTTTTTCAATATATTTATTTGTTTTGATTTGGCTATATTAAAAATATACAATTTCCTGTAATGTTACTGCACTTCTACGAAAATCGACAGACTCTGTGGAGTTCGGCTGAACTTTATATACACACAGGTTGCCGATTTTACAGAAATGCAGTAACATTACAGAAAAATAATTTTTTTTTAATATAAACAAATAAAAATATTGGAAAAACAATTTTATATATATTTAGATATATTCAGATTTAGATATAGCCCCCATTTCACTCCCGATTTGACCCTTTTCACTCTAAAATCCACATATTTTTATAGATTTTCTTCAAAATTCTCAAAACACCTTATATTTCTACTGGAAACACCTGTGGTAAAAATGTGTTAGATCGGTTCAGATTTATATATAGCTCCCATACAAATTTCGCTCCAAATTTGAATTTTTCCGCTCTAGGATCGATATATTTTAACAGATTTTCTTCAAAATTCACAAAACACCTTATATTTCAAATGGAAACACCTGTGGTAGTAAACATGTGTTAGATCGGTTCAGATTTATATATAGCTCCCATACAAATTTCGTTCCCAATTTGAACTTTTCCGCTCCAGAATCCACATATTTTAACAGATTCTCTTCAAAATTGGCAAAACATCTTATATGTAAACTAGGAACACCTAAGGTGAAAATGGGTCACATCGGTTCAGATTTACATATAGCTCTCATACAAATTTCGTTCCCTCAGAAACCGCGTATTTTCAGAGAATTTCTTAAAATTGAGCATAACACGTTATACTTCAACTGGAATAACTTATTGTGAAAGTTAGTCACTTCATTACATGTTTGGATATAGCCCCGAAACAAATATTATTCTCGATTTGACAAGTTGGACCAGGTCATATTAGCCTGTGATTAGGAAACATACAAAAATTCTTCCCGTTTTCACTTTTTTACTGAATTGAATTATATTCCGATAGAAAGTGGAGTGTATCATATATTCGGCCCGCCCGACTTTAGCCTTTCCTTACTTGTTTTCATCCTATTTTAATTCCAAAAGTACAAATTTTGAATCTTTTTACAATCTGAATTTCCTGATTCTAGCTGCGGCCATTTGGTTGGGACCATTTTTAACCCTTTTTCCCATTTTACACCTTAAGAGTACAACTTTCTAAAATCTCTTTATTTTACGGACCTACGTAATTATATGTACACTCCGAATTTCATTATTCTACTAAGTCATTTAGTTGGAACTATTTTTATCCCTCTGTTCCAAAAAAACGAATTTGAAAAAAACTTTTTATTTTTCGTGTCTACGCAGTCGGAGGAATGTAGACAACGAATTTCACGGTTCTAGCTGCGGCCATGTGGTTAGTAAAATATCAATTCCATTTTTCTATTTTACACCCCTAGAAGCACGAACTTCGAAAAATCCCTTTATTTTACACATCTAAGAAATCAGAGGAATATATACACCGAATTTCATTATTTTAGGTGCAGCCGTTTCATTGTCACCATTTTTATCCCTCTATACCCATTTTACCCCATAAAGGTACGAATTTGGAAAAATAGTTTTATATAACGTATCTGTTGTAGTTTGATTCTAGCTACAGCCGTTTCCTTCCTCAAATAATAATACATATATATTACTACTACTATATTACTATTACTATAACAAGAGTTAAAATATTCTTGGGGATTTTTTGGGGAATCCATAACATGATTTGGGGATTCGACCGAGCTAGAAAAACTGGCACCGCTGATCAGCAGCTCATTTCATATTCTGATTAGTGTTGAAAATTTAATAGACTTGTAAGCATCGCATAAAGAATGTGGATAATAGTGGATAATGTATCTATAATGAATTTGATAATTGAGAAGTCGGGGTGGATATTTATACACTCCACGAGAGTATTATGTCTTTGTGCATTTGTTTGTAACGCCCAAAAGGAAGGGAGATAGACCCATTGCTAATTATACCGATCGGCTTAGAATCACTTTCTGATTTCGATTTAGCAATATCAGTCTGTCCGTCTGTCCATCTATTGTTGTAATCACGATACAGGTGGCAATTGTAGCCAGAACCAAACGAAACTTTGCACAACGAAGTTTTTCGGGACAAGGGCGAACGCTATTTAATTTGAAGAAAATCGGTTCAAATTTAGATACGAATTTCGCTCACGATTTGACCCTTTTCACTCTAGATACCACATATTTCAACAGATTTTCTTCAAAATTGGCAAAACATCTTATAGTTCAACTAGAAACACCTGTTGTAAAAATGTGTTAGATCGGTTCAGATTTATATATAGCCCCCATACAAATTTCGCTCCCCCAGAAACCGCGTATTTTCATAGAATTTCTTAAAATTTAGCATAACACGAAGAACTTATTGTGAAGGTTAGTCACTTCATTCCATGTTTGGATAGAGCCCCGATACGAAATTTATTCTCGTTTCGACAAGTTAGACCAGGTCATATTAGCCTGTGATTAGGAAGTACACAAAATTTTTTCCCGTTTTCACTTTTTTACTGAATTGAATTGCTTTCGATAGAATGTGGAGTGTATCATATAGTCGGCCCCGCCCGACTTTAGCCTTCCTTACTTGATTTTTAAATGAACGGCTGGTGGCGTACAGTGGTAGCATTCGGAAACTTTTTGGAAATAAATATTCGCATTCGAACTTAATTCTGGATAATGGAGCTAAGACTTCAAATTTGGAAACATAGGTTTTCACAAAATTGTGAACACCCGCCAAATTTGTATGCCTAGCGCAATTTGACCCAACAAAAACGAATATCCGAAGAAGTCAAAATTTGCCAAACATTCAATAAAAGTGATGTAGGAGATAACTAAATAACTAAATAACTAAATAACTAAATAACTAAATAACTAAATAACTAATAACTAAATAACTAAATAACTAAATAACTAAATAACTAAATAACTAAATAACTAAATAACTAAATAACTAAATAACTAAATAACTAAATAACTAAATAACTAAATAACTAAATAACTAAATAACTAAATAACTAAATAACTAAATAACTAAATAACTAAATAACTAAATAACTAAATAACTAAATAACTAAATAACTAAATAACTAAATAACTAAATAACTAAATAACTAAATAACTAAATAACTAAATAACTAAATAACTAAATAACTAAATAACTAAATAACTAAATAACTAAATAACTAAATAACTAAATAACTAAATAACTAAATAACTAAATAACTAAATAACTAAATAACTAAATAACTAAATAACTAAATAACTAAATAACTAAATAACTAAATAACTAAATAACTAAATAACTAAATAACTAAATAACTAAATAACTAAATAACTAAATAACTAAATAACTAAATAACTAAATAACTAAATAACTAAATAACTAAATAACTAAATAACTAAATAACTAAATAACTAAATAACTAAATAACTAAATAACTAAATAACTAAATAACTAAATAACTAAATAACTAAATAACTAAATAACTAAATAACTAAATAACTAAATAACTAAATAACTAAATAACTAAATAACTAAATAACTAAATAACTAAATAACTAAATAACTAAATAACTAAATAACTAAATAACTAAATAACTAAATAACTAAATAACTAAATAACTAAATAACTAAATAACTAAATAACTAAATAACTAAATAACTAAATAACTAAATAACTAAATAACTAAATAACTAAATAACTAAATAACTAAATAACTAAATAACTAAATAACTAAATAACTAAATAACTAAATAACTAAATAACTAAATAACTAAATAACTAAATAACTAAATAACTAAATAACTAAATAACTAAATAACTAAATAACTAAATAACTAAATAACTAAATAACTAAATAACTAAATAACTAAATAACTAAATAACTAAATAACTAAATAACTAAATAACTAAATAACTAAATAACTAAATAACTAAATAACTAAATAACTAAATAACTAAATAACTAAATAACTAAATAACTAAATAACTAAATAACTAAATAACTAAATAACTAAATAACTAAATAACTAAATAACTAAATAACTAAATAACTAAATAACTAAATAACTAAATAACTAAATAACTAAATAACTAAATAACTAAATAACTAAATAACTAAATAACTAAATAACTAAATAACTAAATAACTAAATAACTAAATAACTAAATAACTAAATAACTAAATAACTAAATAACTAAATAACTAAATAACTAAATAACTAAATAACTAAATAACTAAATAACTAAATAACTAAATAACTAAATAACTAAATAACTAAATAACTAAATAACTAAATAACTAAATAACTAAATAACTAAATAACTAAATAACTAAATAACTAAATAACTAAATAACTAAATAACTAAATAACTAAATAACTAAATAACTAAATAACTAAATAACTAAATAACTAAATAACTAAATAACTAAATAACTAAATAACTAAATAACTAAATAACTAAATAACTAAATAACTAAATAACTAAATAACTAAATAACTAAATAACTAAATAACTAAATAACTAAATAACTAAATAACTAAATAACTAAATAACTAAATAACTAAATAACTAAATAACTAAATAACTAAATAACTAAATAACTAAATAACTAAATAACTAAATAACTAAATAACTAAATAACTAAATAACTAAATAACTAAATAACTAAATAACTAAATAACTAAATAACTAAATAACTAAATAACTAAATAACTAAATAACTAAATAACTAAATAACTAAATAACTAAATAACTAAATAACTAAATAACTAAATAACTAAATAACTAAATAACTAAATAACTAAATAACTAAATAACTAAATAACTAAATAACTAAATAACTAAATAACTAAATAACTAAATAACTAAATAACTAAATAACTAAATAACTAAATAACTAAATAACTAAATAACTAAATAACTAAATAACTAAATAACTAAATAACTAAATAACTAAATAACTAAATAACTAAATAACTAAATAACTAAATAACTAAATAACTAAATAACTAAATAACTAAATAACTAAATAACTAAATAACTAAATAACTAAATAACTAAATAACTAAATAACTAAATAACTAAATAACTAAATAACTAAATAACTAAATAACTAAATAACTAAATAACTAAATAACTAAATAACTAAATAACTAAATAACTAAATAACTAAATAACTAAATAACTAAATAACTAAATAACTAAATAACTAAATAACTAAATAACTAAATAACTAAATAACTAAATAACTAAATAACTAAATAACTAAATAACTAAATAACTAAATAACTAAATAACTAAATAACTAAATAACTAAATAACTAAATAACTAAATAACTAAATAACTAAATAACTAAATAACTAAATAACTAAATAACTAAATAACTAAATAACTAAATAACTAAATAACTAAATAACTAAATAACTAAATAACTAAATAACTAAATAACTAAATAACTAAATAACTAAATAACTAAATAACTAAATAACTAAATAACTAAATAACTAAATAACTAAATAACTAAATAACTAAATAACTAAATAACTAAATAACTAAATAACTAAATAACTAAATAACTAAATAACTAAATAACTAAATAACTAAATAACTAAATAACTAAATAACTAAATAACTAAATAACTAAATAACTAAATAACTAAATAACTAAATAACTAAATAACTAAATAACTAAATAACTAAATAACTAAATAACTAAATAACTAAATAACTAAATAACTAAATAACTAAATAACTAAATAACTAAATAACTAAATAACTAAATAACTAAATAACTAAATAACTAAATAACTAAATAACTAAATAACTAAATAACTAAATAACTAAATAACTAAATAACTAAATAACTAAATAACTAAATAACTAAATAACTAAATAACTAAATAACTAAATAACTAAATAACTAAATAACTAAATAACTAAATAACTAAATAACTAAATAACTAAATAACTAAATAACTAAATAACTAAATAACTAAATAACTAAATAACTAAATAACTAAATAACTAAATAACTAAATAACTAAATAACTAAATAACTAAATAACTAAATAACTAAATAACTAAATAACTAAATAACTAAATAACTAAATAACTAAATAACTAAATAACTAAATAACTAAATAACTAAATAACTAAATAACTAAATAACTAAATAACTAAATAACTAAATAACTAAATAACTAAATAACTAAATAACTAAATAACTAAATAACTAAATAACTAAATAACTAAATAACTAAATAACTAAATAACTAAATAACTAAATAACTAAATAACTAAATAACTAAATAACTAAATAACTAAATAACTAAATAACTAAATAACTAAATAACTAAATAACTAAATAACTAAATAACTAAATAACTAAATAACTAAATAACTAAATAACTAAATAACTAAATAACTAAATAACTAAATAACTAAATAACTAAATAACTAAATAACTAAATAACTAAATAACTAAATAACTAAATAACTAAATAACTAAATAACTAAATAACTAAATAACTAAATAACTAAATAACTAAATAACTAAATAACTAAATAACTAAATAACTAAATAACTAAATAACTAAATAACTAAATAACTAAATAACTAAATAACTAAATAACTAAATAACTAAATAACTAAATAACTAAATAACTAAATAACTAAATAACTAAATAACTAAATAACTAAATAACTAAATAACTAAATAACTAAATAACTAAATAACTAAATAACTAAATAACTAAATAACTAAATAACTAAATAACTAAATAACTAAATAACTAAATAACTAAATAACTAAATAACTAAATAACTAAATAACTAAATAACTAAATAACTAAATAACTAAATAACTAAATAACTAAATAACTAAATAACTAAATAACTAAATAACTAAATAACTAAATAACTAAATAACTAAATAACTAAATAACTAAATAACTAAATAACTAAATAACTAAATAACTAAATAACTAAATAACTAAATAACTAAATAACTAAATAACTAAATAACTAAATAACTAAATAACTAAATAACTAAATAACTAAATAACTAAATAACTAAATAACTAAATAACTAAATAACTAAATAACTAAATAACTAAATAACTAAATAACTAAATAACTAAATAACTAAATAACTAAATAACTAAATAACTAAATAACTAAATAACTAAATAACTAAATAACTAAATAACTAAATAACTAAATAACTAAATAACTAAATAACTAAATAACTAAATAACTAAATAACTAAATAACTAAATAACTAAATAACTAAATAACTAAATAACTAAATAACTAAATAACTAAATAACTAAATAACTAAATAACTAAATAACTAAATAACTAAATAACTAAATAACTAAATAACTAAATAACTAAATAACTAAATAACTAAATAACTAAATAACTAAATAACTAAATAACTAAATAACTAAATAACTAAATAACTAAATAACTAAATAACTAAATAACTAAATAACTAAATAACTAAATAACTAAATAACTAAATAACTAAATAACTAAATAACTAAATAACTAAATAACTAAATAACTAAATAACTAAATAACTAAATAACTAAATAACTAAATAACTAAATAACTAAATAACTAAATAACTAAATAACTAAATAACTAAATAACTAAATAACTAAATAACTAAATAACTAAATAACTAAATAACTAAATAACTAAATAACTAAATAACTAAATAACTAAATAACTAAATAACTAAATAACTAAATAACTAAATAACTAAATAACTAAATAACTAAATAACTAAATAACTAAATAACTAAATAACTAAATAACTAAATAACTAAATAACTAAATAACTAAATAACTAAATAACTAAATAACT